>CM076581.1:935361237-935439391 GCA_034641835.2 Pinus albicaulis | reverse complement strand
AAAACAAAATTTCGAATCTCACCGAGCCAAATTTTGTGACAGATCTCTTTAATGAAACGACTTTAACTATGAGAGCGCTTTAATTAAACCGATTTAAGTACAAATTCTTCGTCGTTGCTGTGTTTTTAGTAAATCAGAGCTGCACTGTGTGTGTTGGTTGCAATCTCGGCAATTTTGCTAACAATTCATTGATCATTTAAGGTTTCTGTTTGTTTGTGAATTTAGGATTTCGTTTGTCCAAAGGCCCAAGGTTTCTCAGAAAGTTATGGGTATTGTACATGATAGATCGTAGGTTGGTGAGCGCTTTTATTAAACTACAAAGATAACTTTTAACTTAAGAGATGAATCACCCATTAGTGCTGGAATGTACAATATATTTATAATAATGATTTGGTTACTATAGAATTTCTCACGTTATAAACCTTTTTATACAATCATTAAAAAAAAATTTGCACGGGAATTTAGAGAAAATTTTCATAATCTTTTGCACTATATCGATCATTATTACAGTAAAGACAAAAGTAAGATTATCATATGATAAAATTAGTGGCCAAATATTGAGCTCATTCTCTCGAAAATACATTTCATGTAAAGAAAATAGCAAATATGCATTAATCATGGTAAAGGAATACAAGGACCTAAAATTAGGTCAGCTATTATGCTTATTTTGAAAGGTAGAAGACTATTAATTGTTATTCAATGGGGTTGTTGGTTGATATTTAATGGGTTAGTTTGATATTAAAATAATATTTTGTTAATAAAATATATGGGTTTTAATATTTCGAGAATTCAACTTGTATTTAATGTAGCTTAATCTTTAATAACATGTTTAATAATGATTTAGTATTTAAGAATTTATTTGAATTTCAATGAAAAACAAATTATGTTCTCTCTGATGAAGGTATTTCAATTTGACCTTGGTCATTTGTCTAGGTCGATTGTCCAAAATATCCATAAAAAGCTTGTTGGTAAAATTATTTGCAGTTTCCCCTCATATCTTTAATTATATTTATTGAGGAAAGGAGTTCCCCTCCTATCTTTAATTATATTTATCGAGGAAAGGAGTTCGTAGACATGAAATTCTAAAAAAAAAACTTTTAGTAAATGTTATTTTGTTGTTTTGTTACAAAGTATGTAAAGTCAAAATCAGGAAAAGTATTTACTTAACAAAATTGAAATTTGAAAAGTGAAATAAATAAATAAATAAATAAAATAAAAATAAAAATAACTGAATAAGTGTGAATCAAATGGGAGTTGGTTTGAATATGTACAAATGGTAAATTAAAATTTCATATTGAATTTAAAGGAAATTTTAATTGGTCATATTTTTTAAGAATAAAGATTTTTTATTATTATCAATATTCATTATAATATAATGTTAAATGTGTCTATTATTGTATTAAAATTTATAAGTTAATAATATATTAGGGTTTTGTTATATATATATATATATAAAACATGATTATTACAAATAAGATATTCATATATATTTTTATGAAAGTGATTTTTAATAGTGATGATAAATAAAAGTATTTGATAATAAATAAATATTATAGCATGACTTGTTATTGCATGCCAAATTTAATATTTGTGAGTATGTTAAGTTTATATACACATGTTTTATATCTCAACATATAAGTGTATGAGAATTTTTGGGAGTACATGATATAAATTATATATACAAACATTGTTTTTCTATTTTTATTTATTTTTCTTTCACTCTCATCTTTGATAATCATTATTAGTGATAGATTATTAGAGTTATGGTGTACATGTTCATTTTAATCTAATTTATGACAAAGAACCATAAATATTACAAGGAAGTTATTTTAAGATGATAGAAATATTGTTTTTAATTTACTTTGATAGATAGTGAAACTATACATATGTAAACTGAATGATCTTAGTTGTTAAAATTGTCAAAAGCCTTGGAAATTTTGAAATGGTAATAATACTCAAGCAAAGTATAGATTTTAAAGTTTTATTAAGATTTGACACAAGCATTTAAGCAGAATCAAGGAAAGTAAATGAATTACAATAATGATTTTTCCTACAAAATTGGGACAGCGTAAGGTTTTTCTGAACATTTGAATCATGTCTAATTACTTAAATTTATTGATACTTTGTGGTACTAGGTATAAGGTTATGGTTTCAGTTATTTGTTTATGTCAACATGGAAATATCAAAGTGCAATGTTGTGATGATGTTCTATAATATGATGGTATGTGGTGATTGGACATAGTTCTGATGAGAGGATAATGATGCACATGTGGTTCTTATTTATTTATTTGCTATGATAATGATGTTGTATGCTCGTGATGGATATGTTATGCATAATGTGGCAAAATGATTATGATGATATGATATGAGGTTATATTGATGTCATGATAAATCTTTGATGCTAATAACTTGATGTTATAACTTATGACGGTATTTTATGATGTGAAGCATGTGGTAATTGCATGCAGATTTTATGATATGCATGAGCATGCAATTCTTTATTATTCAAAATGTGGTGATTAACAGTAATGTTATGTTATCATGATGACATGCAAGAGTTGGCATGTGGATTATTTTCTATGAATTTATGATTATAACTAATGCATTGGATGCATGTTGAGATGTGGTGATTGGCAGGAAATCCACAGATGGGCCGAGAGGGCTGGTTTATTTGATGATCTCGTGGGAGCCCATACCTACAAGGAAGAATATGTAACACCATATGGGCTGGGGACAAACTCAATCAACACTACATATGCCAGTGGTGCCTTTGTCTTGTATATCTCTTGATGGATAGGTCTTGAATGGTTGTGGGACCATCTTGAGAAGGCCAAGGGCCTGATATTGTAGGCCAAGTGCCTGTTTTTGGATGGGAACTCTGAAGTCTAGAAGTGGGTGTAAGACTTCGATGGCTGGGGTTGTACACTTTAAGGAGTTGTGGAGGGAGTGGGCCAACCTTGCAAGATGCCCAGAGTCATTGAATACTGGGACCGGATGCCTGCCTTGGGGCAGATGAGGTCTGAGTCGGGCGCGAGCCTTGGGGCCAGCCTTGACTAGGGACAGGCTGGGGAGGCTTATGACTTGTTTCGAAAGTGGGAAAAGGACATAGATTCCTTGAGATTCCCGGGCGCTGTGATGAACTTCCGATGCTTGCTGGTTAGACTAGTTCAGCAAAGGGTGTTGGTCACACATGAAGTAATAAATAATAAATAATATAATATAATATCATTAAATACTTAACTTCGGGACGAAGTTCCTTGAAGAGGGGGAGTATGTAATGTCCCATAATAATTATAAAACAATAAATAATTATAAAATAATAAATAATATATAAATAATATAATATAATTTAATAAATAAGTAAATAAATAAATAGTCAAGAGAATAATAAATAAATAATAAATAAAACATTAAACAATAACTGGAGTTCTAAATAAAATAGTAAATAATAAACTGGAGTCCTAAAACAATAAACAATAAGTAAAGTTAAAGAAATAATTAATTAACAAAAGTAAATAAATTAACAAAGAGTTAAACTAAGAAACTAATAGAAAGAAAGTTAAACTAAGAGAACACTAAATTAAGTAAAGCTAACAAAAAGTAAGAGAACACTAAATTAAGTAAAACTTAAGTTGCATGTTGACACAGTGAATGTGTGCATGTGGTTCTCATTCCATTGTTTGGTCTATTTAATAGACATTGAGGAAGATTCAAAGATCATTCATTCTCTCATCTATTCTCTAGAGAGAAAGGTATTGTGAGGTAAATGATACCCTGGCAGTAGTACGTTGATTGACGGCTCGGGGGTGGCTAGCTGTGGAAAGATTACATACAGCTGAGTCTACGGTTGGGTGGAGAGTTGTTCCCAAAACTTTGTTGCGGTCAGTAGGATTTAGATAATGTTCAACCTTGGGGTCTTAAGTAAGGAAAATCGCCATTACAGGTAAGTCGTCTTGCTCATGTTTCTGAAAATTCCATGATGATTAGTTAAACCGTTTTTGGGTTGATTATTCAGTGTTTATGTGATATAATTAATTGCATGTTAAAATTGGGGTTGTTATAATTTGAATATAAATATATACCGTGCACCTTATATAACAAGGTCTAACGCTGTGGTATGGCGATTATGTGGGTGCGTTGTGTGGGGGAGGTCGACCTGCGACCTTCGGCCAAAATTTTTTCTACCCAAAACAATAAATCTGACCTTTGGAAATTAAAATTCTAAATTCAAACTTAACTAATTCGGCCTTTGGGAGGCACGTGGCGGCCTCCGGGTTAGCCACGTGTCATCTCCCAATTGGTCCTTCACAAACCAAATAAAAAATTTCCAAGAGCCCAAAAATTTGGGCCACTCATAAATTGACAAGTGTCATCACCTCATTGGCCTTTGAAAATCCATTTTTTTTTCTTCGCTTGTTTGGCACGGCGGACAACAAGATCTAACTTTCACATACAGACTCCGTTTTGAGTGAAATGAAGTGTGTTGGATTGCTAGTGACAGGACCTATCTGGTCATTCTAGTTTGGTGTGATTCTGAGCACTTTGAATTTTTGGCAAATTTTTGCCTCCAATATTCTGAGGAAAAAAAAAATAAAAATAAAAATAAAAATAAAATTTAAACTTTTTAGAGAAAAATAGCGAATAATTTGTCTACTAAACCAATTAGCCGTTGGCTCTAAAAAGTATAAGATTAAGATTATCATAAGTGCTCATTAAATACCATTCATTATTTTCCTTTACAATGGCAAAAGCAACTGTACAAAATGTGTCAAGGTTCCGAAATTATTTAAATATTTAAATACAATTTAAAGTTATTAAATGGATTTATTGAATTCGAAAGAGCTATTAAATGGAATTAGGTGCTTGAGTGTTTTAAAATGAAAATTGATTCCATGTTGAGATAATTATTAATAACTCAACAACATATGGTTCTTAAGTCACAAATATATTTATATAAATTATGGAAATAAAGTATAAATTAGAAAGAAACAAATTACGACAAATTACGATTGCACAACATAAACAAGCCACTAAGAACCCCTTGTATAATTCTGATATTGAAATCGTTTAAATGTAGGATAGCGACACTATTGAAATTGCAACAATTTTCATACACTATACTATAAACATGCACATTTTTTACAATTTATTAAGTTATTAGACATAAAACCACAAATTTTATCGCACTTAGTTAAAAAGGAAAAACCAAAGCTATTGGAAAAATTACGTTGGCTCATCTTAAGATTCCAGGGCCTTGATTTTCCAAATTAAAATTAATTGATTTCTACTCTGAAAATCTAGGGTTGGGAAAAATCTGATATAAAGACTATTATGATGCAAATTTACAATCTATATCATAAGAGTCTTTATATCACATTTTTTACAATTTATTAATTTATTAAACTCAAACCACATTTTTTACAATTTATTAATTTATTAAACTCAAACCCACATATTTTATTGTATTTAGTTAAAAAGGAAAAAAACAAAACAACCGAAAAAATTGTGTTGGCTCATCCTAATATTCCACGACGTTCAGTTTCCAAATTAAAATTGATCGATTTATATTCTGAAATTTAAGGTTGGAAAAAATGTGATATAAAGACTCTTATGATATAGATAGTAAATCTGTAAAGAAAATTAGAGTATAAAGCTACTTAAAGATAAATATCTTTTGCTTTAACCATTTTTGACATGTTTTGAATTAAATTTATTTCTATGCTACACTATTTGTCAAAACAATGATTGCACGAGAAATATTACTGACAAATCTATGAACAACATTAAATAACAACCCGCAACATATTTCCTTCAATCAAAGCCATCCTACGCAACTAGTAAAAAGTAGAAATGTATATATAATCATATTTTTATCCCAACAATATAAGAACATAGGCTTTCAAAATACATTACATTTAAAATTACAATATGGTCTTTGAGTCTTTCTTTAATCTGCCCTCTTATAAACAATTTTGCAAACCTCAAAATGGATATATTAAATTTGATAGATATATTAAATGGAATTCGACAATTGAATGTTTTAAGGTAGTAATTGATTGTCGATTTTTGGTAGCATCAGATGTGATCTAAACCCTAAATTTTGTGGAGAGGCTTAGACACATGCATTACAGATAACCTAGAAATCGTTTTGGGAAATTCTACCCAGAAACAATTTTATAAGAAAAATTAATTATTTTTAATGAGGGCCCTAAGTCTAACTTAGAAAATTAAAATAATTAATCAATAATGTAAATTGTGAATGAAACTTCTAGAAAAATCATATCAATTCTAATTTAATCTTAGCCGTTGATTGGAGATACAATCACGACCATTTATTTGTCAATGAGAGGACTGTAAATGAAAGATTGAGGGTCATTTATAAAATACATCGAGAGGATATAGAGATCAAATTTTTCTGACGGAGAAAGTGCTGGGATGAAAATAAGATCTAAGTGATTCTTGATTGCAGTGAGGGGAATTAATTCTGGTTGGATATTTTCCTGAGCGAGAGAATACATAGCTGAGAAGGCAGAGAACATATCAACAAAGGCAGCGTAACAACTACGCAGAGGCAACGCAGTCCCACGCAAAGGTAGTGCTGCAGCCTCAAGGGAATCTTGAGATTCAGCTAAGGGTGAGCCAGATTCAGTGCCGGAGAGCTGGGGTATGAGACCGAAAGAGGCCAGAAGGGAAGATCTAGCCAGTCGAAGACTAGTGACGCAGTCCCCATGCAGAGTGACATAGAGCCTGCGTAGAGTAGTGGAGAGCTTGCAGATCTGGGTTTGTTGGTCAGTCGACCTTCTAGATCAGTGTGAGATTTCTCTCACTAACTTATTTTCAGTCATATTCTCTGAAGAGATTTCCATAAAGGTATCTCATATTTGAATTCATAAATTTACTGCATAATATATAAACCGTCAGATCTACTGCACCGATTTTCTCGCATTGGGTTTTGCTTGGGATGTTTGTCCAAAAATAATGGTGTCCTGTGTTTGCATTATTCTTTCTTGCTTAGTTTCCTTTTAACAAATGTATTTTAATGAGTGAAGGATGCTTCAATATTTCCATAAGTAATATGTTAATAACTTTTTAAATTTGAATTTACAAGTAGGAGAAGTAGTTCAGTTGTTGCAGCAGGGATTCTTAGAATTAGGATCTGGGAATTTTCACATGGTATCAGAGCTTGCATCGTGAAACAAGAAGAGAAAATCTAACGCATGACGAAGGTCGAAGAGCTGCAGAAAGCAACAAATAAAATGTCCAGAGGGATTGCGTAGTCAAGCCCTGAAGGCTGAAGTTTCTGGGTAGATCTCTCTCTAAGTGAGTCGACAGAGAGGTAAGATCTCCATATCATAATTTTGTCGAGCCAGAGGGAGTAGTGTAGAGCTGGTGGGACGTAGTTCTACATACAAATTTTTGATTTTTTTGGGCAGTAAGTGTTAGAAGAGGAAGAAGTAGCACAATGAGGGAATTTTCTCTCTCGGGAAGTTCCTAGGAAGGGAATTTCAGTTTTTCCAATATCTAAGTAGCAGATCTGGGTATCAGATCTACAAGCTCCTTAAGGAGTGCATAAACCTGCCCAACGTTGCGTAGTGGAAGAATAAGAGGAGAAAATTCGACAGATTTGACGGCCATGGCAACTCACGAGCTTAGAGATCAGGACCGGTTGGAGGTAGTCTCCAACTATGTGATCTGGAAGGCAAGAATCTCTTGTCTTCTAGACGAGTATGATCTCAAGCTCTTCGTGGATAACATAATAGTTGTCCCTGCAGATCTAGATCCATTGAAAAAATACAAGGCCGATATGGGGAAGGCGAAGAGGCTACTTCTGGATGGGGTCAAAGATCATGTTGGGTCCCATATTGTTGGCAAGGACACTGCCAGGAAGATTTGGGAAGCCTTGGGCACACTGTATGAGGGATATAATGAGCAATGAAAGATGTACTTAGAGAAATAGTTGAGGATGGCACAGATGCGAAGAGGGGAACACATGATTCCATTCCCGACTAGGCTTCAGGATATCCAATACCAACTTGCATTTGCGGGGTCTACCCCTTCTTCTTCAGTAATGGTGAGACTGGAATTGAATGCAGTCACTAAGGATTGGAAAGTATTTTTCCAGAGCATCCTGGGTAGAGCACATTTTCTTGGTTAAGAGGAGATGTGGGCAGCTCTTCAACAAGAAGAGTTGAGGAGAGAATTGGTCAAGTGAAAACTTGATGGTAGCAGTGGAAACAGAATGAAGGTGAAGCAGGAGGATGAAGATGAAGCCCTTGCATCCAAGGGAAAACAGGAGCAACGAAGACGTAAGAGAGATGTCTTGAAGATAAAATTCTTCAAGTGTGGTGAACTTGGTCACTACGCTTCCCAATGTCCTTTGAAGCATATGGACAAGGATGAGAAGCGTGATCTGAATGTTGCGGCCGCAAATATCAAGGATGATGAGTACGCTATGAGTGCTCACGCATATTCAGGAGGGAGATGGGGTGATGTCTAGCTGTAAGTTCACAAGAACTTCAGTTGGGAAGGATATGGAGGAGTCCACCTCTCAGATCAAAAACTTTATACAGGTGCCCATAAAAAATAGTAGCATGATGGAGGAGTTTTCAATGAGTGCAGGGGAGTGTAGAGACAAGAGTTGCAGTGGGTAGCAGCGACAACTTCTGAGCAGCGCAATACAGAGCACCAAAAAAGTAGTGAATTAGAGGGACAACACTGTAGCTATCAACAACCATTATCTTTAGCACCGAGATGTATCACTGAACACTTGTTAATATTTTGGACGTTTTCAATTGCTTCTCTCAACATCTTAGTTGTAGTGTAGAGTTAGTAGTGGCAGTGATAACAACAGATGCAAAATTTGAGAGAGAGTTGCAGTAGAAATGCAGTGTTGATCGTGGCAGGGTCAACAACATTACAAATTAGCAACAACATAGTGATTGATGGGTAGCATGTCAGACATCATCAGTGCAGAAGGAGATGCTTCAGGGTTAGAGCAGTATGCAACATGGTATATTTGCTAGAGCACATTCCTCGCTAAGAGGAAGTGTTGATTTTTGGTAGCATTGGATGTGCTCTAAGCCTCAAATTTTTTAGAGAGGCTTAGACACATGCATTATATATAACCGATGAATCATTTTTGGAAATTCCATCGAGAAACCGTTTTATAAGAAAAAATAATTATTTTTAATGGGGACCCTAAGTCTAACTTAGGAAATTAAAATAATTAATTAGTATTGATGTAAACTGTGGATGAAACTTCTAGAAAAATAAGATCAAGTCTAATTTAATCTTAGATGTTGATTGGAGATATAATATTGGCCATTTATTTGTCAACGAGAAGGCTATAAAGGAAGGCTTGAGGGTTATTTATAAAAATACACCGAGAGGATCTAGAGATCGAATTTTTTTGATGGAGCA
The DNA here is from genome assembly GCA_034641835.2 of Pinus albicaulis. Lineage (NCBI taxonomy): Eukaryota > Viridiplantae > Streptophyta > Pinopsida > Pinales > Pinaceae > Pinus > Pinus albicaulis. Next base: position 935,429,971 of record CM076581.1, on the reverse strand, counting down.
AGTGCTTGGATGAAAATCAGATCTAAATGATTCTTAATTGAAATGAGGGGCAGTAATTCCGGTTGGAGACTTTCCTGAGCCAAAGAATACATAACAGAGAAGGTAGAGAGCATATTAGTAGAGGCAACATAGCAACTACGTAGAGGCAACACCTTCCCACGCAAAGGCAGCGCTGCAGCCTCAAGGGAATTTCGAGATTCAACTAAGGGTCAACCAGATTCAATGTCAGAGAGTCGGGGTGTGAGACCGGAAGAGGCCAGAAGGGCAGATCCAGCCAACAGAAGACCAATGACGCAGATACCACGCAGTCCCCACGCATAGTGACATAAAGACTGCACAGATCAGTGGAGGGCTTGCAGATCCGGGGTTGTTGGTCTGTTGGGCTTCCAGATCAGTGTGAGATTTCTCTCACTAAATTTCTTGCCAGTCATATTCTCTGCAGACATTTCTGGAAAGGCATCTCAGATTTGTATCCAAAAATTTACTGCATCATATATAAACTCAGATCTGCTGCACCATTTTTCCTACATTGGGTTTTTTCTGGGGACGTTTGTCCAAAAATAACGATGTCCTATGTTTTCATTATTATTTCTTTCTCAATTTCCTTTTCACAATTGTAATTTAATGAGTGAAGGATGCTTCAACATTTCCAGAAGTAATATGTTAATAATTTATTAAATATGAATTTACAAGTAGGAGAAGTAGTTCAGTTGTTGTAGTAAGGATTCTTAGATCTAGAATTTGGGATTTTTCACGTTGATTCTAGTAAGTGTTTTTTATGGTTTATTCACAAACTTTCATATCTAACCCTAAATTGATATAAAGCCAACAAAAATAAATTGATAAACTGAGCAAAAATAAATCATTGAAAGTTTTCAAATGCTTTTACTTACCTGAATTTATTTGCCTATGCCTAGTATTGAGTTTGTGCAACTACTTTTCACCTCCTCATGCTCCCAATTATTTGTGTCCATGAAAAAATCAACAATTGAGCGATTGATTGTGTGGTTTATATTTATTTATACATTTACTCTTGATGTTGAAGATGACATTAAATTGTGTTGTTTTTTTAACTAGTTATAATAGAGTCAACATTAAAAAATGTTGGCTTATAATCTTTCTTACATTATGCCTAAAGCCTGCACTCCCCCCCATACTAGGATGTAGAGCGTCTCTCAACACAATTAAGATATATATATATATATATATTAATTGTAGATTTTGAAAAACAATATTAAGTCTTTCGAAATATTATTTGAAAAGAATTAAGATAAGAAGTATATATTAGTACAAGAGTTTGAATTAAAGATTAAAAAATATGAGAGAATTACAACTAAATGCTTGAATGGAATCAAGAGATGAAAATAGATATTAGGGAGGATGAGACAAATCTACAATAAATGATATAGGTAGAGACCATAATGATGGAAAAGGAATATTAAAAAGGTTGACTTAGAAACAATGAAATGGAGACTTAACAATATTAAAAGTTAGGGTAAGGAAGGAGGGGGTTGGGGGGTGGAGGTAGGGAAACTAGCTTAAGGCCCTAGGAGATGGGGAGCTTGAAGGTTTTATTAGTGAGATGTTGAATAGCAGGTTTCCAGGACTAAACAAGTTTATAGCCATCCCCGTGATTAGAATTATTATGATGCTTTCTTATTTCAAGTGTTTCTCTAATTATTCTAGAAGAGTAAAAGAGAATAAAGACCAAAATTTTGGTTTTATCAAAACAAATGAGATGTGTAGAATTGTGAGAGTGTTCAAAAATATCTAGTTTGAAGATTCAATTATGAGAATTGTCAGTAATATTCTCTTTAATGCAAGTTTGAAATGATCTTGCAGTCTAGCCCGAGTATGATTTTCCACATGAATAAGGGATTTAATAAACTCTTGGGCCCAACATAGAGTCAAATTCGTCTTTAATGTGTCTAAACAATTTTTGAAAGGTTTTAAGAGGTTTAAATAGAGTTTTTATAATTTTTTTAGCTATACCTTTGAAATAACATCAGTGGTGCCTTAGATATAGGGAAGAGAGACCATAGCCAGGGGGAAGGAGAAGAAATATTGTTTTTGGATTTGGGATGTATGGTTGATTGAAAGGATCTATGGATTTCAGAGATCAAGTAATCATTGGCTATAAGGCCTTAGATAGGTGGGTTTTCTCATTCTTAAAGAACTAAGGAGCATAATTTTGAATGCCTTGGGCAATTAAGGTTTTGAGGAGAGCAAATTTTTTGTTGTTTGATGGTGGGAATTGTATGAGGATATTTATTAGTGCGTATTTTTTCTAAAGACTTGCTGAGTTATGATTTCGTCAGGTTGATGTGAGATAAGGACATCAAGAAATGGAAGATAGTTGGAATTTTAAATTTCAAGAGTAAATTGAAATAAGGGGGACTGTTGTTAATATGGTCTCAGAAGGAGTGTAAAGAAAGAAGGTCATGGGTCCAGATTACAAAGGTATCATCTTCAAATTGATACCCGATAGTTTTTGCAGCGTTTTAAATGTGTTCTAGTCTCGATTTGTGTCTAAGAGGCTGAGAAACAGGAGTTATCCAAAAACCAGAATTTTTTTTGTGAGATAAGATTGTGAAACACCTCAATTAAATTAATTGATTAATAATTAAAACTTTCCTAACTTACAAAAATTGATTAATTAATGGGAATTAATTGAGGATGATCGAGAATGCTCTATAAACTCACATGGATCGAGTCTAAGATGATCTTAGTTGTTGAAAATGATCTAATCATGGTCATTGAAGCTCCAATGAGTGATTATAAGAGCATAGCGATGAGATGAGGATAGATACAAGTGAGGGAGAGTGAATTATGTAGGAAGTGAAAATTTCCCAGTGCATAATGATTCAGTGAGGAAGAATTCGAGCTAGTGGAGGAGCATCAATAGAGGGGGAAATAGGAGGATAGTTTCAAAGAGTATTCCAGTATCTCTTTAGTACCAGTTTTTCAGGAGAAGAGGAGGTCAAATAGTTGTGTAGAGAGGGTTGTATAGCTAGTGCGAGCAACCATTCCAACTAAGCGAGTTCGTCTAGTTCGTCTAGTGTGGACTATGTCTCCGGGACCGGTGTCAAGATGGTGTTGGCTGCTTCATTTGGTGCTGTAAATGATTATGGTTTACATGGACGCTGTTGACTTGTCATCCAAGAAAATGGGTCCACAACATGAGTGGCAAAGTCTCTCCACAAGACGTTCCACTGCAGGGAACGCTCACTCATACAAACCTCCTATCAGCATGACAACTTCACACATGGTGACAAAGAGTATCTCGCCATCAAGGCAACAAAGGGATCTCACAACATAAATCACCATCCATGATAAATACATACCACATCAAATAAACATAAATATTCTGCATCATACATCAAGCAGGAATCGACAACAACAAATAAACATAAATATTCTGCATCATACATCAAGCAAGAATCGATATGACATAAAGTCTCTCACAACAAATATTAATGAAGTACATGGAAACAACACTTCATATACCTTAACTTTGATGCTAGCTGAAGAATAAGTTGCTCAGCTACTGGATCTGAATGCACCATCGAAATCGTGGCATCGAATGGCATGAAATCAACTGTCCACATGTTGAAATTCGACACCGTCATTTCAATCTGGAAAATGGGCGAAACATAGAGACCTCTGTTGCAGAAATTGACATCACCATCAAGTTCGTGTAGCTGAAAAGTGTAAAATCCATATAAAATTTGGCCCTCTTGAAAATGATGCTCAATCAGGGTTCCACTGCCCCTCCATCTAGCTCATGGTTCCCCATGCATGCAAATAAAATATTAAGAAATCTCGATCTATGTGTCGCTCCTCAGCTTTGCCTCCTCTACCTAGGCGCACTGAGGAAATGGGGTTAAATATCAATTGGCGGTGGCAAAATCCACAATTAGAGTTGTTGTGGTGTGTTGGTGGAGTCGATGGAATGGCTAAAGAGAGGTTGGGGGATCAATCTCGACTCCATATCCGGAACCCGCATTTATTTTTTCATAACCACTGCATTTACATTTTGAGATGGCGCATTTTGGTTTATATATATAACATATAACGGAAAGTTTTTTTTAAAACAAATGTAACAGTGGTTGTTATAACATATATGGGAATGTAGTATGTTGAGTTTGTTTTAAAACAAAACACATGATATATATGCTCGTTTCATAACATATATAATATTACGTTATAACAAATTTTGTTATGGTGAACCATATAACCATTTAAAATACTTTTTTTTTTGTTTTATATGTTTTTTTATTTTATTTTATTTTTATATGGTTTTTTTTTTTAATATATTTGTTTTGTTTTTTATGCAGGTTTAGGACCAATGGAGGAGTGCCATTTGTCAACAACTAAGGGGCTGCCATGTGCGTTCCATGTGATCACTGGGATGCCATATGGCATACTGTGGGCCCCACTTCCCTTACCTTAAAAAAACTTCAAACTCCTCTAACTTTCTTATACGAGCTCAGATTGACATGCTGTTTGCACCGTTGTGATCAGGGCGACGAGCTCTTCAATCAGAAATTGAGTTTTCCACCTTCTTGCCACTTTGAATTTCAATCTTTCATAAGCCCTCTTTGTCCTATGAGTGTCTCTAGAGCCACCTGGATCACTAGGATTTTTTTTTTAATTTTTAAAAACGTGCTATAGTTACAAAAATCACCGATGCGGTACATGTATTTGAATGCTTCGGTGCATCTTAACAAAAAAACAAATCATTGCTCTTGGATATCGAACGCACCGGTGCGGTTATAATAATGCATTGAAAGAGGGTTAAGTAAAAAAAACTCTTTTGACCATAAATTTCATTTTTATCATCTACAATGTTGTAGAGCTATGAAGCATCAGTGCCACTCTTGCCTCATGCAAGTGTCCCGATGTCAGTCCTTCTCTTGCTCACCACCCTTCTGTACCGTGATCAGTGTGTGGTTTTCCACTTTTATCAAATGGTGGTGAAATTTGTTTTTCTCAATTACGTGTCAACAATACCTCCCCAAGGATAAAATGTACAGGTAATGTCTATTTTTCTCTTCGTTTTATTTTTTTTGTGGATTAGAATTGAAAAATATTTCAGAAAATACACTATTTTTCGAAAAGGTTATACGTGTGCACTAGTGCATAAGCTTGAGACACATTGCGATGAAAATTTGTAGGTGTAAACAAAAATTTATGCGTCATATGTATGTATGCACTATCTTCAACATGGTTGTATTTGATAATGCACAAGGGATTTATTTTTATTTTATTGAAAGTTATGTCTCCATATTTATAAATACATTTTTCATTTAATAAACAAAATTATGTTTTATGTATGAGATTGATGTATTTTATATTTCAATCATGTAGTAAGGACGTGAATAGAGGGAGCAAGACGTGAATAGAGGGAGCAACAATAGGAGCAGGAGAAAATGGTGGACCAATACAATATGGTCCGACCATGGGAGGCTTGAGAGAGGTAGAGGGATTTATACACTCGCCCTATTAGCGCAACGACCCGAGTACTCTTGAGGAATGTAGGCCTCCTCAATTACTATGAGGAGGCTACATCCCTGAAGGTGCACTCTATCTTGTTGGGACATCTTATCCGCTAGTGGAGTGCCCAGGAGCAGGGTTTCCATGTCGGTCTTGGGGCATGGTATAGGCCCTCTGAGGAGGACATATATTTTATCACTAACCTATACAGGAGAGGAGATGATTTTCCCCAGTTCCCCAATGCCCCCGATGCCCCCGATGGGGTTGCAACATAGAGTCAACTTTCCTACTCTCAGATATATGTTGGGCCTCATGCATTCTGTCCAACAAATTTTTAGGTGTGTGGTGCACAACTATGAATTTATTCTTTTGCTGCATAGGAGGTTAGGTGCCTCTCAATATTAGTGACCACCATTGCACACTTTACTAGTGATAGGCAACACATTAGTTTCCTTATTTTGTATTATGTTGATTCTTTGATTCAGGTTCCACGATGTATCAGATGGTCTACCATTTTTTTGAGGAATTTTTGTACGGCTTTAGAAATATGTCATGTGATGATACATGGGAGGATGAGCTTCCCTTTCACTTTAGATATTTTTTGTTTATTTTTGATAGGTTTCCATAAATGAGGCCAACATTTGACCGTCGCCCTCCTAGGCCGATGACTACGGTGAAGATGTACATGTGAGACCATATGATGCCTAAGAGGGTCATGTTGGAGTATCCAACCAGGATTTTCGTCCAGGCATTGGTGCTACTGGTGAGTGAGGACGACCAAACGTTTATTTTGTTGTCATTTCCGTATACAGGTATTGATTGGAGACACTGTCCCAACATCCTCTTCACAACGGATGAGCCTGTACATTACAAAGGTAAAATGAATGTTTTATTTAAATTCATCTAGTTTCATTTTAATCTATTAATTGATTAGAATAAAATTTATTCTAGCACGTTCTTTAACTTGTTTTATTAAATTGTTTAATGAAATTGTCTAATTATTGTTGTGTACTATATATTTTGTAGACGCCGACACTTGGGGAAGTTCCTCCTCTCCCATCGGAGGGAGCAGATGAGGAGAGAGGCGAGGCCCAAGAGGTTGAGGCACATCCTTAGGGGGGCGTGGGCTTTCAAGCCTGTAGGGTTGGTGTTAGTGGTTCTGACTGGATCTATTGGGTCCAATTACCCCCTAACCCTTCCTACTGACTTGTGATATATCTAATTACTCGACAACAAGAAGAGAGATACCTGATTTACCCTCTTGCAAAAATCTTGCAAGAAATCAACCCTTAAGATGATTTAATGGAGTAGCCAAACCACAAATAAGGTTTCTTCTGTGTAAGGAGACTTCTAAAAATGATTTTAAAATGAAAATAAAAATTAATCAAGGATGCACTCAATAAAATGAAATATAATCTATCCTATCTCGATTAGGACAAGATATAGATCTTACCCAAATAAAGAGAAAACTGATTAAAAGAGCACTAAAAGAGTGAGGATTTAACATGTTTTTAATGTTTACTATATACTTGTTGAAGAAGTTGTAACAAATGATATTTTAGATGCAACACATGCTTTGTTTTAGAGATAAAACTAATGAAAAATGAGACATCAAAATGTAGAAATAGTTCATATAATTTAATGATAGTTAAATCCATTTCAAATGACAAAATTGTGAGTAAATAGTTACTCAGAAAATCGATTGAAGCACAGGAGCAAATTGGGAAATTTAATAACGGATATATATAACCATAAGATCATATAGCTAATCAATTGAACAATCATTCTCATATCAAAACAAAAGTGCATAATATGACATAATTGACATAAATATGCCATTGAAAGGACATCATTTGCATGAACAAATAATAACACTTCAATACAAATTAAACTTGAAACCCTTAGCTCTATTTTATGAATAATCTCGTCAACAATCATTTCAAAATAATGAGCTCTACCATTGGAGAAAATAGTTTCAATAGTGCAAGATTTGCATCAAAGTCAATGACCATATCTCGAAAAAATGATCTAGTGGATCAGTAAAATTCTCAAAATTCAAAGTGCTCAAAATGGCTCGAAACTGATGCCAAAATGAGGATCTCGTCGCTCTGAATCCAACACGACTCATTTCACTCAAAACCAATATCGTATGCTCCCGATAACGTGTTCTGACATTTTTCTCAAACAACTAAAATTTTAAAGTTTGGTTGCAGGTATGCCTAGGCAACAGTCCGTACACTGACTAGGAATATGACTGGCCAGGGTGATTGTATGTTTTTTTAAATTTTTCTTCTGTGATCCATAATTTGTATAAAACAACTTTCGGTAATAAACACACATGAACATATTTTGACAAGTGTCCTTCTATGATTGGTCATGGTTGGTGCAATTTCATTGGTTGAAGGGTTCGTTGAGGTGGTCGAATTAGAAGAGGCCACATGGGCCAATGGGTGGTTGCCATGTGGCCTCTTGAGGTTGGTGTAAAATTTTTGTATGGGTCTCAACCAACCACTGAGTGAATCAAACATACGAACTATCAATTGGCAGCATAACTCTCCATCAGTCTGCCTACTTTGTTGCTTATTATCTATAGTATGCTAACCATATATAAATTTTACTGTAATGGCTATTGGGGGTCGGGGTAAAGGCTAACCCATGGCCCCTGGCCCACCAAACCCATGAGACCGAAGATTAGGCGGCTAGGGACGCGGGGTTAACCCTGGCCCCAAACCTCAGGATAACACACAACCACCACAGTTAAATAAAAGTTCAATCGATGAGAACCATGGTGAAACCACAAAATATTACAACAATAAATGATGAGTTGGGGTTTAGTTTGGAGTTATGGCATAGGGTGTGGAACCTACCTTGGCGAGGTTCCGGAAACTTAACCCACGAACAAACCATAACAACCACAGTTTTGTATGCGAGTTGTTTTAAACCTATGGCATGAAATTTTGAATGTACCCACGATAGTTACAACCCGACCATTGATCATTACCATAGTTTGCAAGCAAGGTCAACTTAACTAGCATGTTTTTTACCAAACTACACCAACCTACCACAGTTCAGAGGCGGGTCAAGAAAATGGTGTGGTGGTTTAAACAAAACTCAAGATCAATGACCTGAAACTAGCCACTTGGCCTATTTAAGTCGGTTCATGGGGTCACCACACAAATTAATGAAGTGGAAATTTGCACCCGAATTGACATGAAGCTCACTGGTGCGAGGCAAATTTGTCGCCCCATGTGGCCCAAAAAGGCGGAAATTGTAGGATGGATTGCAGGTGGGTGTGAATTGGAGGACAATTAGCAACAAATTTGTTCTGGAGCATAACTCAGTCATTTTTTGACCTTTTTGAGTGCAGAAAGAGCCCAAATAGGGGTTTTTTACTGTTGTGGAGCCATTGGAGACATTATTTTTGCATTTTTAACACACATATTTTTAAGCATAATGAAAGAGGCCCAACATTGGAAGTTGGACCAAGAGATGTAGCCCAGGAGGGGTGAACTCCTTCATCATTTGATGTGTTGTGTTTGCTGTTATGGTACTGCTGCCTCTGTTATTTTCTGTAAAATTGAGTTAAAAATCAGCTTTATGTATTAATGCAACTTACATAATTGCATAAAAAACCTAACAATTTCACTTGCAAATTTTATCATAAACCTTCAAGTTTCATATATAGATAAGTTTGGTATCAGAGCTTTGGTTCTTTGGTTGTATTGAGGGTTTAATTTTGTTGCAAGTGTTTCTTATGCTTACAAGGTTGAAGCTGAAAAAAGGAGAAGGAAAACTTGTGGGAGAAAGTCCTTAAGCTAGTTCAAGGAGAGCACATTTTCTGCAATCTCCACCACAAGTTTCACCTCGAGTTTCACCAAAAGCCTCACCAGTCATGGCACATCAAGGAGAGCCTAACAATATGACTGAGGATGAGAAGGATTTTAGGAAATCATTATTTGACATGACTGAGATGGTGAAAGTTCTCTATGAGGAGAGGAATTCAAGGTTGCAAAGTGAGAGCTCAAACCCTCCAAAGGGAGATGGAGGAAATGGAGACAAGCATACAAAAGGGAATGGAGGTAATGGTGATAAAGCACCTTTAAATCCACCTTTATCCTTACCCTCATATTCACCATCATCATCTTCCACATCATCCCCTTTACAAACACCTCCACATTCTCCAAAGTGACATGGTAAAACTCCATTATTGAAACTTGACATAAAGTTTGAATTTCCTATGTATAGTGGAGAGGTAAATGTTGAGAAATTAGATAATTGGGTTCGTCGGCTTGAAGTGCATTGCAGGATACAAGGGATCAAAGATGACAAGACCAAAATTCAACTTGCTTCATTAAGGTTGGAAAGTACAACACTTATTTGGCGGGAATCCAAAACTCAAGATGACATGAAGAAACATGGTAAGGTTTCATCCTCTTGGAATGATTTTGTTATTGCATTAAGAAGGAGATTTTATATTTTAGCATACATGCAGATATCTATAATGGATTGGAAAAACTTTAGGCAATTAAAGGGTCAAAGTGTGCAAAGTCATACCCAAGAGTTTACAAGGAGATCATTAATATTGGGTGTAGATTTATCCTCTCAAGACACTTTACTCAAATACATTGGGGGTTTACATAGCTATTTGAGACACACTATTCTCATGTTTAACCCTACAAATTTAGATGAGGTTTGTATACATGCAACACATCTAGAAGCAAGAGGGAAGGATGCTTATAATGAAACAAGTGAGAACCCATTTGAGTCTCGAGAAAAAGGAAAGGGGAAGTTCAAATGAAAAGGGAAGAATAATGTTGCCATCAAGAAGTAGGGTGAAAAATTCACATGTAAACACTGTTCTAAATAAGGCCATGATGAAGACCATTGTTGGAAACTTCATCCTGAGCTGAGACCCAAAAAGTTTAAAAACAAGGAGAAAGAAAAGGTTGCTGCAACTACACAACAAGATTTATGATCAAATTCCGGGGATGAAACAAATATCATATCCATGGGATTGAAAGGCATGGACATTACACGTACTAGTTCTTCAAATAGTCTCAATGAAACTCAATATGAAAAAACAAGAATAGAGCATTTCCACATTAGAGTTATTTCAAAACATACTAATATAGATACATTGTTTGATAGTGGATCACAAGAAAACATTATCTCAAAAGACATTGTAAAGAAATTGAATTTAGAAACCATTACTCATCCTAAACCTTATCCTTTAGGTTGGGTGCGTGATAATGCAAAGTTGCAAGTGACAAGGAAATACATACTTAGATTTGCCATCACTCCAAACTTCCTTGATGAGGCAGAACTTGATGTAGTTCCGCTTGATATATGTGGTATTGTTTTGGGAATCCCATATCTATATGATATGAGAGCCATTTTTCATCACCATGAGAACAAATATCATATGTTCAAAAATTGGATTGAGTACATTGTTAGAGCACATAGAAAGAATTGTTAATGCTAGTCAAAATTTTGCATTGTTAATGTTCAAACACAAAAATGTTGAGGAACCTAAAGCCTTTCAAGGATATGAATCAAGTTTGAAATATGATTTCATTGAGGTTGCTAATCCATGTGATAAAATGTTCACGAGTCTAACATGTTGCCTCCTAAAAGAGGTAAACAACATGAAGGGCAATTGCAACAGGATGCATCATTGTTGAACATTGGTGTGAACAAGATGCTAGTGTTAAAGAATGTAGAGGCCAACAAGAAAATGCAAAATCTATTTGAAAAATAGAACATTCATTCTAAAACATCTTGTTGTGGTTTTCATAATGTTTTGGCTTTGAAGAAGGATGGTGCATGGCAATGGCGATCACATTTGCTAAAGATTAAAGCCAAGTGCAAAGCAAGACATGTTAATCATCGTTATGACGACAGTGTTCAAGATGACGTCAACTTGAAATGGAATAAGTCTCCTTTTATTGAAGACCGAGGAGGGAATGTGAAAATTCCTTCAAGGGCAGTGTTCTTTTCTGAATATCTTGGAAAATTGTAGCAAGATATCATCTTTGAAAATAAGACAAGGACTTCAAAACAAGGGAAAGTGAAGTACCTTCATGAGAATATCAAAGGAACAAATCCAAGGAAAGCTAAATGGATTGAGATTGGCAAGCTGAGGGAAATGTACCCTCATCTATTTGTTGACTGAAAATGAGATTTTGGAGGTCCAAAAGCTTCTAGTGGGGAGGAATGATCCAGTGGATCAGTAAAATTTTCAAGTTTCAAAGTGCTCTAAACGGCTCGAAATCAGTGCCAAAAAGAAGATCTCGTCACCTTAAATCCAACACAATTCATTTCACTCAAAACCGATATTGTATGCTCCTGATATCACTTTCTAACTATTTTCTCAAACAACTAAAATTCTAAAGTTTGGTTGCAGGTATTCCCATTCAGTAGTCCATACGCTAACTCGACATATGATTGGGTAGGGTGATTGTATGTTTTTGGCTCAATGACTCTTTGACAAGTGTCCTTTTATGATTGGTCGTGGTTGGTGAAATTTCATTGGTTGAAGGGTTTGCTGAGGTGGACGAATTAGAAGAGGCCACGTGGGCCAATGGGTGGCTGCCATGTGGCATCCTGAGGTTGGTGTAAAATTTTGGTATGGGTCTCAACCGACTTTCGAGTGAATCGAGCACACTACCTACCAATTGACAACATAAATCTCTACCGATTTGCCTACTTTATTGGTTATTATCTATAGTGTGCCAAGAATATATAAATTTTATTGTAATTTATATTGGGGGTGAGGGCTGGGTTAACCCCTGGCCCGTGGTCCACCCATCCCATGAGACCATAGGTCAGGCGGCCAGGGGCACGAGGTTAACCCTGGCCCTAAACCTCAGGATAACACACAACCACCACAGTTAAATGACAGTTGAACCGACATGAACCACAATGAAACTAGTACAACATATTACCACAGTAAACGACAAGTCGGGGTATGGTTTGGAGTGATGTCACGGGGTGTGGAACCTACCTTGGTGGGGTTCCAGAAACCTAACTCACGAACAAACCATAACAACCATAGTTTTGTATGCAGGTTGGTTTAAACCTATGGCATGAAGTTTTGAACATAACCACGATGGTTACAACCCGACCACTACTCATTACCATAGTTCATAGGCAGGGCCAACTTAACTGGTGGGTTGTTAACCAAACCACACCAACCTACCACAGTTTGGAGGTGGGTCAAGAAAATGGCATCATTGTTCAAACAAAACCCGAGATTAACAAGCCGAAACTAGCCACTTGGCCCATTTTAGTCGGTTCATGGGGTCATCGCACAAATTAATGAAGCAACAATTTGCACTCGAACCGATACGAATCTCACTGGTGTGGGGCAATTTTTTCACTCCATGTGGCCGAAAAAGGCGGAAATTGTAGGATGGATTGCACGTGGGTGCGAATTGGAGGAAAATTAGCAGCAAATTTATTCTGGAGCATAACTCAGTCATGTTTTGACCCTTTTTAGTGTAGAAAGAGCCTAGCTAGGGGTTTTTAACTCTTCTGGATCCAATGGAGACATTATTTTTTTCATTTTGAGCACTAAAAATCCTTGTAAACATATATTTATTGAGCATAATGAAAGAGGCCCAACATTGGAAGTTAGACCAGAAGATGTAGCCCAAGAGGGGTGAACTCCTTCATTATTTGTTGTCTTGTGTTTCCTGTTATGATATTGTTGTCTCTGTTATTTTCTACAAAACTAAGTTTATAAAAATCATCTTTATGTATTAATTCAACTTACATAATTGCATAACAAACCTAACAATTTCACTTGCAAATTTTATAATCAACCTTCAAGTTTCATATACAGATAAAAAAAAATCCCCAAACAACTCAGAGTTGAGTATCCCTTTTCACCTATAGCTAAACTTCTCTTTACAAAAGTGCTCAGAGTATCAAAATTGTAGAAAGAGTAACCCTTTCTTCATTCTCCAAATTCTTATTTACAATTTACAAGAAATCCCCCAAAAAGGAGAGTTGTTGAAAGAATGGTTGAGATCTCTGATTTTAGTTGGGAAGAATCCCTTTTTATTCTTTGTTGGTGCACTATTATTGCTTCAAGATCTCTCTACCTTATATTCTTCAACAAATATCATCCTAAACCAATCAAAATTAAAACTGAAACAAATTAAAAATGCTCATGAAAATACAAAATACCAAATTGAGAAAATAACTCTCAAATTACAATCTAATTAAATAAGTAAAAAAAATTAAATGTGTGCATCCCATTGATCTCTATTTTGATTTCTTCGGTTGAAGAGGACATACTCGAATGAATTTGCGAGAACCAAAAGCCTCATGAAACCAAGTTCTTTCAAAATATATTTAAAAAATGATTTTTTGGTACAAATTCGTAGCTTCAACTTCTGCTAAATTCTGGGCATAGTAAATGACTAGATATGGTCATGTAACCATCCCCAAAATCTTCTCCATGATTTTAGATTTCTAACAAGTCGTCATGGGCCTCATTTGGTTGAGTAAAAGTCTAGCTAGAGCTGTCCAAAAATTAGATTTCAAAAGTGACAATGTGCTGGAAAATGAACAATTTGAACGAAATTTGAATAATTCAATTAAAATTCTATTTTAATAATGTTAAAGAAAATAAACATTTTATTTTAAAAAGAATTAATTTTAAAATTTCAAAATATTAAAAAAATTAAATTAAATTATAATAACAATAAAATAATACAAAATATAAAACAATAAAATTCGTTGTGTTGCCATGGGTTCCCCCCTCTCCCTTGTAGTGGTTAATCTATTCATGGAGGACATTGAATCAAAGGCCTCGGCCTATATTCGATTTATACCTAAGATGTGGAGGAGGATTGTGGATGACACTTGTGTCATCTGGTCCTATGTTCGATAGAAGTTGGACCATTTTTTCCAACATGTTAACAATCAGGGTAGCTCCATAAAGTTCACCATGGAATGTGAAAGCAATGGAAGTCTTCTTTTCCTTGACGTCCTTCTTTCGAGGAAGGATGATGGTTTTTTTCTCATCAAGTATTTCGTGAGAAAACTCACACGGAATAATATCTTCATGCTAAATCTCATCATTTCCCTGCTCAAAAGCTAGGTGTTCTCAACACTTTAGCGATTAGGGATTTAAGATTTTATGATAAAAACCATCTTAATGATGAGAAAATCCATATCCTTAATGTTTTCAATAATAATAGGTAGAGTAGGCACCAATGTCTTAAAGATTTCCTTAAAGCTGACAAAGGTCCTAGATTAAAAAGGAACCTAAGGATCGATTTTTAGGGTTGCATCTCCCATTTATCCAAGGGACCACTGACAATATTGCGAGGATCCGAAGGAAGCATAAGGTTCCCTCAACCTTTATGCCACTAAATACCATCCAGAGCTCCTTAAGATCTGAAAAAGACCTAGTGGGACCTAAGAATATGAAAGGTGTTTATGTGATCCCATGTTCTTGTGGGACTCCCTACATAGGTGAGATTGGTCGCTCTATTAATCAAGGGACTCATGAGCATGCCACTGACATCAAGCATGGTAGGATCCATTCCTCACCTTTGGCGGAACATGCATAAAGGACTAAGTATCACATTTGCATTGAAGAGCCCCAGGTCATTGCTAGAATTAGTCATTTCCATCATTGAAAATTCAGGGAAGCCTTAGAAATTAATAGAAGGCCTAGTAATCTTAATAGAGACGGTTGGAAAATTAACAGATGTTGGGTCCCTACCCTGTCTTCCTAATTTAATTTAATTTAATTTTAACTCATTTGATTTTTTTTTTTCATTTTAATTTCTTTTATTTTTAATTTTAGATTTTTATATGTATGTTACAATGTATCTTATTTTATTTATTTAATATCATTATTTTAGTTATTTATTTATGGAGTTAACTTTAGTGAGTCTTTTTGGAAGCTTTTCCGGTGGATTTTTCTAGTCTAATTTCTCTAAAATCCGACAGGAATTTATTGAAATCACAAACTTTATGGGTAACCCCTGCACAATCGAAGTGCCCCAGGGGTTTTCCAGGGTATTGAATCCATATATATATAGTAAAAAAACCAGTTTAAATAACACAAATCAAGATTTCACCTCAAAATTTTTCCACTGGACTCCAGCACCAAAAAATCCAAAAAGTCACACTAAAGACAACTCCTTTATTTATTTATTTATTTTTAACTACTTTATTTTTTGTTTTTACTAATTATTCAAGGGTTTTTATTGATTTTAATTCTTTTTAATTATATTTTTATTATTTGGTCTTCGTTCTAACATATATTTTTATTATTTTGAAATTGATTATTCAAGGTTTTTTTAATTACTTTTGATTAATTTTGATTATTTCATGGATTATTCAAGAAATTTTATTAATAGGGCCTTGACTCCATGTTTTGAGTTTGTCTTTGTCTAATTTTATTATTATTATTTTTTAGGATCTTAACTCTTTTAGGTTTGACTTTTTAATTTTATTTTTGTTTTAATCTAAATATATGACTAAATATCTAACGATAACTTAATATTTGATTTAATTTTGATATAATTTGATCTAAATAATTGATGTTATGCATTAAAATATATTATTTTTTAAAAATTAGTTGTTTATTATAACCGTTAAAAATATTAAGCGTCTCTGCATTGCTTTCTTTATTTAATCTAGTGCAAAGATTCGATTCTCCATCTTATTATGACGACAAAACACACTCGATAGACACGTCAACAAAACTTTTCTTATGTGATTATTGTTGAATTTTTTTCTTAATTATCAAATATAAATCACAAAAGCGTAAATTCGAAAAAAATAAAATAAAAAAAAATATTAAAATTACAACATATAAATAAATAAATTAAAAATAAATTAAAGTTAAATATTATAACTCACAAATAAAATGAATTTAGTTCAAACAAATGAAACGTAGAACAATGTATAGAAAGAATAAAATGAATTAAGTTCAAACAAATGAATGTAAGGGAGAACAATGTATGGAAATGAGAGGTATTCGGAGGAAGGTTAATGAAGAAGGGAAGGGAGGAGCCCGAGCTCACATGGAGTGGGCCCTTCTTTTTAACATATAACTACAAAACATTTGAAGTCTCCCTCGTAATTGAATGCACTTCTACAACCTCATTTTGGGAAAGAAAGAAAGAAAGAATTTTTAATGTCCACCAGGCTAAAAATAGCCTATGGGACAGATTGCTTTTCTATTTGGCTCTTGTATTTGGCCCTTTTCATGTGAAGTTTTACAATAACCGCTCCCAACTTATCGACAAACTCTTTGCTGAATAGATTATCCCAAGAACTCGCTGTCAGAATACCTGCATAGTTTTCCCTGCTATCTTTGAAGGCCTCACATTCTAAAATGAAATGTTTTTCTATTTCCACTTTTCCGAAAGAGAAAAAAATACATACTCTTTCCTCCCACATTTCTTTTGGCCTTTTCCAGCACTCTGTTTCACAATGGAGTTGATGAGAATTAGTCCTTAATTGAGCAATAATACTTTTAGATCTCCAAGAAATATTAGCCCCTATGTACGCCTTTTGTTGATGGTTATGCGTGGGGTTAAACTCTTCAATTTAGTACTTCTTCTTTCTCCCTAGCTCTTTCTCCCAAGTATGTTTGTGGAGCTTATCCATAACAAAAGTTTTTATCTCTTTACTGTTTGTAGGACACATGCTCAAGCAAATACCCCATTTACTAAACCATTTGTTATTTTGCCGCATCCAAGTCTTCTTTCTTTTGCACAATCTGTCACTAAACACAACCTTAGGCCATCTGCCCTCTTCCATTTGCTCAATTTTTTTCAGATACCTTATGACTCGCACCATAGCAATTGCTTCAATAGGAGCAGCCCCTGTTTCACTTAACAGGATAGCGTAAGGAACTGCACTTTTAATTTTGAATTTGTTTGTAATCAAACGTTTCTGAATTTTCTCAATTTGTTTCCATTGCATCTTGGTTGTGCTGCTGGCCCATAGTTCACAACCGTAAAGAATCACCGGAATCACTAGAAGCCCAAAAAGAGTTAGGGTGGTTTTCCAGTCCCACAGCTCTGCCTCTCTACACCTGTTTTGAAGAGCATAAAATACTTTCCAACCCCCTAAAGTTCTTTTCTTTCTACAACCATCCCAACTTAAATTTATGTTGAAGTCAATTCCGAGGTATTTGTAATCTGCAACTTCTTCCAGAATGCTGCCTTCAAAATAGAACTTATGTTGGTTATGCTTTCTTTTGTTAGAGAAAACCACTACTTTCGTTTTGCTAATATTGACTTGCATCCCAACCCTTCTACAAAAATGCTCAAGGGAATGTAAATGGTATTTCAAACCAAGAACCGATTTAGCAATCAATATAAGGTCATCTGCGTACAAAAGAAGCCTTATAATGAACTTGCCCAAATGGATACCGTCACCCCCTTGCGAATTTAGCCACTCTTCAGGCTTGTCAATATATAACCCAAAAAGGGTAGGAGACAATGGGAAACCTTGCTTGACCCTGATATCGCTTCTAAAACTTTCAGAAATGCCAGTTGAAGTTCTGATTTTGACTTTCACCTCTTCATACAACCTATGCACAGCTGCTCTCAAATGCCTAGGAACCCTGAGTTCCTCCATTTTTCCCCAAAGCTTATCCCTAGGAACCGTGTCAAAGGCTTTTCTGAAATCAACAAAGCAACAAAAAACTTCTTCCTTTTTTACCAAACTTTTTCAATGATGTGCCTTAAAGTTATACAATGATAAACTGTGGAATGTTTAGGTCTAAAACCTGCTTGCCCTTTAGCATATTTATCTCTTTCTTCTGCCCACTTGTTGATTTTCTTTTCTAACATGCTTCCAAATAACTTTGAAAACAATGGGCTTATCATTATGGTTCTATAATTGGAGGGATTATTGACGTCACCACTCTTGAAAAGAGGTATTGCCATACTAGTTGTCCAATCTGTGGGGAACCCCTGCTATAAGATGTTGTTGAAATTTTTTATGATGTGAGGTGAAACAATTTTTAAGCCCCACTTTAGATACTCTGCTTGGAGATCATCTAAGTCTTTTGCTTTTCCAGCGCCCAACTTCTTGATACCCCTCTCTACCTCTTACACCGTGAAGAGTTTTGCGTTTGTGTTGACCAAGGGAGGAGGGTCAACCTTGGGATCCTGCTCATAAATTTGTCTTACATAGTCAAACCATTTAGAAGATGTAATGTTGTTTTTAGTTTGCACCTTTTTCGGTTGGAGCTCCTTCCAGAATAATTTGGGGTTATTTTTCCCGAGGAAGATTAGTTCTTCTCTCCTTGAAACCATGAAATCAACCTTTTTCTTTTTTACTATCTGCTTGTAAGCTTTGAGCTTTATGTTATCAGTGTCTGATTCCTTCCACCTTCTCCTTTCCTTTTTGCATTCCTCATCAAACCAAGCATTAACCGGAAAGCAATTTGTTTCAAACTTCTTAATTTTTTCTCTTTTGTACTTAGCAAGTGCGCTTTGAATTAAATGTGTTAATCCGTGACAACGAAGGCCATGAGATATGATTTCCTCCTTCTTGAAGAGCCTCTCTAGCGTTATTTTGAAGGTATTACAATTCTCTAGAGTCAAAAGAATTCTGCCCTTTGGGGGATTTTGTTGAACACACTGAGTTTTTGACCCTAATTGCTTCTTTTTGGTCCAAGAGAAACTTAAATAAATTAGTTTGTGATCTGATTTTAAGTCCCAAATTTGATCTCCAATCAACACTTCCTCCATTTTCTCACACAAACTATGCGAGAAAATTACATAATCTACTACACTTGCTCCATTGTAAGTATTGCAAGTGAAATTACCAGACTTTTCCCATCTAGTCAAACCATTACAAATGACTAAATCTAAAGCCCCACATAGCATAAGCGATTGTTCTCCAAAGAGATTGCAACCTTTATCCTTTGAAATTCATTCCCACTGATGATTAATCTCTTCTGTAAGCCAGATAGGGTTATTGTCTTCTTTACAACAAAGAATGCTAGCTTGTTCACCTGCAATTCTAGCATAGAAATCCCCCACTATAAGGACTTCACCTAGCTGAGAATATATTGAAATATCTATTTTTAGGGTTGCAAAGGGATATTTGTGGTCAAGCCCTCTACTTTTGTAGATTTTTGAAACTTGCGGTGCAAAATAGATGCTGCAATTCTTATAATGTGATTTCCATTTTCTGATATTATAAGTCAAACAAATTGCTTATTTGCATATTTTTTTTCTAGCTGAATGAAACGCCTTATTTTTCTCTTACTACTACCATGATACCCCTATGCCCTTTGCCATTCCCTGCTGCCTTGTTCCACACTGCTATCTTCCAGTACCCTTCAAACAAAGGTGTCTTGCACCCTTCATGCTCATGTGTTTATATGAGGCAAATTATGTCTCTACCTTCTGCAATAGGCCCAACCCAGGTCCTCGTCTCCATGGGTAACCCCTGCAGTTCCATCAAACTAATCTTAAGGAAACCTGGGTAAGACTTGATTTCTATTTGTTTTGACATGCAAGACTCACAGTTGAGTCTTTGTCCCTACTTGCCCATAATGACCTTGCTTCCTCATTTCTTGCAAAAGAGTTTGCTGCCTCTTCTTTGTTATCATTTTGCTGCCTTGCTTTGGAAGGAGGTCCAAATTGCGCAATCACGACTTTACCTTTATAAATCCATGCTCTTTTTCCCTCATCTCTTGCTACCCTAACTTTTGTCATTTTGTCCCTCCTTTCCTCTTGTTTTCTTACAGTTAAATCTTCTTCTAGAAAAAAACCAAGAACTCCTCAAGAGTTGCTTCTTGCTTAGAAAGATATCTTTATCATGCAAGTTGGGCATGATGACTTTTATGGGCCTTGCTTTCTCACTGTTAAGCTTACCTACTCTCCATGCTTGACATATTTGTCCTTGCCATTGGAGCTTGTCTTTCAAGAAATCTCTTGCAAGGTCAAGAGTACATTCATTTTTCCCATAATCTTTCACCCCTTTAATAATTATGTTTGTTGCTCTATCCTGTCTTTCCTTGCTTTCTTTATCTTGCATGTTGTTAACCTGAATGATTGTTTCTCCTTCCCTCTTAGTAGAATTGCTAATAACTTGAGCCCAAGTTTTGGAAAGTTTTGTGGAATCTCCTTTCCTCCCTTCTCTTGATGTTTCTTCATTGTTGTCTATTTGGGCAACTGCTTCCCCTTATCCTGGGATGGCTTCGCATTCATCACCTCTATATTCTCCACTGCAAATTTCTTCATGTTTTGCACCTCCGCTTTCATGCGTTTCCATTCTGTTTTCGCTATTCGGAGAGCTTCCTGCAGTAGTGACACTTGTTACTTTAGAACTTTGTTGCTTTCCGCTAAAGCCTGGTTTTCAACTGTTATTATATGGATTGTACAATCTCTTTCTAGCTCTTTAGCTTCTACCACTTCCAACCTTTCTTTTACATTTAAGAGTTCTTTCACATAAAGAACAGATGACCAAGTAAGAGGTGTGGATGTGGGACTATATAAAGCATAATCATCAATGACTTTTTCTTTTCCTTTGGACTTGTTGCCACATGCTTGCAAAAAAGACTCTCGGAGATAATAATATGTGCTTAATTTAAAATTTTGGGGTCTTAAGTGGGATGACCTCATATATTTTTTATTTTATTTATTTATATAATATATATTATTTTACATTTACAATCGAGTATTTTTATATGATTTTTATTTTTTATTTTTTATATGTGTTTTCTCCATTAGAGTGGGTGGTTATGTAAATTAGTTCATAAAAACCAAATAATAATTACTTAAATAATAAAAGTAATATTTATAAATTAATTAAATAAATTACAATTAATTTATTCAATTTAGATTAATTAAATTATTAAATAATAATATTTACATGTTTGAATTAATTTAATTTATAAAATAAAGCAAAATACATTTTTTACATAATTAAGTTTAGGTGGTGAAAATCATTCAAACTTTGAATAAGCCTCATTTTCAAACCATAAGTCCAAATTCAACAAAAAATGAGTCGTTGCGAAGCTGGCGAGAAATCACACATAATAAAATGATCAAAGTGGAAAACTATGACAAATGAAAATCTCGCAAAATTAATAAAATCAAATCATGAAATAAGTGATATGACCAAAATTTACATACAGTGTCTCCATATATTTTGTAAAACAATTATGGGTGTTGGGGGGGGGGGTGTTGTGGACACAACACTTGGTTAGTAGCAATTCTTAGGCTATGTCACAAGGTTTGACGAACATCAACCTTGAGGTTCAAATTTTGACGAACTCTAGAAAAAATTTGAGGTTCGACGAACCTCATAGCCATTGACCAAGTCTATAGATCAAAACTCATAACCTCATGTCACAATTCAAGCTTGTAATTTATTCTTGCAATTTCCATATTCGTGATAACATTTTTTTTTTTATGTTTTTTGATGTTGATATCTTACTATTTTATCCTATATTTCATTTTAAACTTAATATATATATATATATATATATATATATAGACAAACTTGATGAACCTCATACGAACTTCATCAAATAATTTGAACATGAACCGAACCTAATCATTGCCGAACCCGAACCATGTGACTTAATTCCAAGGTAGAGGGAGTTGACTTTGTGGATATTATTTTCTCCAATTTCCAAGTTAACTTGTATTGGATTTGTTTTATCGTTGTTGCTTCTTTTGGCCTTGAGTAGAATAAATGGATGTGAAAACAACATTCCCACACAAAGATCTAGAAGAATAAATTTACATGAAGCAACCAAAAGGCTTTGCTGTGAAAGAAAAGAAAGAGCTAGTGTGTACGTTGAAAAAGTTCGTATATGGGTTAAATCAATAACCAAGGAAGTGGTATACAAAATTTAATATACTGGGACATGGCTTCATAAGGATAAATCATATCACCGTGTATATTTCAAATTAGTTGGCAATCATGTTATTTATTTAGTCATGTATGTGGATGACGTGTTGTTGATTGAAAATGACAAGGGAAATCATCCAAGAAGTGAAAAATCAATTGTCCTCTAAATTTGAGATGAAGGACCTCGACACTGCAAATTTTACCTCAAGCATGGAAATTAAAAGAGTTCTAGTGAACAAGAAACTCTGGTGAAGTGAGAAGAAACATTGCATGACAATATTGCAAATGTTTAATATGCAAAAATGTAAATATGTAAAAGTGCATAATCCTATAAGTGTAAAATTATCTGCAGATCGGTGTCCCAAGACATAGGAAGAGGAGAAGGACATGTACAATTTTCCTTATACCAATGTGTCTGAAAGCTTAACGTATGCAACAAGCTATTGTAACCACCCCTTCCCACATTTTCCCAAATTCACCGCCCTGCCAGGGTAAGCCCGAGACAAAGAGTTACTATGTCATTACCCTACCTCCAAGCTCCAGTTAAGGAAGTGGGGTCTACAACTCACTACAAACTAACAACTCACAACATCCCTCATGGCTACAGGACACTCAGAGGCAAAAGTACCAACCCCGGTGAACAAAACCTGAGATGGGGATCTTTTCACTAAACTAGACTCTCAATTGCATGAATGACAAGGCCTAGGTGCGGTTATAAGCCTCCAAATGCATGCACAACATTGCCTAAATGCAGTTCTGACCCAACTTGCCCAATTCAGACAGTGCGGTCCTGAGATCTGTGCCACAATTCCATATCCACCTCTAGACCACTACCCATAACCACCACAAACTTTCCAGAATCATAATAGACATGAAACAAAGCTAAACATTCAAACTTGGAGGCAGAAATTGACCCAGACTAGCTAGAAAAAAATAGATATTTAACATAAGCTACAGGTCATGAATGCATATTTGATCATAATAGTCTTATATTCATCTGAGAATCACAAAGAAGGCCCTATTCCCTCTCCACATAGATGTAAGAGCACTTATTAGTCCATATATTCATCAACCAATCAATAACTAAACCATTCATGACAAGATCCATAGATAATACACATCATATAACCAATATATAGCCAACAAATAACCAACATAGAAACCATGGAAACTCATCCATAATATCACCAACATAATCACTACAAATATACATGAATCAAAATATAAGAATAGATCTTATTAATATATGAAAATATCAACCAAGTCAGGGACTTCCACATACCACCAGACCATAGATTAGGTTGAAACAAATATCTCTTTCAACCAATCACCCCCACGTTTTAACACCCTCCTCCCACATTTCGCCAAGCTAACTAGTACACTGGGCTAAACATGTGAAGAGAGACCACTATGATGTGATTCAACTCCCCATGTATGGTTAAGGAAGTTGAAACAACATAAAGAAACCAAACTGACCTTCCACACATGATACATAACCTTCAGGAGCCAACAAACCTTTCCAGGTGATTAGCCCCTAAAGCAACTTGACATTTTACTGATATGGACACTCAGTCACTCCAATGATAAGCCATGCATGCAACTGAGGCATTCTAGTCTCTCCCACAACAATCCATTCTAGAAAATGTGGACTTTTCCAAGTAGTTTTGTGTTAGCGACCCTGGATTTTGAGCCACCTTTTTAGGGCTAGGTCTTAGGCCACTGCCCTAAACTTCATGAAACTTATAGAAATGAATAATAACCATGGAAAAATCTACTAATGCAATCATTGGTACAAGTACTTGATCTAAACCCTACTAGCCATGACAATAATTTCATCAAACATGTCACATATATGAAATCTACAGGTCATAACAACAAATCTGAGCTAGGGGTCTCATACTTATTTGAGATTCGTAATGAAGCATTATTGCAATATCACAATAGTTGCATTACCATCTATTAGGACATATGTTTATTGTACATTAATTTTCTAATCAAAACATTATGAGAACCATACATAAAGTCTGTCATAAAACATAATCATAACCAGCATATAACCAACATAAACAACAAGGATATAACACCCATAAATTCCACATATAAACCAATACATTTACACATGAAATTCCAAGGAGAAGAATCTCTCATTAATGAATTCAAAAGTCAACCATGTTTGGGACTTACACTAACCAACCAACCATATATTGGTTGAACCTAATCTTTCTTTCAACCAATCACCCATGTGCCATATTAGAAGCATGAATGTGGGACTCAAAACCAAACCAATCCAGGTTTCCTCAAGCTTTACCGCAATCCCCACCAGATCACTAGGCCCTAAACAATCATGGATGCCACCAAATTTCTCCACCTACACTGTGAGAAATTTTCTTGCCTCCTAGTCTCTAGGCTTTACCATATATCCTTCCATTCACCGGTCGAGGATTCCTAAGCCTAATTGAGACTCCATCCTCTAGGATTTATTGTATATCCCTCCATACACTGGTAAAGTATTTCTAGGCTTGATCGAGGGAACACACCTCTATGCTTTACCGTATATCCCGCCATTCATTGATCGAGGATTCCTAGGACCACCGAGGCACACAAAATCCATATTTACTCCAATACCACCTTCTATGGTCTAGAAATTCCTAGTCCATGTGTTTTTTATTTTAGATACCACCTCATTCAATTTTGAAACCGTCCAGAAATAAAGCTCAACCAAATACAAGAGAACCCACCACACCATGGCTATCAAGAAATGGCAAGGCTAGGCTGAAGAATATTGTCACACCTAGACAATCCCATTCCAGTGACAACAAGAGAACCAAATACACATATGTATGTACCATGCATGCCAAATATAGCAAGGAAATCACACATACAAATCGATACCTGCAAGTAATCCCGTTGTGGTCACTTTATCCCGCTCTCCCTTGCTTGATCTTTACTTTCCTTTTCCTTCTTGGTCCTTCCTTTTCTTTCCTTGATCTAATGCTAGAGTGCTCCAAGAAAAATCTATAAGTGTCCAAGAGTGAGAGAGAGAGAGAGAGAGGATAGAGAGAGAGAGTGCTCCAAAAATGAGCTGAAAAAAGGTTACACTAACAAAAGGTACCAATTTATCCTCATAAGCCTTTTTATTAAGGTGGCCTCTAATTTCTTCAATTTACCCTTCTTTTCCTTCATTTTTCTCCTCACGTGCAACTTGTGACCTTTCAACTTCCTTTTCTCCTAATTTCCATTATTTTCATAAATAAATTTCCAAAAATTCCATTTTGCCTTTCCAAAGCCTTTTCCATTACCTTTTCCAATTTCCTTAGCCATAATAAACCAAATGAACACCCACACTAGGATTTTTTTCCCAACATTCAACTTTGAATATATGTCCCATGACCATGGTTATTATTTTGTCTTTATTAAATTTATTTACGTGATTTTTTGACCAGGGATGTTATAGAACCCTCTCCCTTGGGGGAACATCGTCCTCAATGTTTAATGACACCTATAAACCAGCAAGATTCTCGAAACAAAACATACCACCCATGGAGATTTATAACACAACACATTGCAGTATTTGCAATGACATCCTGCTGAAACGTGAAAATTATACCATTACTGGAGCTTTATAACACAACTCATTATAGTATTTATAATAACAACCACATTTTCTCAACTAGAAAATAAACATATTGTCTATGGAGCTTTATAAATCAACTCGATACAATATTTACATTAATATACACATATAAACATATGCACATTTTCTCATCCAATAAATAAAAGGATATGATGCTTGTATCTGCAACAAGGGAATCCATAGGCTCACACCTACACCCTCAAAAGTAGTACCGGGATTCACCTCCTTCCAAGGAAATCCAAAATCCACTACCAAATTCAAATCTAAATCCAAATTCCAGTGCTACAATCCTGCACCGCTTTTCGTCTTAGAGAACAGTTACCGACTCATTGTTTCAAGGCACAGTCCAAATATGCATTGGATTCCATCTGGTAATGCTAATTACAAGAAGAAATCCATCCCCTAGACTTCCCTTCTCTTCTACACAGTCCCTCAAGCAATATGGTAGCTCCCTTCCATGCATTCACTCACCTTCCAAGTTCCTTGACACCCACTTTCCCGGGCGTTCCATCCCTTGAAAAGGCTTCCTCGCATCGGAAGGTCAAACAACCATGACATATACCTGCCTCAAATCCATAATACCGATCATAGCATGCTCATGTAAATTAATGGACACTATTGGGTACCAGTGTCCCACAATGGCCCTGCTCTTGAAGTGCTTTACCAACATGTTGCTGCCTGTTTCAATTCCTTTCACTGATGCTGCTAATTCTTGTAGTCAATTTCAACCACTCAACCTGGCATTTTCATGTTCTTCTTTACCAAGCACATAACTTCCATTAGATTCAAAATAAATTGAAATAAATTCACATAATACTTCATCGGTGGCCCATCAATAAGGTACACTTGCAGTTTTGTTCACTCCCTGTCATAAGAAGTCAAACTAGCTATTTGATCAAATCATCATGTATAAACATATCACATCCGGTTAGCTCAAAATGCAACCATCATAGTAAAAATATTTAACCATAATCATAGATCACATGTAATCATCATAAACTAGAATCGTATATCACATATAACCATCATAAATCATAGTCATAGATCACATGCATAATAAAACCAAAATAAAATAATGATACTTATCCTTTAATCCGTCCTTTTCGTATGCACATCGGATTGGTTGCCACACCTGACAAACACCCAATGCCTTCTCTTTAACCATGTACACATACACATAGAGTGCATCATACACATACAACCAAACATGGCATACACCACCATACAATACATGCACCTACACCTGACATACAACACATACACCTACACCCGACGTACAATACAACACATACACCTGTACTTGGTGTACAACACAACAATTACACATGTCTTCACTGGATAAACAATTAACATTAAAGTCTAAAGGTTTGGGTGGGATGGTCACATGTCGACCCCCCACCATTATCTCCGCGGTCTCACTATCTGTTTTAACAACGCATTAACCGTTGAAAACTCTGCACTGAAGAGGAGCGGAACCCGGAGTGTACGCCACGTTCCGAAGACCATGGCAATAAAAGCCATTACAAACCTCCCATGTGATAGTTTCAAACTTCTGCCAGAGTTTATGTTTAATGCAACCGCCATGTTTTTGTTTTAATGTCACCTCGTGACATGTGACAACATTCATTGAAATCGCTAGGATAAGGTTTGAAGTAACCATCGGGAAAAGGTTTGATGCTGCGGTTTGTTGTCGTGTGACCACTGCTTTGGGCCGCTCTCCCCCTCCGAAATGTAAATCAATACAACTTAAAATGATGTCGAAGACTATATGGGTAAGCAACTTTGGATAGGTGAGATGGTCAGAGGTTTGACGTGAAGGTTGGAGGTCGCGGGGTTGACACCCCCCCCCGACTCCATAATAATTTTAACATAGCCTCCTGAGGACACTTGGCAGCCTTCAGGATTGCCATGTGTCGCTCATCCAATGGCTCATTTACAAAACATACTAACCATCCAACGATCAGAACACATCTCCGTACCACAAGATCAACGATCCAAAACATGCCACGTGGAAAAATCCTGTTAACTTAGGAAACCATAATATTCTCGAAATATACCTGCTGACTGTACCTGCATGCTGACTAGGCATCTAGTCACAAAATTTTTTCCTGTTTGGGAAAAAAAACAAAATACGATATCTTCGTCATACGACATTGATTTTTCGAACCGTTCGCAGCACCAGAATCACAACGACGATACCATTTCGGTCGCTCAGGTTTGGTCCTATTTCGAGCACTTTTAATTTTGAGAATAAAACATGATCTCCTAATCACACCTCCCCACTAGGAAGATTTTGGACCCCAAAATCCCTCTGGATTACTGAACATGAAGATGAGGAGGCTGTGTCCCCACTCTTCCAATCTTTATCCACTGAAATTTCCCTAATTTCATTAATTGGAGCTTTTCATGAAAAGACCAATTTTTCCTTGATTCCGTTGACCATGCATTGCTATCTTTGATATTGTCATGATGCACATTTTCTGAACTTGCAGAACAACAACCTAACTTTGCAGTAAAAATCTTGTTCCTACATTGGTCTATAATCAAAGGAAACTTGGAATTATTCTCACCTTGCATTTTGTCCTTATGGAAATTTTTTTCTTTAGCCTTGAACTTGTGTCAATTCTTGACCAAGTTTCTTCGCCATTGTACCATGCCTTTCGGAAACCAGCAATGAACATTTCTGAATCCTGTGCCTTCTTTGTAAAGTTTCTTTGCCCTCTCTTTGACCTTTGCAACTTCTTGCACTGACACCTTGTTTTCAGCACCATTCAACATCAATGTCCACTACTGCAAAAAATTGTCATATTGTTTCAAAGACAACATGCTTTCAAACTGAAACAACTCATTACATACATCAACATTTATTTGAAAAGGATGATGTAAAACATCTCTTTGTTTAGTCATTATCAATGTCAAGTTTTGGCTTGCATTAACTAAATAAGTGTCTAGTTTCTTGCGATGAGCTCTCACAATATTCTCCTTGCCATATTTGAATAAATGGTATTTATTCTCATGGCGATGAAAGACTGCTTTCCTGTCATACAAGTAAGGACTGCCCAACACCATACCTGTTATACCAAGTAGAACAACATCTAATTAAACTGTGTTAATGAAATGTGCAGTTATTGCAAAGCACAACATGCACTTCTTTGAAACCTGTAATTTTGCATCCTTACAAATCCAACCAAGTGGATATGGTTTCGGATGTGGAATGGTATCAAGATAAAGTTTGTTGACCAAGTCTTCATAGATTAAATTTTCTTGTGACCCTCTGTCAAACAATGTGTCAACCTTGGTATGTTTGGAAATTACCCTCATATGAAACAGTTCGATTCTCTCTTCTTCATTTGGAGCTTGTACATGATAGTTAGATATTATAGAACTGGGTTTAGTTTCAATATCTTTCCCCTTCATGTTCTTTAGTCCCATAGCTATGATTTTTGTTTCATCTCCTAAATACAACCCTAGGTCTTGTTCAACTATTGCAACAGTTTTTCCTTTCTCCTTGGCTTTCTCTTTGGCCTTTAAACTTTCTGGTTTCAACTCTGGATGAAGTTTCCAACAATGGTCTTCATCATGGCTAGCTTTAGAACAGTGTTTGCAAAAGAATTTTCCCTTCTCTTTTCTGATATTTTCATTTCTCTTTTTCTTCCATTTGCCTTTAAACTCATTTTCCTTAGTCTCATCTAAGTTTTGTTTTCCCCTTGCCTCTAAGTGTGTGGCTTGTACAAAAACTTCATCTAGGCTCGTAGGGTTAAACATGAGGATAGTATGTCTTAGGTAGGTATGTAAGCCTCCTATATACTTGAGCAAAGTGTCTTGACTCTGCAAATCTACTCCTAATAAAAGAGTTCTTCTCCTAAATTATTGAGTATAAACTTGTACATTTTGTCCTTTCAATTGTTTAAAAAATTTCTAGTCCATTATGGCTTTCTGCATGTGAGATAATGGATAAAATTGTTGTTTTATTGCAGTAATGAAATCAGTTCATGATAGAATAATCTTACCATGCTTCTTGATCTCCTCCTTTGTCTTGGCTTCCCACCAAACAAGTGTTGCACCTTTCATTATCAATGAAGCTACTTGGATTTTGGTATCATCATCATGAAAATTTTGGATTCTCAAATAGAACTCCAATTACGTAATCCAATTATCCATCTTTTTTGCATTAACTTCACCATTAAACATTGGAAATTCAAACTTAACATCGAGTTTTCGAAAAGGAATTTTACCAGTGTTCTTTGAATTGTATGACTGATGTACTGAAGATGAAGTAGAGGATGTTGAGGATGAAGATGAGGGTGATGATGGTGACTTTCCACTGTCTCCATTTCATCCATTGCCCTTCTTTGATTTATCTTCATCATTGTGGCCTCCTGATGATCCCTGTCATTCCTTGTGAAGTTTGGACCTTTCTTCTTCTAGTTTCTCATTCCTTTCTTGATAAAGGACTCTAACCATCTCTGTCAAGTCAAGAAATGATTTTTTGTACACTCTTTCTTCTTCTTTGGGATCCATCTCTTCATGGATTTCTCCTTCTCCCGGAGGCATGCTTGATGTCACTTCTACTTCTCTTAGAGTTGAGCTAGGTGGTGGAGAATGTGGAAATCTTTCCCTCCTTTGTTGTGGCTCACTTTGAGAACCTCTTGCTTCCACCAATTTTCCTTCTCCTCTCTTAAGCTTGAGCCTAGTAAGCATGAAAACCCTTGCAAACAGTTAACAAATATTTGCACACAAAAAACACCAGAGATTAAACTCTAGCTCTGATACCAACCTGATCTGAAAGGAGTGTATTAGTTTTGTTGTGCTAAGTGTCCTTTCACTCATATAAACGTGTAAAATTTGTCTCCATTTGTTTGCTTAAGGAATGAGTGTTTTAACCATGAAACATAGATGAATTTATGAACTTTAAGCATGAAAATAAGCCTAAAAAACACTGAACAACAATGTATAACAGAGAAATAATATCACACATAAGTTTTACACAACAGGCATGATGAAGCAGTTCACCTCTCCTAGGCTACATCTGCTGCTCCAGCTCCCAATGGCATGTCCCTCTTTGTAATTATGCTCAAAATTGTAAATTACATGTGTTTACAAGCCTCTAATGGTTGTTTTCTCTACACCAATGGCTCTAGAATGCTCAAATTAGTCTAGCTAGACTCTTGTTTCACCCAAATTGGTCGAAAATTGACCTCCCAATGCATTTTTCCCTAATGTCAGCTAGAAAAGCTCCACTAAAAGTCGAGACTGGCACTTAACTAGAGTTAAATTAATAAAAAGCCCTAAATTTAAGGTGTCACTATAGCCTCCACCGGATAAACAGTTAACATTAAATTCTAAAGGTTTAGGTGCGGTGGTCACATGCCGACCCCCTGCCATTATCTCCGTGGTCTCACTAATTGTTTTAACTCCACATTAATCGTTGAAAACTCTACATTGAAGAGGAGCGGAACCTAGAGTCTACGCCACGCTCCGAAGACCATGGCAATACAAGCCATTACAAACCGCCCATGTGACAGTTTCAAACTTCTACCGGAGTTTACGTTTAATACAACCACCACGTTGTTGTTTTAGTGTCACCTCGTGACATGTGATTGCATTCAGTGAAACCACCGAGATAAGGTTTGAAGTAACCGTTGGGAAAAGGTTTGATTCTGTGGTTTGTTGTCGTGTGACAACTGTTTTGATGGTTAGAGGTTGGACATGCAGGCCGGAGGTCACGGGGTCAACCCCCCCGACTCCATAATAATTTTAACATAGCCTCCTGAGGACACGTGGCAGCCTCTGGGCTTGCCACATGTCGCTCATCCAACTACTCATTTACAAAAAATACTAACCAACCAATGATCAGAACACCGTACCACAAGATCAACGATCCACAACATGCCATGTGGCGAAATCATGTTAACTTAGGAAAATGGAATATTCCTGGAATATACCTGCTAATTGTACCTGCATGTTGACTGGGCATCCAGTCACAACTGTTTTGCTGTTTGGGAAAAAGGAAAAAACATGATATCTTCCTCATACGACATCAGGTTCGGTCCTGTTTTGAGGACTTTCACTTTTGAGCATAAGACATGATCTCCTGATCAAGTATATGCAGTGTGATCATGTACTTCTTTGTCTCTTTATTATGAGTTACATTATGTTGTATAGATCCTTGTTGATGTTTTATGTGGGATCTTGTTTTGTTCTTGATGTGAGATGTAAATTCTATCATGGGTTTGTATTATGTTTGAGATCCCTTTTTTTCCATTTTGGTGGGATACTCATTGTCAGATGTATGTTTGATTGAGATCCCTTTGTTGCCATGCTGGGGGGATACTCATAGTAATTATGTGTGAGTTATTTTCATACTGATAGGAGTCCTTTTTGGTGAATGAGAGTTCCTGTAGTGGAACATCTCGTGGAGAGGTCCAGCCACTCCTGCGTGGGGGCATTTTCCTTGTATGATAGAGAAAATACCATCCATGTACATCGTCACTCTTTCCATCACTTAATGCAGTGGCCTACACCATCTTGACATAGACGCCCGAAGATGTAGTCCCTCCTTGACGAACTCCGTTATCAATCTCTTATGTCTCTAATGCTTGTTATGTTCCTCTTCTTTACAACATGCAGTTGTTCATTTATATTCACTAATGATTTTATTAAATGCAATTATAACACATCAACCAAAGTAAAAGTTCTTGGTTAAGGGTATCAGGAATTTACACAGATCAAGTGGTATCAGAGCAGTCTTCTTGCTAATTTGGATTGTAGGCGTGAACCATTGAATGTTTGTTGAATTTAGCAATGGGGGATGTCAAAGACATATAAGAAACCATGCTTAGGGTGTCCGAGAAAGCGGACATGTTGTACGAAGCTTATGATAAACAAGAAACAGACAACGCTGAGTTGAAGGCAATCCTACAAGAGGATAAGGAGGACAAACATTGATTGCAGCTTCAGTTTCAAAACATGATAGAGGCATTGGAGGAATTGAAGCGCAGAAACGAAAGTCTTCAAGCAGATCATGGGGCATTGAAGACACTCCTACAAGAAGAGAAGGAGGAGAAGCAGCGATTGTAACTTCAGCTACAAGCCGCGATAGAGACCCTCGAGGAAGTGAAGTGAAACGAAGGCTTAGAGAAGCCTTCTTCACATGTTTCAAAATCGACAGCTGAGGTAAAAAATGTTGATTTCTCTTCAGCTTCATCTTCACATAATATCATTTCTTTTGGAAGTGTGGAGATACCCATTACAGGAATCAACATGAGACTCCTCACCAAGATGGGTTACAAAGGATGAGGACTTAACATTCATAGCCAAGGCATAACTCAGCCATTGGAGGTTGTGCAGAGACCTTGCTATGCAGGTTTGGGATACACTGAAGGAGGATGTTCGAAGGAAATCAAAGGAAAACATAAATTTTTGAACTCACCAAGGAAGAGGATTGATGGGAACACTTCACCATCACCCCATGGTAGTACATGTTGTAGTGAAAGAGATGAGGCAATCTCTCATCACCATGATCACACTAGAGACCACCAGGGAAGGCATAATATGTCTCATTATTCCAAAGTTCATTTCGATTATAATTTTTTTGCTAATCATAGTCGTAAATCATGGTATCGAAAAACTTGTCATTTTTGTGGTTTACATAACCATGTCATTTCTAAGTGTTGGAAAAGAATGGTAGTACAAAGGAGGATGAGGCATGAAAATCCTTCGCCACAACAGGAAAAGAAATTGGTTAAGCAGGTCTGGAGAAAGAAGAAATTTTGCAACTAGTGCAACCAAAGTGGCCATCAAAGAGCCACATGTTCGAAGCTCCATTCAGAGCAGCACCTTAAGGACGAAGCATCGATGTATGAACCAGTTAAAAAACGTTGTTCAGCAAGCAAGTGTGCCACAGGGAGATGATCCATTCACTTTGATAAGTGAGAGATTTTTTTTTCTAGATATGTTAGCTTGTCATGGTCATGTTTGTAAATCATATGTTGCATTTTAAACTGTAAAAGTGATGATGTGTTTTTCCATCGCTTGTTAAGCAACAATGATATTTTGGCCTTGTTTTATAAATCGTGTGATGCATTTATTTCATGTAAAAGTGATGAGATGTTTGCCATCACTTCGAAATGTGACGATGATGTTTTTGGTCTTGCTATGATAGCTGGGGTGTGATTTCAATTTGATGTAAACTTGACCACTGAATATTTAAACTCGTGGCAAGTATGGAATGCTTGGGTCATAGTTGGTCATATTTGAGCATGTAATTTGCGAGAGACTGTACTACAGGTTTGCAAAAGATGTAGGTGTTGGTTCATCACTTATGGCTCCGAAGGACAAAGGTGAAGGAGAAGGAAGGGTGACATTTTTTAGGACACTTGTGGTGCAGACATTGTACACAACAGTTGCAGATTATTGTTGATGCTTTTGGAGGACCAAAAGTTCCTTAGTGGGGAGGAATGATCCAGGTGGCTCTAGAGACACACACAGGACAAAGAGCACTGATGAAGGCTCAAAAATCAAAATGTTCGGATTTCTCTCGAACCAAGTTTAAGATGAAGAGTTCATCACCCTGATAGCAATGATGTGAATGACACGTCAATCCGATCTCGTATAAGAAAGTTAGAGCAGTTTGAAGTTTTGTTAAGGCAAGGGAAGTGAGGCCCACAAAATAACACATGGCATCCCAGTAAGCACGTGGGACCGACATGGAAAGCCCCTCAAATGTTGACATATGGCATTCCACCATTGGCCCCTTGCCCCTACAGAAAAGACAAAACAAAATGATATTAATTTCCCACATAAAAACAAAAAAAACCTTTTAAAAAAAAATTGTATATTAAATACAGTTATTAAACAATCAAAATCAGCTTAAATATGGTAAATTGTTATGTAACATAAATCATATTAAATATGGTTAAATTCCATATTAAACAAAACCTCCATTTTTGTTTTTGGGAGTCGTTACAATATGGAGATATGAATTCCATATATTATATAGTTTGAAAAAACTATATTAAAACTAAAATTGGGTTTTAAAACAATATTTGGAATCAATGGGATTTGAAATAAAAACCTCCCAACAACAACTATCTTAATACGATTATGCCAACCAATGTGCCAACCTCACACTTTGTCTTATTCATTCTCACACTTTATTATAAAATGCCATTCAAATGGTTCAAGGAAACCATGGAGAATGATAGAGAATACATGAGAGATTAGGGCACATGGAGGCCAATGGAGCCGTGAGAAAAGAGAAGGCCAGGCATAGGCAGACCCGACACGCAGTTCGAGGCAGGATGGTGCACGTAGTTTGATGGAATCTTTTTGATGCCAAGGGAATCTTTTGATTCCAAGGAGGTAAAATTTTCTTGTGTCAGAATGTATTAAACTTTATATGCATTTTAACCAGAATTTCCCAGGGAGTGCAATGGTGTGCCCAAATTTCCTTTTGAGCAGCGTTTTTTTAGATTCCCTGTGGAGGAGAATCTTTAGGAATCTTGAGGGAATCTTTCAGGTTCCTTGGAGGCTGAAATTCCCCGGTGTCAGAATGTGGTCAACTTTATACTCATTCTTCTCAAAATTTTGCAAGGATCTCAATGGTGAGATCCGATTCCTATTTTGAGTTGCAAATTTCTAGATTCCCCGTGGAGTAGTATCTTTGAGGAATCTAGGGGAATCTAGAAGATTCCCTAAGACCCAGATTTTCACTTTGTCAGATTTCAGAAAATTGACTGTCGATCCTACACCTCTTGGCGACACGAGTTCAATGGTGCAACCATATTTTCCATTTTAGCCTTATGTTTTTCGGCCACTTTTCAAACTGAAGTTTCAGGTGTCAGCATTCAATGTGTGAGAAGTCGTCTTCACGATATTTGACACCACGAGATTGATGGTACAAACAAATCCAACAATTTATCATCCTTTTCTTCAGATAGCTCCAGGATGTGAGGTATATGCAATGTGATCATGTACGATCGTGGGTGCTGCATGAGCTATGCTACATGACCAGGGCCTACCAATGCACTTGTGGGCGGAAGCATGCAACACTGCAGTTTATGTGCAAAACCAATTTTCCTCATAGAGTACTTGGCATGAGTACACTTGAAGAAGATTTTACTGGTAAGAAGCCTGATATTTCTCATTTGAAGATTTTTGGCTCATCTGTTTACATTCATGTGACAAAGGACGCCAAGAAGAAGTTGGAGCCGACTACAGAAGTTGGGATATTTGTGGGGTACATAGAAACACCCCATAATTATCGTATGTATTTTCCAAATAGTCGAATGACTGTGGTGTGACGGGATATAAAATTCAATGAGGTGAAAGCCATGAAGTTGTTGATTGAGAGGGAGCTACACTTGCATGCAGAGGAGGAACTTCTTGTTCCCAAAGATGAACCTCTAGATGTGGATCAACCACAGGAGGAGATTCATGGAGTGGAGGAGTCCACTCATGCAGAACCAAACATCAGAACAGGCAGAAAGTGTACCAAAGAAGCTGAGAGACTGAAGCTTGATGCGGCACAAAATGTAGGAGTCCCTACATCACAATGCAGACAGAGACAATCACCTGACCGATTTACTGGATACATGGCTCTTATGAGCAAGTGTGTCGTGACAGAGCCATTTTATTTTGAAGAACTAGCGCAGGATCCCACATGGGTAGATGCCATGGTGGAGGAGTATGACTCCATTTTCAGAAACAATGCTTCGGAGATTGTTCCAAGGCCGGTGGGTAAATCAGTGGTAGATTCAAAATGGATCTATAGGGTAAAGAAAGCTTCTGATGGGAGCATCGAGAAGTATAAGGCAAGATTTATTGCCAGATGCTTCTCACAGATCAAGGGGATTGATTATAAAGAAACCTTTGGACCTGTCGCACGATATTCTTCCATAAGGACCGTCCTTGCTTTCTCAGCACAGATGGGTTGGCACATTCATCAGATGGATGTGAAGACTACGTTCCTTAATGGGATCATTGAGGAAGAGGTGTACATTGAGCATCCTGAAGGATTTGAGATCTTAAGCAGTGAGTCGTATGTGTGCAGACTTAAAAGAGCACTGTATGGGCTGAAGCAAGCACCACGTGCTTGGTACACACAGATTGATAGCTATTTCACTGGACCTGGCTTCACCAAGAGTGAGGCGGATGTAAACCTATAACAAATTGTGGTGGAGGGTAAGCTTTTAGTCATTGTTCTTTATGTTGATGATTTAATACTAACGGGTGATGAGCAATTGATACACTCATGCAAGGCAGATCTTGCAAAGGAGTTTGAGATGAAGGATTTGGGCCTCCTTCATTATTTCCATGGATTGGAAATATGGCAGCGGGAAGGTGAACAGTTTGAGTCTCAAGGCAAGTATGCTCGGGAGATACTTGGTAAGTTTCACATGGAGGACTGCAAGCCCATGGATACTCCTCTTCCAGGAAATTAGAGGAAAGAGGATGCTACATCAGCAAAGCTAGTGGATGCCAATGTTTATCAACAGTTGGTGGGTTCGCTCATGTATTTAGTTAATACAAGACTGGACATATGCTATGCGGTGAACCAGATTTCACAAGTGATGGTTAAGCCTACCAAGCTCTTTTTGAAGGCAGACAAGCATGTCCTGAGGTATCTCAAGGGCACATCTGAGTATGGTTTATGGTACAGACATACGGATGAGGTGAAGTTGCACGGCTTCACAAATGCAGATTGGGCAGGCAGCCCAACGGACAGAAAGAGCACATCAGGAGGGGTTTTCAGTATTGGATCTACAACATTTTCTTGGTACAACAGGAAACAAAGATCCATGGCACTCAGTTCATCGGAAGCATAATACTTGGCATCAAGTGAAGCTACATGTGAGGCTATCTGGATGAGGAAGATCCTGGTCGGTTTGTTCGGTTCACATTTAGATCCTATAGTGATACATTGTGATAATCAGAGTTGCATTAAACTCTCGATTAATCCTATGTTTCATGATAGATCTAAAAATATTGATATTCTGTATCATCATATCAGAGATTGTGTGCAGCAGAAGATCATGTTGCTTCAGTACATTCCTACAGAAGATCAGGATGCAGAAATTCTGACGAAGGCGCTCGGCAAGAGCAAATTTGAATACCATAGAGGCAGGATCGGGGTGAAGGATAATCCCTATCTTCTTGAGAGGGAGTGTTGAGATTCAACAAGATGACGAGCTTAGTGAAAAGTAAGCACCTTCACTAAGTGGGGCCCGCAGGCTATTTTTAGGTGTATGTCTATTTTTAGACATGGTGAGCATATTCTATAAGTTGCAGGATGCTATTTGTAGATGGTTGGTCAAATGTGAAAATTAGATGAAATTCTATTTTTAGAATATTGGGCGAAGTCTATTTATAGATCGTCAATGTAAAAATAGATGCATGTCGATTATTATTAGCTCTTAATAATAATCCAACAATAAACATCAACTTATTCTCTTGGAGCACTTTATTTCAGTGAACAGATTTGGCAAATCAGTGGGCTGAAGGAATTACACAATTCCTAGGGTTTATTGGTGGCTCATGCATGGAGGAATCAGTTTGAACTAAAGTGGAAAAGTTATGACCGAGTTGGAAGAGTAGTTTGTGGAGTTGTTATTTAGTTTAACTCAGTAAAGTGAGTTAAACTTAGTTGATCTAGTTGTATCTAGTCTAACTGAAAGATACACTAGTGAGAGTTTAGTGAATTAATTAGTTAATTAATTCACAACTAATAACTCACTAACAACTGAAAAAATACAACAATTAACTACTTGAATGTCAGTTCCAGTGGAGAGATAGGTGAAAGAGTGAGATGGACCATCCTTTGTGACTATAGTGATGCATTCAATGCATCTGACACACATTGGAGTTGCCAATGAGGATTGCGCAGTCAAGGCAAGTGTTAGTATGAATTCTTCGGGGGTCTTCTTCAGCAGGGATTTTGCAGTGGAGGCAGGCTGTTAGGAGGCAAGAAATTGGTGCATAGAGATGCAAATTTCTGAATGACAGTGTGTAATGAATCTACATTGTATCGAGAGCTTGATGTACTAAGATTTGTTTGAGATTATTACATGATTCCATTGATATAAATAACATATGATAGTTGGGGTTTTTAGCTTTAAGCTTTCCTGTTAAACAACTGTGTTATGTGCGATTGAATTTATTCACATATATTTGCAATTGAGTTTTAAATTTCTGCAATTTTAACAGTGGAAGGATTATGTATTTAGCAATAAGATAAATATTGTTAGATCAGGAGAATCCGGTAATACATAAGTATTAATAAATTTCTACATGGTATCAGAGTAGTATTGATTACTGGAGATTTCAATTGTGAATAATTGTTGAGTTTTGTGCTGGTGGACAATTCGAATTTGCTGCAGAAATTTCTTGGTGCGACAGTTGAGTATTCATTGAAATGTATTTCAATGGGTTGTGATTGGAGTATGCCCTTGAGGGTAGCTTGAATTAAATATCCTGGAAGGATAGGATGGAGGCAGTTCTTGAAGATAACAGACTGAAGGAGTTCATCGATAGTGATGTTCCTATGCCTACTTCTAGCGATACTGCATTACTTGACGCATGGCAAAAGAAGGTAGAAAAGACAAGAAGAATTTTATTGGAAGGTGTGAAGGACCATATTGTGTTAAGCATTCACAGGAAAGCCACTCCATTTACAATGTGAAAGGCTTTGACATATATTTTCCAAAGCAGCAGCGACCAGAGGAATTTGGCGCTGAAAGGTAAGCTCAGAAAAATAAAAATGGAGAAGGGCGACAATATTCCAAAATATCTCATGAAGTTTGTCCACTATAGGGATGAACTGGGAAGTGTGGGGATTACAGTTGATGATGATGACTTGGTGAGCTTGGATCTCCTTGGGCTTATGAAGAGTTGGCATATCTATGAAGACTTTGTCAATGGACGGGAGAAACTGCTGGGTTGGGAGCGACTTTGGTCAGATCTTGTGCAGGAGGAGATAAGGCGAAGTACCAGGGATGGATCTTCATCGAAGAATGATGATGAAGATAATTACGCTTTGGCTGCAAATAAAAGAAAGGAAAGGGGAATAAATCCCATCCAAAATCCGAGGCTAAAGGAAAGAAGCTGGATTTGTCCAAAGTGAAGTGTTTTCACTGTCACGAACATGGGCATCTCGCCTATAACTGCCCACAAAAGAAGAAGAACAAGAAGGCTGTTGGAGCTGTAGCTGGAGAGGCCTTAGCCTTGCAATTTGAACTTGATTTCTCTTTGATCGCATGCTTGGTTTCAAGCTCAATGGGATCGGTGTGGTATCTTGATAGTGGTGCGTCTTTCCATATAACAGGAGACAAGGAGTTGTTTAGTGACTTGGAGGAGAAGGATCTCCAAATGCATATAGAGATGGACGACGATGGAAAATACAGTGTGACTGACATTGGAACCATTACCTTTGAGAGGGAGTCAGGTAAACCATTTATGTTGAAAGATGTTATGCATGTTCCAGGTCTGAAGAAGAACTTGGTCTCAGTCACAATGTTGGAAGATAGAGGTTATGAAGTTGTTTTTAGCGAGGGAAAAGATTTCTTGCGACATAAAACAATGGGTCAAACCAAGAGGATATGGATTCTAGTTAAGAGTATCTACAAGCTGGAGGTACATGGCTGCGCTGCAATGATGGGCAAAGCAGAAGAAGTGGTGAGCCGGGATGAGGGCGAATTATGGCATGGGAGATTGGGCCATCTTCACCATGGCACCTTGAAGATTTTGCGACAGATTTCTACTGGACTTCCCAAGGGTACTCTTGCGTAATTAGATCAGTGCAAGGGATGTACTATGAGTAATTTTGTGAAGAACACCTTTCATGAGAAGGAGAACTGTGCTTCGGTGATCCTGGAGAGAATTCACACAAACGTGTGTGGACCTTTCTCGGTTGATTCAATAGCAAAA
Organism: Pinus albicaulis; assembly: GCA_034641835.2. Taxonomy (NCBI): domain Eukaryota; kingdom Viridiplantae; phylum Streptophyta; class Pinopsida; order Pinales; family Pinaceae; genus Pinus; species Pinus albicaulis. The sequence goes on along the minus strand of CM076581.1, from coordinate 935,389,056 downwards.
CACATGTATTATGTTATATTTGTTGATGAATATTATCGTAGATGCTGGATCTTCTTCATGCAGAAGAAGAGTGAAAAATTCTCAAATTTCTGTGATTTTAAAGCATTGGTGGAGAAGGAGTCAAGGAAGCAAATGAAGGCTCTACGAAGCGATAATGGTGGTGAATATATCTCGAATGAATTCAAAGACTTCTGTAGCAAAGAAGGAATTTGAAGAGAACTCATAGTGCCTCATAACCCACAGTAGAATGGGGTTGCGAAGAGGAAGAACAGAATGATCATGGGTGCTGCACGAGCTATGCTACATGACCAAGGCCTACCGATGCACTTGTGGGAGGAAGCATGCAACACTACGGTTTATGTGAAAACCATTGTCCTCATAGAGTACTTGGCATGAGTACACCTGAAGAATATTTTACTGGTAAGAAGCCTGATATTTCTCATTTGAAGATTTTTAGCTCATTTGTTTACATTCATGTGGAAAAGGATGCCAGGAAGAAGCTGGAGCCGACTGCAGAAATTGGGATATTTGTGGGGTACACAGAAACACCCCATAATTATCATGTTTATTTTCCAAACAGTCGAATGAATGTGGTGCGACGGGATATAAAATTCAATGAGGTGAAAGCCATGAAGTTGTCGCTTGAGAGGGAGCTACACTTGCATGCAGAGGAGGAACTTCTTGTTCCCAAAGATGAGCCTCTAGATGTGGATCAGCCACAAGAAGAGATTCATGGAGTTGAGGAGTCCACTCATGCATAACCAAACATCAGAATAGGCAGAAAGTGTACCATAGAAGCTGAGAGATTGAAGCTTGATGCGGCACAGAATGTAGGAGTCCTTACATCATAGTGCAGACAGAGATAGTCAGCTGACCGATTTACTGGATACATGGCTCTTATGAGCAAGTGTCTCATGACAGAGCCATCTATTTTGAAGAAGCAGTGCAGGAGCCCACATGGGTAGATGCCATGGTGGAGGAGTATGACTCCATTGTCAGAAACAATGCTTGGGAGATTGTTCCAAGGCCGGTGGGTAAATCAGTGGTAGATTCAAAATGGATCTAGAAGGTAAAGAAAGCTGTTGATGGGAGTGTCGAGAAGTATAAGGCAAGATTTGTTGCCAGAGGCTTCTCACAGATCGAGGTGATTGATTATGAAGAAACCTTTGCACCTATTGCACGATATTCTTCCATAACGACCATCCTTGCTCTCTCAGCGCAGATGGGTTGGCATATTCATCAGATGGATGTGAAGACTGCATTCCTTAATGGGATCATTGAGGAAGAGGTGTACATTGAGCATCCTGAAGGATTTGAGATCTTCAACAGCGAGTCGCATGCATGCAGACTTAAAAGAGCGTTGTATGGGCTGAAGCAAGCACCACGTGCTTGGTACACACGGAACGATAGCTATTTCACTGGACTTGGCTTCACCAAGCGTGAGGCGGATGCAAACCTGTACCAAATTGTGGTGGAGGGTAAGATTTTAATCATTGTTCTTTATGTTGATGATTTAATACTAACGGGTGATGAGCAGTTGATACACTCATGCAAGGTAGATCTTGCAAAGGAGTTTGAGATGAAGGATTTGGGCCTCCTTCATTATTTCCTTGGATTGGAAATATGGTAGCGAGAAGGTGAACTGTTTGTGTCTCAAGGCAAGTATGCTTGGGAGATACTTGGTAAGCTTGACATGGAGGATTGTAAGTCCATGGATGCTCCTCTTCCAGGAAATTAGAGGAAAGAGGATTCTACATCGGTAGAGGCAGTCAATGCCATTGTTTATCAACAGTTGGTGGGTTCGCTCATGTATTTAGTTAATACAATACCAAACATATGCTATGCGGTGAACCAACTTTCACAAGCGATGGTTAAGCCTACCAAGCTCTTTTTGAAGGTAGGCAAGCATGTCTTGAGGTATCTCAAGGGAAAATCTGAGTATGGCTTATGGTACAGATAGACGAATGAGGTGAAGTTGCATGGCTTCACAGATGCAGATTGGGTAGGCAGCACAACGGATAGAAAGAGCACATCAAGAGGGGTTTTCAGTATTGGATCTACAAAAATTTATTGGTACAACAGGAAACAAAGATCCGTGGCACTCATTTCAGTGGAAGCAGAATACATTGCAGCAAGTCAAGCGGCATGTGAGGCTATCTGGATGAGGAAGATCCTGGTTAGTTTGTTCGGTTCACATTTAGATCCTACAGTGATACATTGTGATAATCAAAGTTGCATTAAACTCTCAATTAATCCTGTGTTTCATGATAGATCTAAACATATTGATATTCGGTATCATCATATCAGAGATTGTGTGTAATGGAAGATCATGTTGCTTCAGTACATTCCTACAGAAGATCAGGATGCGGACATTTTGACGAAGGCACTCGGCAGGAGCAAATTCGAATACCATAGAGGCAAGATCGGGTTGAAGGATAATCCCTATCTTCTTGAGAGGGAGTGTTGAGATTCAACAAGATGATGAGCTTAGTGAAAAGTAAGCACCTTCAGTAAGTGGGGCCCGTAGGTTATTTTTAAGTGTATGTCTATTTTTAGACATGGTGAGCATATTCTATAAGTTGCAGGATGCTATTTGTAGATGGTTGGCCAAATGTGAAAAATAGATGAAATTCTATTTTTAGAATATTGGGCGAAGTCTATTTATAGATTGCCGATCTAAAAATAGATGCATGTCGATTATTATTAGCTCTTAATAATAATCTGACAATAAACATCAACTTATTCTCTTGGAGCACTTTATTTCAATGAACAGATTTGGAAAATCAGTGGGCTGAAGTAATTACACAATTCCTAGGGTTTATTGGTGGCTCATGCATGGAGGACTCAGTTAGAACTAAAGTGGCAAAGTTATGACAGAGTTGGAAGAGTAGTTTATGCAGTTTTTATTTAGTTTAACTCAGTTAAGTGAGTTAAACTCAGTTGAGCTAGTTGTATCTAGTCTAACTGAAAGATACACTAGTGAGAGTTTAGTGAATTAATTAGTTAATTAATTCACAACTAACAACTCACTAACAACTGAACAAATACAACAATTAACTACTTGCATGTCAGTTCCAGTGGAGACCTAGTGGAGAGATAGGTGAAAGGGTGAGATGGACTATCTGTTGTGACTATAGTGATGCATTCAATGCATCTGACACACATTGGAGTTGCCAATGAGGATTGCGCAGTCAAGGCAAGGCCAATTTGAATTCATTGAGGGGTCTTCTTTAGCAGGGATTGCGTAGTGGAGGCAGGCTGTCAGGAGGCAAAAAATTGCTGCATAGAGATGAAAATTTCTGAATGACAGTTTGTAATGAATCTACATTGTACTGAGAGCTTGATGTACTAAGCTTTGTATGAGATTATTACATGATTCCATTGATATACATAATATATGATAGTTGGGGTTTTTAGCTTTAAGCTTTCCCATTAAACAACTGTGTTATGTGCGATTGAATTTATTCACTTATGTTTGCAATTGAGTTTTAAATTTCTGCAATTTTAATAGTGGAAGGATTCTATATTTAGCAAGAAGATAAATATTGTTAGATCAAGAGAATCTGGTAATACATCAGTATTAATAAATTTCTACATCCAACAAAAACACCATCAAATTTCACATGGAGACACAATTGCAACCATAACCACCACCATGCATACACAAAAAGTACATAAATCACAAGCATAAGTAACACATGTGCAACCGACATGTATGCAAGACCAACACACCACCCATCCAGTCTAAGGGGTGAACCATGCTCTAATACCACCCTGTAACACCCTCCTCCCACATTTAACCTAGCTAACAGATCCACTAGGGTAAACAAGTGATAATAGGCTACTATGATGTGATTCAACTCCCCATGTACAATTAAGGAAGTGGAACCGAAATAAAAAATGAAACTAACCTTCCACACATGGTACAAAACCTTCAGGAGCTAACCAACCTTTCCAAGTGATCAACCCTTGAAGCAACTTTAAATTTTACTGATATGGAACCTCAACCACTCCCATGAAAAGCCATGCATGTGACTTAGAGCTTCCAATCCCCTCCACAACAAGGCATGCCAATGACTATGGAATTTTCCATGTAGTTCTGTATCAACGACCCCAGATTCTGGGCCACTTTTTCAGGGCTAGGTCTCAGGCCACTGCCTAGAACTTCATGAAACTTCCACAAATGAACAATAACCATGGAAAAAATATACTAATGCAATCACTAGTACAAGTACTTGATATGAACCCTTCTAGCCATGACAGGTATTTCATCAAACACGTCACAAATATGCAATCTATAGGTCACAACAACATATCTGAGAATAGGGGTCTCATACTTATCACAATAGCAGCATTACCATCTATTATGACATATATTCATTGTACATTCATTTGATAATCAAAACATGATGAGAACCATACATTAAGTTCGTGATAAAACATATCATAACCAACATATAACCAACAGAAATAACAAGGATATAACAACCATAAAATCCATATATAAACCAATATATTTACACATGAAATACCAAGGAGAAGAAGCTATCATTAATGAATGAAAAAGGAAACTATGTTTGGGACTTCCACGAACCACCTGACCATATATTGGATGAATAGAATCTTTATTTTAGCCAATCACCTCTGTGCCATATTCCAAGCATGAATGTGGGACTCAAAACCAAACCAATCCAAGTTTCCTTAGGATTTACCACAATCCCCTCTGGATTAATAGGCCCTAAAAAAGCATGGATGCCACCATATTTATCCACCTACACCATGAGGAATTTTCCTACCTCCTAGTCTCTAGGCTTTACCATATATCCCTCCATTCATCGGTCAAGGATTCCTAGGCCTAATCGAGACTCCACCTTCCACGATTTATTATATATCCCACCATACATCGGTCAAGGATTCCTAGGCCTGATCGTGGGAAAACACCTCTAGGATTTACCTGATATCCCGCCATTCACTCGTCGAGGATTCCTAGGCCTACTGATGCACACAAAATCCAGCTTTACCGCAATACCACCTTCTTCAGTCTAGCGATTCCTAGGCCATGTGTTTTTGCTTTCAGAGACCACCTTGCTCAGTTTTGAAACCATCTGACAATCCAACTCAGCCAAATACAAGAGAACCCACCACACCATGGCTATCCAAAAATGGCAAGGCTAGGCTGAAGAATATTGTCACACCTTGCAAATACCATGCCAGTGACAACAAGAGAACCAAATACACACATGCATGTACCATGCATGTCAAATCTATCAAGGAAATCACACATGCAAATCGATACTTGTAAGTAATCCCGTTGTAGCTGCTTGATCCTGCTCTTCCTTGCTTGATATTTGCTTTCCTTTTCCTTATTGGTCCTTCCTTTTCTTTCCTTGATCCAATGCTAGAGTTCTCCAAGAAAACTCTAAGTTTCCAAGAGTGTGTGATAGAGAGAGAATAGAGAGAGAGTGCTCCAAAACTAAACCAACAAAATGTTACACTAACAAAAGGTACCAACTGATCCTCATAAGCCTTTTTATTAATGAGGCCTTTAATTTATTCAATTTTCCCTTATTTTCCTTCATTTTTCTCTTCACATGCAACCTGTGACCTTTAACCTTCCTTTTCTCCTATTTTCCATTATTTTCATAAATAAATTGTCCAAAATGCCATTTTTCCTTTCCAAAGCCTTTGTCATTGCCTTTTCCAATTTCCTTATCCATAATAAACCAAATGATTACACATACTAGGATGTTTTGCCCAACATTCAGCTTGGAATATGTGTCCCATGACCATGGTTATTATTTTGTCTTTATTAACTTTCTTTACATGAGTTTTTAACTAGGGTTGTTACATGCACCATATTCCAAGCATGAATGTGGTATCTCATGGAATAAACCAAAAAAAAACCAAACCATGGCTTGCATAGATCAAGAAACCTCAACCCTCAACCACAGTGGTTCCACCTCCATGGCCAGAAATCACTAAATCCAACCAGATCAATCTCTACCTTAAGTTTTACAGAGCTCCAAGAACTAGTAGGTCAACCCATAACCTTCCATGGCTCCAGAGCATTTGTCCAACCCAAATCTAAGGACTAGTAACTCAACTCACCAAGGGATCCAAGGCGTTTGCCCCAATCTAGGCTCCAGGTCTAGTAGCTAAACCCAAGTTTTTCTAGGGCTTCCAAAGCATTTGTTCCAACCCATAGCCATAAGTAATTATGAACATCAATCAGAAAGCGATCAAGTGGAAAAACCCACAACACCATGGATATCCAGGAAATGGAAAGGCAAGGCCAAAACTTTTGTTAATACAGAAAAATCTCCATGATAATGACAACAAAGAACCATAAAATCACATGCATATAACATGCATCCAAAAATCGACAAGGAAATTACACATGAAACCTGTTACCTGCAAAGTAATCCAATTGTAACTGTTCATCCAACTAGTCCCTTGTTCTTTCCTTCTTTCTCCAAACAAAATGTATGTTAAAGTGCTACAAACAGGCTCCAAGTTTTCATAAGTGTGCAAGAGTATGAGAGAATGAGAGAACGAAAGAGAGCCCCACCCAAAAAATGTTAAAATGCTATCCAACAAAAGCTATGAACTGATCTTCAGAAGCATTTTTATCATTAAGGCCTCTATTTCTTCATTTCCCTTCATTTTTCTTTCAATTTCCATTTCATCCAAATATGTTTCTCTTAACCTTCATTTTATCCTATTTTCTTTATTTTCATACATAAAATTCCAACTAATGCTTATTTACCTTTGCTAATTTCCTTAGACATAAATAAATCGAAAGTGATCTTACCCACCATTCAGATTGGAATACATGTACCATGTCCTTGGTCTTATATATTTTTTTACATGGATAATCAACTAGGGGGTATTACAAACCCCTCCCCCTTGGGAGAACACCATCCTCAGTGTTCCATGACATCTATGACCCACAAACCACTGAAAAAAAACATATTTCTCATAGAGATTTCTAACGCAACTAATTGCAATATTTATAAAGATCACTGCTGAAAACACAACAATTGTACCATTTACTAGAGATTTATAACACAAATCAATATGGTTTTTACAATCACAACCACATATACTTATACATACTTGCTTCAACCAAAAAATAATCATACTATCTATGGATCCTTATAACCACAACTCAATACAATATTTACATTAATATACACATATACATATGCAGATTTGCTCTAACCAACAAATAAAAGGATGCAGTGCCCACATCAGTCAACAAGGGAATTCAGAGGCTCACACCTCCACCCTCAAAAGTAGTACCAGTATTCACCTCATTCTGAGGAATTCCATAATCCACTACCAAAATCAAAGTCCACATCTAATATACAATGCTACAATCCTGCGCCACTTGTCCTCTCAACGAATAGTTACCGACTCATTGTTCTAAGGCACACTCCCAATGTGTTTCTAATTCCATCTGGTAATGCTAATGGCCAAAAAAAATCTATTCCCCGACCTTCCATTCTCTGCTACACACTCCATCAGGAAATCCAGTGACCCCCTTCTCTGTAGTCACACACCTTCCAAGTTCCGTTGGCATCCATTTCTCTACTATAGAGTCCCTCGAGCGATCCATCCCTTGAAAAGGTTTCCTCACATCAGAAGGTCCAAAGATGAAGGCATATTCATACCTCAAAACCATCATACCGATCATAGCATGCTCTTGAAAAAGAATGGACACTATTGGGTACTTGTGTCCCACAATGGCCCTTCTCTTGAATTCTTTACCATCATACTATTGCATGTTCCAATTCCTTTCATTTTTGATGCTAACATTCTCTGACAACCAATTCCAACCACCCAAACCTAGGAATTTCCATGCTTTCATGTACCAAGCACATAGTTGTCATTAGATTCAAAAGTAATTGAAATAAATTCAAATCACACCTCATTGGTAGCTTGTCAATAAGGTACACCTGCAATTTTGTTTACTTCCTTCCACAACAAGTCAAAATAGCTCTTTGATCAAATCATCATGTATAAAAATATCACATCCAGTTAGATCAAACACAACCATCAGAAATCATAATAATAGATCACATGCAACAATCATAAATCAGAGTCATAGATCACATGCCTAATTAAACTGAAATAAAATACTGAAACTTATCCTTCAATCAATCCTTTGCTTCTACCTTTGTCCTTTGTAATTTTCATACACACATTGAATTGGTTTCCAAACCCAACAAGCACCTAATGCCTTCTCTTCTCTTCGATAACATACATATACACAGTGTACATCACACACATACACACACACACACACGATGTAACACACAATACATACACCTACAACCGATGTACAACACAACACATACACCTACACCCAATGTACACCATAATACATATACGTACACAGAGTACAACACAAAGAATACACATGTAACGATATAATGACTACAAAATGCACATAACACAATACCACATGTACACAACACAACATATATGATATTTACATAATAATACATGTACAACAACACCACATGTACACAACACCACTTGAAAAACGTGTACACAACAACACATGTACACAATACTGCCTGAACAATGTGTACACAACACCATCTGCACAACATGTACACAACACCAGAGGTGCATAATGCCACATGTACAACATGTGCACATCACCACATGTACAACATGTACATAACTCCGCATGTACAATATGCACACAACTCCATATGTACAACATGTACATTGCACCACATGTACACAACACCACATATACAACATGTACATAGCACTGCATATACAACATTTACACAACACCACATATACATGTACAAAACACCATATGTATATGCTGTTGAGCCCCAAAGATGTCCTTCTCTTTCACCAAATTTCACTTCATTTCCTTTGTCCTTTATCAGTTGCAGGCTTAAAATATCAATAGGATTGATTAAAGTTACTTTAAGAATGTATATAATGACTGACTTGATACACTTTTATGGTTTTGTTGTTGTAGTAATTTTTGACTAGACTTAGCTACAGAATGCAGCCATTCTGTAGCTTGTCGCACATTCCGCAGCTATCCTTATGTTCACACCAGTTCCAGGTGTCACTTAAAGGAAAAAAACATATGGTTGAATTCCAAACCTCATCCACATCATTCCTTGCTCTCTACGAATTCTGAGCAAAAATCTCCAAGTGGTTATGCACGTGGAGGAAACCAAACTGAGAGGTAGACTTCTACCAGGACAAGGACTGTATAGATGTCTTCAAGCACAGTACGAGGCCTCCACAACAATTCTAATTTGATTTTAATTGAAAATGACACTTATCCCTATTTTCTCTCAAGGGTAGTTATGTATTTCTCTTATAAAAATAACTCGGGAGACCGAGAGACAGCTAGCTAGATTGATGTTTTATTGTTAAAAACTGTCCAAGACCGTAATACTTTGTTTTGAAGCGTTTTTCTTTAATGAAAGAAGAACAACTTTAATACATGATTTGAAGCAATCTTGAGGAGATTCGTATGCTGATCTGGTGGTAGAGGGCACCTACTGCCCGAGAAGCTCTGTGCATATTGTTTAGATAAGTAATTTTATCTCTGTTTCATTCTTAATTTAGACAGTTTTCTAAACTTTGTGTTTTATGCTCACTTACACCGTATGTTACAGCCGGTCTTGCTCTTATGAATTGTTCCGAAATATCACTAACACTGAATGAGATGGAGCTGTAGTGTTTCAGAGATTAATTTCATTTTAGTTCAGCTGTAGTATTTCGGAATTGCATTTTAGTTTGGTTCTGTTTAACGCATTTTAAGTTTTATTAGTTAGTTATATTATAGTTCTATTAAAACTAGACTTAAAGGCCTTCATTATTTACAAACTATTCTTGTTCTTAATCTCTTTTAATACATCATTATCATAGGGACGAGAATTGGTAATGTCATTTTGAAATCTTGACTATTCTGCAATTTCTCATGATTTCACAAACTGCCTTTTACCAAAACTATTCCAAAAGATTTCTAACACTTGAATGAGGTTTAACAGTGGTATTTTGAGTTGCAGAATGGATTAATTTTAGTGTCACAAGTTAATTTAGAGTAGGTTTCCTTACTATGTTTCAGATAATCTTTTCTAAATGTGTTCCAACAAATTTCTAACCATGGATGAGATTTTCTCTGTGATATTGTAAGTTGTTGTTTGCTTAGAAGAACCTCATTGCACTAAAATTATCCTTTTCTCAAGTTGTTCCAAGATACTTCTAATGTAATGAATTGGACTGAGTTCATGCTATGAGTTATTTTCCTTTTCAAGTTTTGCAATCTGTGAAGATTTATTTTCCTTGTCAAGTTTTGTAATCAGTGGACTAGCATTTTTTGTTCTTAGGTTCCATACATAGTCTAGGGTAGATTTTGTTCTGTTTTAGTGTGACCAATAAATTCTCTTGCCAACAACTTAGTTCCTTTCCTCTTAGCATCAAAACACAAAATCAAAAACACTAGAAAAACACTAAACACAACGAAGTAGGAAGCAGATACCTAGGCACATATAGTGCACTTCACTTCAACAGTTTACTAGCCCTGGTTAACAATTTATAACATCAATTTAGGAACACTAAGTTGAGCAAACATTTTGGCGCCATTGCCGGGGAAGTGTAACTAGGTAGCCTTGTTTCTTACTTCCCAAAAACAATGATATGCGTAGAGAAAGAGACTCAAGGGGTAGATTCATAAGAAGCAGAAGCTCGATTCCTAGAACACCACTTGTTTCACCAAGACCAAGAGGCTGCACACCTCCAACTCAAACCCACATCCCATACTCTACTGATCATAGAATTCCAGAAGACTTAAGACCAGATATTCCATTAGAAAGACCTTCCACTTCATCCACTGAACCTGTCCTAGAAGAAGATTCAGGAACCCCTGCTAGAGACATAAACTTTTTCACTTCCACAGGAGAATCAACCATGGCAGAAGAAGGGGGAGGAGGAGTTCCAAAAGATTTCTAACACTTGAATGAGGTTTAACAGTGGTATTTTGAGTTGCAGAATGGATTAATTTTAGTGTCACAAGTTAATTTAGAGTAGGGTTCCTTACTATGTTTCAAATAATATTTTCTAAATGTGTTCCAACAAATTTCTAACCATGGATGATATTTTCTCTGTGATATTGTAAGTTTTTGTTTGCTTAGAAGAACCTCATTGCACTAAAATTATCCTTTTCTCAAGTTGTTCCAACATAATTCTAATGTAATGAATTGGACTGAGTTCATGTTATGCGTTATTTTCCCCTTCAATTTTTGCAATCTGTGAAGAGTTATTTTCCTTGTCAAGTTTTGTAATCAGTGGACTAACATTTTCTGTTCTTAGGTTCCATACATAGTCTAGGGTAGATTTTGTTCTGTTTTAGTGTGACCAATAACTTCTCTTGCCAACAACTTAGTTCCTTTCCTCTTAGCATCAAAACACAAAATCAAAAAACTAGAAAAACACTAAACACAATGAAGTAGGAAGCAAATACCTAGGCACACTTCACTGCAACAGTTTACTAGCCCTGGTTGACAATTTATGATATCAATTTAGGAACACTAAGTTGAGCAAAAATTTTGGTGCCATTGCCAGGGAAGTGTAACTAGGTAGCCTTGTTTCTTACCTCCCAAAAAAAATGATATGCGTAGAGAAAGAGACTCAGGGGGTAGATTCATAAGAAGCAGAAGCTCAATTCCTAGAAAACCACTTGTTTCACCAAGACCAAGAGGCTGCACACCTCCAACTCAAACCCACATCCCATACTCTACTGATCATAGACTTCCAGAAGACTTAAGACTAGATATTCCATTAGAAAGACCTTCCACTTCATCCACTGAACTTGTCCTAGAAGAAGATTCAGGAACCCCTGCTAAGAGACATAAAATTTTCCACTTCCACAGAAGAATCAACCATGGCAGAAGAAGGAGGAGGAGGAGTCTTTAATGGATAGCATACACTATTTGGAGGGGGTAGAGGTAGATGTAGAGGAGAAGGAGGTAGAGGTGAAGAAGGAGGTAGAGGAAGAGGTAGAAGGGAAATGGGAAGCTCTTTTGGGTTTCCTATAATAGATTAAGAAACCAATGCAACTATGAAAAACATTTCACCCTCTGTCATTTCAAACTTTTATGGACTCAAAACTGAAGATCCTGAAACCTTCTTATTTGAATTTGAAGTCCTATGTAGATCCTATGATTACTTACAAGATGCTCAAAAACTTAAACTATTCCCTTCAACATTGAAAGGAGCAGCATTAAAATGGTTTATGAGTTTGATCAACAGTTCTATTAGGACATGGGAAGACATGAAACATGCATTTCTAGAGAGGTATTTGGATTACTCTATGCCAGTAAACCATAAGGAGGAAGTGTTTAAAATGCTACAAAAAGAGGATGAAAACCTGGAAGATTTGTTAGAGAGGTTTAACTATAACATCAAAAGAGAAAAAATGAAAAACTTAGACGAAGATACCTTGAAAGCTCTCTTGTTGAAGACAATTAGAGATGAATGGCTAGATATCCTTAATATGTTGGGAAAAGGGGATATATCTCAGCTCACATTACCTGAAATAACTGAATTATGTATCAACCTTTCAAGGGGGAAATCTAAAACTGTATAAGGACCAAGAGACCCTGCTCTTGCAAGGGCAAGTAAGTCTGCTTCTGGGACAATAAGTAGGGCAGAAATAGGACATATGCTTGATGAATTCAAATTTGACATTTTAGGGAGTCTTAGTGAGCAAATAGACACCCTTAAGTTACAAAAAAAGCAAAAAGATAAATCTGATGCCTTAGCAATCTTTTGTCCCAAATGTAGAAAGAAGCATGCTCTGAGAGAGTGCCCTTTGGATGAAAAAGTAGTAGAGACTTGTGTAATTTGTTCTAAAAAAACATGAGACCAAGATTTGTCCTTCACTTCCTGGTCTTAAAGCTGTCTTTCAAGAAGAAACCCCTACAAATTGAACAAAATCTCTCAATTTTGTCTCTAGGAGGCCTTGGCAAGGACCTCAAACACAAGGATTCCATGATCAACTTTATAATCAGCCCCCACCAAATTGGAATTCTTGGCAGCAACCTTGGACCCAATTCCAAAATCAATCTCAAACTTGGGCACAAGGAGCACAAAATCCCTATGGAAGATACTCTCAATACTATCAATATCCACCATACCCACATTTTCCTCCTCAACAAAATTCACAACATCAAAATCCACCACTTCCATTATCATTTCCTCAAAATACAAATCAGCTACCTGCCCAACCCATACCAAACCCCAATAATAAAAATCCTCAGAACACATACATGATAGAAGGCCAACAGTTTCCAACCTATTTGATTACTCCTTTAGACCTTTGTGATGTTCAACTTAGGTTTGGAAGAATACTTGAAAAGAAGAAACCTTCTGTAATCATACAAGAACAAAACAACTCTAAGGAGGATTCTCTACAGGAAAATAAAAGTCTTGGAGAAGACACATCTTTTCAGGACCCAAATATTGAAAAATCAAAACAAAAAGAACCAATAATTCCAACTCCTATATTAGACCAACCATCAACATTTATCTCTACACCTCCCTTTCCAGAAAGATTACAAATTGATAGGGGTGTAGAAAAACAAATTATGGTGCCTAATTATGATTTCATAGATGAGCTGAGAAATGTTTGTATTAAGATTCCATTATTACAAGCTATAAAGGAAATTCTAATTTTAGCAAAAACAATAAAGGAGTTGAGCATGAAAAAAACAGGAAAAAGAATCAAAGAGACAAAGAAAATTCAACTGGCAGGGAAAATAACAGATATCATGATGGGTAAGATTTCCATTCCAAAGTATCTAGACCCAAGAAATCTAGTTGTTAAGATACACATCAATGGAACTAAGATCCAAAACACACTTATTGATTTAGGAGTAGCAATCAATATCATGAGTAGACAAATCATGGATAAACTAAAGCTTCCTAATCTTCTTTTTACACCCACATTATTACAATTAGCAGACAGATTTGTGATCAAACCTGATGGGGTAATAGAAGACATTCCAGTGTCCCTAGATTCTTGGGAGTATCCTGTGGATTTTATGATGCTAACTCCTAAGAACAATCTAGGAGGGCATCCTATTATATTAGGAAGACCTTGGTTAGCTACAACCTATGATTTCATTAGTTGTAGATCCAGTGATATGTACATCTCTGATGGTAGTTCAACCAATAAAATTACCTTGTATCCTCCAGCAAAGACAATTACAGAATTAGATGATACTCAATGGATTGAGGATGAAGAAGACTTACAACCTCTCCTCACAATTTCAGAAATTAATGAAGATAGCCAGATTCTAAACACCTTAGAAAATTTTGAATCCTCTTCGGAATAAAAACATGAACAATTTCAAGAAGAATCCAACATTGATTTTTTATCATCTAGACAGATGTCTCTTTTCTCCATGGATAAATTTGGCAGTTCTATAATTGAGATATTTCCAGGCAAAACTTTAAACATAAACAAAAACCTAGAGAAATTTCTACAAGAAGAGCTAGTTAAGATATTACAGAGACATTCTTCTGCATATGCATGGGAGTACACTGATATGAAAGGGATAAGCCCTAAGACTTGCACTCATCACATCTACATAGAGGAAAATTGTAAATCAATCAGACAGCCTCAGAGACGGATGAATCCAAATCTTAGGGAGATTGTTAAAGAAGAATTGCAGAAATTGTTAAATGTCAACTTTATCTATCCCATTTCATATAGTCAGTGGTTTTCTCCTTTGGTAATTGTGCCAAAGAAAAATGGTAAATGGAGGGTATGTATTGACTACCGGGAATTAAACAAAGCTACTCTTAAAGATCATTTTCCCGTACCTTTCATAGATCAGGTGTTAGATACATTAGCTGGCAAAAAGTACTTTTCATTTCTAGATGGGTTTATTGGTTATAATCAAATTCAAGTACCACTTGAAGATCAAGACAAAACCACATTTACCTATCCTTGGGGTACCTATGCTTACCGAGTATTGCCATTTGGACTATGAAATGCACCTACAACATTTCAAAGGGCAGTACTAGGAATCTTTTCAGATCTAATACATGATTGTGTAGAGGTATAAATGGATGATTTCACAGTCTATGGAAACACATTTGAAGAAGCCTGAGCAAACTTGGAAAAAGTTCTAAAGAGATGTAAAATAGCAAATATTTCACTAAGTCATGAAAAGTGTTTTATGATGTTTATTGAAGGAATTGTTTTGGGGCATCATATTTCAGGGGATGGGATTAGAGTTGATGAGTCAAAAGTTGAAGTCATATCTAACTTATCTGTTCCAAGTTGTCAAAGAGATGTTAGGAGTTTTCTAGGATTTACAGGATATTATTGAAGGTTTATAGAAAACTTCACTAAGATAGCGTCTCCACTTTTCAAATTACTTACCAAGGATTGTGAATTCAAGTGGAATCTTGATTACCAGTTAGCCTTTGAGACCCTATAAACAAAAATCTTTGAAGCACCTATTTTAATGGGACCTAACTGGAAATTACCTTTTCATAATTCAACAGATGCCTTAGATACAGCTTTAGGAGCAGTATTGGGACAAAAAGACCCGATTCCTTATGCCATCTACTATACCAGTAAAAATTTGAATCCTTCAAAGTTAAACTATACTGTAACTGAAAAAGAGTTCTTAGCTGTTGTTCATGCCATAAATAAATTCAGACACTATATAACAGGTTATGAAACTTTTGTTCACACAAATCACTCTGCAATTAAATATCTAATGAAAAAATCAATTACTAATGGAAGAGTCATAAGATGGTTATTTCTTTTACAGGAATTCAACATTACCATTCTAGAAAGGCTTGGGAAATAAGACACAGTAGCTGATTTCCTATCTAGAATCCAAAACATCAAAGACAATACTCCAGTTGAAGATCAATTCCCTGATGAATATCTTTTTTCAATTTCTACTCAAACTCCTTGGTTTGCTGACATTGCTAATTATTTAGTTTCAGGAAAATTTCCTTCAATAATGAATGCAAGAGACAAAAGAAAGATCCTTTATGATAGTGCAAAATATTCATGGGTTGCTAATGAGTTATACAAAACAGGTCCAGATTTTATGATTAGGAGATGTGTTCGGGAAGATGAGATGCCCGAGATCCTCAATGCATGTGATGATGAACCTTGTGGCGGACACTTTTCTGATAAAAGGACAGCTTATAAGGTCCTTCATTTAGGATGATATTGGCCATCCCTTTTTAAAGATTCTAAAGAGTATGTCAAAAGGTGTGACATTTGAAAAAGGGTAGGGAAACCTTCTCCTTCAGGTGAGATGCCATTGCAGCCTCAGGTACATATTGAACCTTTTGAGAAATGGGCTTCAGATTTTGTAGGACCTATTAGTCCTCCATCAAGACAAAAGAAATATATATTAGTTTTCACTGATTATGTTACCAAATGGGTAGAGGCCAAGCCATTACTTTCTGCTATTGAAGCATCTGTAGTTAATTTTATTTTTGAGGATATTTTTACTCATTTTGGTGTCCCAAGAGAAATTGTTACAGATCAGACACAAAAAATCTACTCCCTATCATCCACAAGCAAATGGTCAAGTGGAATCTACTAATAAGGTCATTGAAGGAATCCTAACAAAGATTGTTCATTTACATAGAAGAGATTGGGCAGACAGGCTTCCTGAAGCTTTGTGGCCATATAGAACTACATGGAGAAACATAATAGGTGATACTCATTATGAACTTGTTTATGGAAAAAATGTTTTGTTTCCCATAGAGTTTCAGATTCAAACTTTTAAAATGGCAGTCCAACTAGGACTTGATCTAACAAAAGCACAAAAACATAGATTGGAGTAGATTAATGAACTGGATGAGATCAGATAGGATGCAGTCCAGAGAACAAATATAGTCCAGTAGCAAAGGACTAGCTGGCATGATAAGTGCATTAAGCAAAAGAAATTCAAAGAAGGTGACCGGGCCCTCTTGTTTGATTCAAAGTTCAAAGATTTTCAAGGCAAATTCCAAACAAATTGGCTTGGGCCATATGAAATTGTGAATTTTTTTGACAATGGAGCAATAAAAATCAGGACAATAGATGAAGAAGAGATCACTTTTCTTGTAAATGGTCATAGATTGAAACTGTATCACAAGCCACTTTCAAGGGAAGAATTTGTCAAGAAATTCGAAGAGAATAGTGATGTGAAGTTAATGAAGAAGAATCCTTCTTCTTCATCAACTTAGTTGAATTTTTTGAAGTCAGATTCATGAAAAAAAAATAAAAAAAATAAAAAAATAATAATAAATTATAAACATGAAAACTAATCACGGATTAACATGTTTATACAGAAAAGATAAAGTGAAAATTAGAATTCTTCTGACACTTTAACTTTTCAAAATTGTTTTTTTTCCCTACAAACAGCTATCATAAAATCATAAGTGATCACATTCCATATTTCATGATCCATTTTTCATACTACATTCCATCCATGTTTCAAATCATTTCATTCCATGTTTCTAAGCTTTTACAGATAGTCTGCAGCCAGACGTTCTGTAGCTAGACATTCTGCGGCCAGATGTCCTGCAGGCAACTATCCAGAAACCACTTGCTCAGCAACAAATTGATCCTGCACACTTATGAAAACAAGCAAAATCAAAGGGATTATGAAGACTAAAAGATCAATGATTTTCAAAGGAAGACAAAGCATATTAAAACCACAAAAATCAAAGGAAAGGCTAAGGTAGCTTGTGAAATTATTATGATAACAGATTATGAAAGTTTTAGTATAGTTAAGTCATGTATGTTTCATAAAGTTGTTTTGATTAGTCGTATTGATCAAGCCTATTAAGCCCATCATAAAATAAATGGACAAATCCCTTCCATTCTGCCATATCAAATCATCATTTATTAAACTTAACGGTTAGTACATGAAGTGACCTATTGGGTCAAGTCACTAACTCGAAGTATTCAGTGATGATTTTGAAATTCACACAAGATTTTTCCGCGGTCTTTCACTCCATGATAGCTCTCAAACTCATTCATTCATGTAAATTCACCGTATTTCACTCATTCCATAACAATTTCATGTCATTTTTCCATAGCCAATTCCTAGCCAATTCCAGTCTCTGAAACAGAGAAGTCATCTTTGGGATAAAAACAACTCTCAATAGTGATTTTTACAGTGAATAGAAGAGCAGTAACGAAGCAGTAAATTGAAGGTTGAGAAAAGAACCCATGGGTCTCATTGTAAGGTCTGAACCAGTCGGAACCAAATACTTAGAGGGTTACACACAGATTAGAGAGATGCTACAACAGGTTGGGCGGTTACAGTTTTTAGAAAAGTTCAATGGTTTTCATAAGGAGGTAACCAAGAAATTTGCATGGTCCTTCAACGGATCAGAAGTTGAAATAGGTGATGTCAAATTCACTATCATAGAATCCTTCATTGCAGAAGTAGCAGAATTACCAAGGCAAGGTGAACATTGGTTCAAAAACAAGGAATTTCACAATGAGGCATGGAGACAGATGCTCAAAACACCAAGTATGGATATCTCAGTTTTCAAGAAAGGCATCCCTAGTTCAGCCTTATAGAATAAGTGGTGAAATATTCTGTTAATTCTGCAAAAGTTTATAACTTGTGAGGGAAGGTTTGGCACCCTATATGTTTATCATATTCGACTTATGATGCATTTATTAGATGAAGAAATCAATTTACCCTTTTTCTTACTCCATAGCCTAAAGAGGATGGCCTCTAATGTACAAAAAAGGGTTCGATTCTTAGAAACCACATTGTATCACCATGGCCTAGTTAAAATCCTAATTGAGCATCATTTAAGAAAGGTGGGAGACAATTGGGATGAGTTCCTCCTGAGGAATCACTTTTAAGAACTCAAGGAAACTCCATCTGAAGGCAAACCTACAAAAAGAAGCAGGAGAGGGACAATTTCCAAATCTGTTGAAATTAAAACTGGTAAATCCATACAAGAGGACAGTGAAGAGATTATCTCTTAAAAATTGGCTGAAATTAAGAAACAACTTAAAAAGGAGAAGATAATAAGAAAGTATGCCAAGGAGAGAGGTGAGGAACCATCTAAACTAAGAAGAAGCCATACGCTTAGAAGCATATTGAAGAAAATAGGGGTTAAGCAAACAAAAATCATAAATATTGAGGATGAAGAGACAGCAACTGATAGATCTCCTGAGTATCAGTACGAAGAGAACCTTGATAGAGGAACTCTGGAGGTAGACTCAGCACAACAACAAATTTATAATTATGTTGAGTCATTGGAAAAGAGAGTATCAGAAAGCAGAGGAAGAACTCCTAGCCCACAAGAATCCCCAATTGAGGTGCTGAGAAGAGATCAATATGAAATGGAAGTACTTAATAGGCACATAAGAAATGAAAATGAAATTCTGAGGGAACAAGTCAAGCTGAAAAGTAATATGAACACAACTCTCTCTCTACAAATGGAAAAATTATACAAGGCTAATGAGAAGCTGAAAAAGAAAAACAAAAAGTTGAGCAGGGCACTCATAAACCTGAGGTTCAAATTATTCATAAGGAAGCCTAGGATGCCATTAAACATTAGGCAAAGCAGAAAAAGGAAGTTAGATTTCCTAGCAGAAGTTTCAGAATACATGGATTGATTGCATGAGGACATGCAAAAGCTTTGTAGTGGGGGTATGTTGAGCCCCAAAGATGTCCTTTTCTTTCACCAAATTTCACTTCATTTCCTTTTTCCTTTATCAGTTATAGGCTTAAAAGATCAATAGGATTGATTAAAGTTACTTTAAGAATGCATATAATGACTGACTTGCTACACTTTTATGGTTTTGTTGTTCTAGTAATTTTTTAGTAGACTTAGCTACAGAATGCAGCCATTCTATAACCAGTCACATATTCCGCAGCTATCCTTATTTTCACACAGGTTACAGGTGTCACTTAAAGTAAAAACACATATGGTTGAATTCCAGACCTCATCCACATCATTCCTTGCCCTCTACGAAGTCTGAGCAAAAATCTCCAAATGGTTACGCACGTGGAGGAAACCAAAACCAAGAGATAGAATTCTACTAGGACAAGGACTCTACAGATGACTTCAGTACAGTACGAGGCCTCCACAAGAGTTCTAATTTGATTTTAATTGAAAAGTAAACTTATCCCTATTTCTTCTCAAGGGCAGTTATGTATTTCTCATATAAGAATAACTCGGGAGACCGAGAGACAGTTAGCTAGATTGATGTTTTATTGTTAAGTTGTCCAAGACCGTAATACTCTGTTTTTGAAGCATTTTCCTTTAATGAAGGAAGAACAACTTTAATACATGATTTGAAGCAATCTTGAGGAGATTCGTGTGCTGATCTGGTGGTAGAGGGCCCATATTGCCCGAGAGGCTTTGTGCATATTGTTTAGATAAGTAACTTTAGCTCTGTTTCGTTCCTAATTTAGACAGTTTTCTGAACTTCATGTTTTATGCTCATTTACATCGAATGTTACATCCAATCTTGTTCTTATGAATTGTTCAAAAATATCACTAAAAATTAATGAGATAGAGCTGTAGTGTTTTAGAGATTAATTGCATTTTAGTTCAGTTGTAGTATTTCGGAATTTAATTGCATTTTAGTTTGGTTTTGTTTAATTTATTTTAATTTTTATAAGCTAGTTGTATTCTAGTTCTGTTAAAATTAGACTTAAAGGCCTTCATTATTTACAAACTGTTCTTGTTCTTAATATCTATTAATACATCATTATCATAGGGATGAGAATTGGTAATGTTATTTTGAAGTATTGACTGTTCTGCAATTTCTCATAATTTTACAAACTTCCTTTTTCCAAAACTATTCCAAAATATTTCTAACCCTTGAATGAGGCTTAACAGTGATATTTTGAGTTATAGAATGGATTAATTTTAGTGTCATAAGTTAATTTAGAGTAGGGTTTCTTACTATGTTGCAGATAATCTTTTCTAAATGTGTTCCAACAAATTTCTAACCATGGATGAGATTTTATCTGTGATATTGTAAGTTGTTGTTTGTTTAGAAGAACCTCATTGCATTAAACTTATCCTTTTCTCAAGTTGTTCCAACATACTTTTAATATAAAGAATTGGACTGAGTTCATGTTATGAGTTATTTTCCTTGTCAAGTTTTGTAATCTGTGAATTAGCATTTTTTGTACTTAGGTGCCATACATAGTCTAGGGTAGATTTTGCTATGTTTTAGTGTGACCAATAACTTCTCTTGCCAACAACTTAGTTCCTTTCCTCTTAGCATAAAAACACAAAACAAAAAACACTATAAAAACACTAAACAACAACGAAGTAGGAAGTAGATACCTAGGCACATATAGTGCACTTCACTTCAACAGTTTACTAGCCCTGATTGACAATTTATGACATCAATTTAGGAACACTAAGTTGAGTAGATATTTTGGCACCATTGCCGGGAAAGTGTAACTAGGTAGCCTTGCTTATTACCTCCCAAAAACAATGATATGCCTAGAGAAAGAGACTCAAGGGGTAGATTCATAAGAAGTAGAAGCTTGATTCCTAGAACACCACTTGTTTCACCAAGACCAAGAGGCAGCACACCTCCAACTCAAACCCACATTCCATACTCTACTGATCATAGAATTTTAGAAGACTTAAGATTAGATATTCCATTAAAAATACCTTCCAGTTCATCCACTGAACCTGTCCTAGAAGAAGATTCAAGGACCCCAACTAGAGACATAAACTTTTCCACTTCCACAGAAGAATCAACCATGACAGAAGAAGAAGGAGGAGGAGTCTTTAATGGAGAGCATACACTATTTGGAGGGGGTAGAGGTAGAGGTAGAGGAGAATGAGGTAGAGGTGAAGAAGGAGGTAGAGGAAGAGTTAGAAGGGAAATGGGAAGCTCTTATGGGTTTCCTATAGTAGATGAAGAAACCAATGCAACTATGAAAAACATTTCGCCCTCTGTCCTTCCAAACTTTTATGGACTCAAAACTGAAGATCCTGAAACCTTCTTATTTGAATTTGAAGTCCTATGTAGAACCTATGATTACTTACAAGATGCTCAAAAACTTAAACTATTCCCTTCAATATTGAAAGGAGCAGCATTAAAATGGTTTATGAGTTTGATCAACAGTTCTATTAGGACATGGGAAGACATGAAACATGCATTTCTAGAGAGGTATTTGGATTACTGTATGCTAGTCAACCATAAGGAGGAAGTGTTTAAAATGGTACAAAAAGGGGATGAAAACCTATAAGATTTTTTAGAGAGGTTTAACTACAACATCAAAAGAGAAGAAATGGAAAACTTAGACCAAGATGCCTTGAAAGCTCTCTTGTTGAAGACAATTAGGGATGAATGGCTAGATATCCTTAATATGATGGGAAAAGGGGATATATCTCAGCTGACATTACCTGAAATAAATGAATTATGTGTCAACCTTTCAAGGGGAAAATCAAAAACTGTAAAAAGACCAAGAGACCCTGCTCTTGCAAGGGCAAGTAAGTCTGCTTCTGGGATAGTAAGTAGGGCAGAAATAGGACATATTCTTGATGAATTCAAATCTAACATTTTAGGGAGTCTTAGTGAGAAAATAGACACCCTTAAGTTACAAAACAAGCAAAAAGCTGAATCTGATGCCTTAGCAATCTTTTGTCCCAAATGTAGAAAGAAGCATGCCCTGAGAGAGGGCCCTTTGGATGCAAAAGTAGTAGATACTTGTGTAATTTGTTCAGAAAAAAATTTGACCAAGAGTTTTCCTTCACTTCCTAGTCTTAAAGATGTCTTTAAAGAAGAAACCCCTACAAATTCCACAGAATCTCTCAATTTTGTCTCTAGGAGGCCTTGGCAAGGACCTCAAACACAAGGATTCCATGATCAGCTGTATAATCAACCCCCACCAAATTGGAATTCTTGGCAGCAACCATGGACCCAATTCCAAAATCAATCTCAAACTTGGGCACAAGGAGCACAAAATCCCTATGGAAGATACTCTCAGTATTATCAATATCCACCATACCCACATTTTCCTCCTCCACAAAATTCACAACATCAAAATCCACAACTTCCATTACCATTTCCTCAGAAAACAGATCAGCTACCTACCCAACTCATACCAAGCCCCAATAATAAAAATCCTCATAACACACACATGATACAAGGCCAACAGTTTCCAACCTATTTTATTACTCCTTTAGACCTTAGTGATGTTCAACTTAGGTCTGGAAGAATACTTGAAAAGAAGAAACATTTCGTAATCATACAAGAACAAAACAACTATGAGGAGGATTCTCTTCGGGCAAATAAAAGTCTTAGAGAAGACACATCTTTTCAGGACACAAATATTGAAAAATCAAAACAAAAAGAACCAATAATTTCAACTCCTATATTAGACCAGCCATCAACATCTATCTCTACACCTTCCTTTCCAGAAAGATTACAAATTGATAGGGGTGTAGAAAAACAAATTATGGTGCCTAATTATGATTTCCTAGATGAGCTGAGAAATGTTTGTATTAAGATTCCATTATTACAAGCTATCAAGGAAATTCCAATTTCAATAAAAACAATAAAGGAGTTGAGCATGAAAAAAAAAGGAAAAATAATCAAAGAGACAAAGAAAATTCAACTAGCAGGAAAAATAGCAGATATCATGATGGGTAAGATTGCCATTCCAAAGTATCTAGACCCAGGAAATCCAGTTGTTAAGATACACATCAATGAAACTGAGATCCAAAACACACTTATTGATTTAGGAGCAACAATCAATATCATGAGTAGACAAATCATGGATAAACTAAATCTTCCTAATCTTCTTTTTACACCCACATTATTAAAATTAGCAGATAGATCTATGATCAAACCTGATGGGGTAATAGAAGACATTCCAATGTCCCTAGATTCTTGGGAGTATCCTATGGATTTTATGATCCTAACTCCTAAGAACAATCTAGGAGGGCATCCTATTATATTAGGAAGACCTTGGTTAGCTACAGTCGATGATTTCATTAGTTGTAGATCCGGTGATATGTACATCTCTGATGGTAGTTCAACCAAGAAATTTACCTTGTATCCTCCAGCAAAGACAATTACGTAATTAGATGATACTCAATGGATTGAGGATAAAGAAAACTTACAACCTCTCCTCACAATTTCAGAAATTAGTGAAGATAGCCAGATTCTAAACACTTTAGAAAATTTTGAATCCTCTTCGGAATACAAACATGAACAATTTAAAGAAGAATCCAACATTGAGTTTTTATCATCCAGACAGATGTCTCTTTTCTCCATGGATAAATTTGGCAGTTCTATAATTGAGATACTTCCAGGAAAAACTTTAAACATAAATAAGAACCTAGAGAAATCTCAACAAGAAGAGCTAGTCAAGATATTACAGAGACATTCTTCTGCATATGCATGGGAGTACACTGATATGAAAGGGAAAAGCCCTAAGACTTGCACTCATAACATCTACATAGAGGAAAATTGTAAACCAATTAGACAACCTCAGAGACGGATGAGTGCAAATCTTAGGGAGATTGTTAAAGAATAATTGCAGAAATTGTTAAATGTCAACTTTATCTATCCCATTTCAGATATTCAGTGGGTTTCTCCTTTGGTAATTTTGCCAAAGAAAAATGGTAATGGAGGGTATGTATTGACTAACCGAAATTAAACAAAGCTACTCTTAAAGATCATTTTCCCCTACCTTTCATAGATCAGGTGTTAGATACATTAGCTGGAAAAAGTACTTTTCATTTCTAGATGGGTTTAGTGGTTATAATCAAATTCAAGTAGCACTTTAAGATCAAGACAAAACCACATTTACCAGTCCTTGGGGTACCTATGCTTACCGAGTATTGCCATTTGGACTATGCAATGCACCTGCAACATTTGAAAGGGCAGTACTAGGAATATTTTCAGATCTAATACATGATTGTGTAGAGGTATATATGGATGATTTCACAGTCTATGGAAAAAAATTTGAAGAAGCATTAGCAAACTTGGAAAAAGTTCTAAAGAGATGTAAAGAAGCAAATATTTCACTAAGTCATGAAAAGTGTTTTATGATGTTTACTGAAGGAATTGTTTTGGGGCAACATATTTCAAGGGATGGGATTAGAGTTGATGAGTCAAAAGTTGAAGTCATCTCTAACTTATCTGTTCCAAGTTGTCAAAGAGATGTTAGGAGTTTTTTAGGATTTACAGGATATTATTGAAGGTTTATAGAAAACTTCACTAAGATAGCATATCCACTTTTCAAATCACTTACCAAACATTGTGAATTCAAGTGGAATCCTGATTGCCAGTTAGCCTTTGGGACCCTGAAAACAAAAATCTCTGAAGCACCTATTTTAAGGGGAGCTAACTGGAAATTATCTTTTGATATTTCAACAGATGCCTCAGATATAGCTTTAGGAGTAGTATCGGGACAAAAATACCTGATTCCTTATGCCATCTACTATACCAGTAAAAATTTGACTCCTTCAGAGTTAAACTATACTGTAACTGAAAAAGAGTTCTTAGCTGTTGTTCATGCCATAAATAAATTCAGACACTATATAACAGGTTATGAAACTTTTGTTCACACAGATCACTCTGCAATTTAATATCTAATGAAAAAATCAATTACTAATGGCAGAGTCATAAGATGGTTATTGCTTTTACAGGAAATCAACATTACCATTATAGATAGGCCTGGGAAACAAAACATAGTAGCTGATTTCCTATCTAGAATCCAAAACATCAAAGAAAATACTCCAATTTAAGATCAATTCCTTGATGAATATCTTTTTGCAAATTCTACTCAAACTTTTTTAAAGATGCTAAAGAGTATGTGAAAAGGTGTGACAGTTGCCAAAGTGTAGGGAAACCTTCTCCTTCAGGTGAGATGCCATTCCAACCTCAGGTACATATTGAACCTTTTGAGAAATGGGCTTTAGATTTTGTAGGACCTATTAGTCCTCCATCAAGACAAAAGAAATATATATTAGTTTGCATTGATTATGTTACCAAATGGGTAGAGGCAAAGCCATTACTTTCTTCTACTGAAGCATAAGTAGTTAATTTTATTTTTGAGGATATTTTTACTCTTTTTGGTGTCCCAAGAGAAATTGTTACAGATCAAGGAGCTCAATTCACATCAAAGCTAGTGGAAAAAATGGTGGAGAGGTACAAAATCAGACATAGAAAATCTACTCCCTATCATCCACAAGAAAATGGTCAAGTGGAATCTACTAATAAGGTCATTGAAGGGATCCTAACAAAGACTGTTCATTTACATAGAAGAGATTGGGTAGACAGGCTTCCTGAAGCTTTGTGGGCCTACAGAACTACATGGAGAAAAACAACAGGTCATACTCCTTATGAACTTGTTTATGGAAAACAAGTTTTGTTTCCCATAGAGTTTCAGATTCAAACATTTAAAATGGCAGTCCAGCTAGGACTTGATCTAATAGAAGCACAAAAGCATAGATTGGAGCATATTAATGAACTGGATGAGATCAGATAGGATGCAGTCCAGAGAACAAATATAGTCCAGCAGCAAATGACTACATGGCATGATAAGTACATTAAGGAAAAGAAATTCAAAGAAGGTGACTGGGCCCTCTTGTTTGATTCAAAGTTCAAAGATTTTCAAGGTAAATTCCAAACACATTGGCTTGGGCCATATGAAATTGTGAATTTTTTTGACAATGGAGCAATAAAAATCAGGACAATAGATGAAGAAGAGCCCGATTATAACTATGTTGTACATAAGGGAGGCTCTTGTCCCATGTGCGTGGATGCTTTGAATTGTAGATGCGCAAAATGTGTACAATCATTCTGTTGACGACCTCTGTCTGGCCATCTATTTGGGGATGGAAAGTTGTGGACTTGGTGAGCTTGGTATCCAACATCGACCAGAGGCTGGACCAAAATGTGCTGAGGAACCTGCTATCCCGATCTGATATGATAGACTGTGGGATCCCAAAGTGCACCCACACTCGTTCAAATAAGAGTTTAGCAGTGGCTTCTGCTGTGATATTCTTCTTGCAGGCCGCCATAATGGCCATCTTCGAGAATCTGTCGACGACCACAAAAACACAGCCATTTCCCTGCTTAGTAGAAGGCAGGCCCGACATGTAATCCATGGAGATGGATTCCCAAGGTCGACTAGGGGTAGGTAGAGGAGTATATAGGCCTTGCTTCTTGATGGCCGGTTTGGCAATGGCACAAGCAGTGCAGGATCTGATGTGCTTCTCGACATCCTTTCGAAGGTTCGGCCAATAGAAATACTTCTGTAGTATTGCTACTGTTTTCTCGACCCCGAAATGCCCAGCGACTCGACTGTAGTGTGCTTCCCATATCATCTTGGCACGCTCGCTTGAAGGAACACAAAGGTGTACCAGGTGACATAAAAGTGCATCTTGGAGGTGAAAATTTGGAACTTGCGTGCCCCCCAAGAGTGCCTTGTAAGTGTGGCCGAATTCTGGGTCACTCTCATAGAGAAGCGACCAATCAGAAGTCTCGTGCCCACAAGAGTTGAGCACGGTGGTGAGCGCCACGATCGGTGGTCGGCTGAGGCAGTCTGCAACATGATTGGTGCTACCCTTCTTATACTTGATGTTCAAATGAAACTGTTGCAGATATGTAGACCACTTCTGATGGCGATCATTCTGCAACTTCCCTTGTGTCCGTATGAACTGCAGGGGCCTGTGGTCTGTGTGGATGATTGTTTCCTTCCCCAAAATGTAATGCTTCCATTGTCGACAAGCTTGCACAATGGAGTACATTTCTTTGTCATATGTGGGGTACTTGCGAAC
>CM076581.1:935073202-935361137 GCA_034641835.2 Pinus albicaulis | reverse complement strand
AATGTTACACTAACAAAAGGTACCAACTGATCCTCATAAGCCTTTTTATTAATGAGGCCTTTAATTTATTCAATTTTCCCTTATTTTCCTTCATTTTTCTCTTCACATGCAACCTGTGACCTTTAACCTTCCTTTTCTCCTATTTTCCATTATTTTCATAAATAAATTGTCCAAAATGCCATTTTTCCTTTCCAAAGCCTTTGTCATTGCCTTTTCCAATTTCCTTATCCATAATAAACCAAATGATTACACATACTAGGATGTTTTGCCCAACATTCAGCTTGGAATATGTGTCCCATGACCATGGTTATTATTTTGTCTTTATTAACTTTCTTTACATGAGTTTTTAACTAGGGTTGTTACATGCACCATATTCCAAGCATGAATGTGGTATCTCATGGAATAAACCAAAAAAAAACCAAACCATGGCTTGCATAGATCAAGAAACCTCAACCCTCAACCACAGTGGTTCCACCTCCATGGCCAGAAATCACTAAATCCAACCAGATCAATCTCTACCTTAAGTTTTACAGAGCTCCAAGAACTAGTAGGTCAACCCATAACCTTCCATGGCTCCAGAGCATTTGTCCAACCCAAATCTAAGGACTAGTAACTCAACTCACCAAGGGATCCAAGGCGTTTGCCCCAATCTAGGCTCCAGGTCTAGTAGCTAAACCCAAGTTTTTCTAGGGCTTCCAAAGCATTTGTTCCAACCCATAGCCATAAGTAATTATGAACATCAATCAGAAAGCGATCAAGTGGAAAAACCCACAACACCATGGATATCCAGGAAATGGAAAGGCAAGGCCAAAACTTTTGTTAATACAGAAAAATCTCCATGATAATGACAACAAAGAACCATAAAATCACATGCATATAACATGCATCCAAAAATCGACAAGGAAATTACACATGAAACCTGTTACCTGCAAAGTAATCCAATTGTAACTGTTCATCCAACTAGTCCCTTGTTCTTTCCTTCTTTCTCCAAACAAAATGTATGTTAAAGTGCTACAAACAGGCTCCAAGTTTTCATAAGTGTGCAAGAGTATGAGAGAATGAGAGAACGAAAGAGAGCCCCACCCAAAAAATGTTAAAATGCTATCCAACAAAAGCTATGAACTGATCTTCAGAAGCATTTTTATCATTAAGGCCTCTATTTCTTCATTTCCCTTCATTTTTCTTTCAATTTCCATTTCATCCAAATATGTTTCTCTTAACCTTCATTTTATCCTATTTTCTTTATTTTCATACATAAAATTCCAACTAATGCTTATTTACCTTTGCTAATTTCCTTAGACATAAATAAATCGAAAGTGATCTTACCCACCATTCAGATTGGAATACATGTACCATGTCCTTGGTCTTATATATTTTTTTACATGGATAATCAACTAGGGGGTATTACAAACCCCTCCCCCTTGGGAGAACACCATCCTCAGTGTTCCATGACATCTATGACCCACAAACCACTGAAAAAAAACATATTTCTCATAGAGATTTCTAACGCAACTAATTGCAATATTTATAAAGATCACTGCTGAAAACACAACAATTGTACCATTTACTAGAGATTTATAACACAAATCAATATGGTTTTTACAATCACAACCACATATACTTATACATACTTGCTTCAACCAAAAAATAATCATACTATCTATGGATCCTTATAACCACAACTCAATACAATATTTACATTAATATACACATATACATATGCAGATTTGCTCTAACCAACAAATAAAAGGATGCAGTGCCCACATCAGTCAACAAGGGAATTCAGAGGCTCACACCTCCACCCTCAAAAGTAGTACCAGTATTCACCTCATTCTGAGGAATTCCATAATCCACTACCAAAATCAAAGTCCACATCTAATATACAATGCTACAATCCTGCGCCACTTGTCCTCTCAACGAATAGTTACCGACTCATTGTTCTAAGGCACACTCCCAATGTGTTTCTAATTCCATCTGGTAATGCTAATGGCCAAAAAAAATCTATTCCCCGACCTTCCATTCTCTGCTACACACTCCATCAGGAAATCCAGTGACCCCCTTCTCTGTAGTCACACACCTTCCAAGTTCCGTTGGCATCCATTTCTCTACTATAGAGTCCCTCGAGCGATCCATCCCTTGAAAAGGTTTCCTCACATCAGAAGGTCCAAAGATGAAGGCATATTCATACCTCAAAACCATCATACCGATCATAGCATGCTCTTGAAAAAGAATGGACACTATTGGGTACTTGTGTCCCACAATGGCCCTTCTCTTGAATTCTTTACCATCATACTATTGCATGTTCCAATTCCTTTCATTTTTGATGCTAACATTCTCTGACAACCAATTCCAACCACCCAAACCTAGGAATTTCCATGCTTTCATGTACCAAGCACATAGTTGTCATTAGATTCAAAAGTAATTGAAATAAATTCAAATCACACCTCATTGGTAGCTTGTCAATAAGGTACACCTGCAATTTTGTTTACTTCCTTCCACAACAAGTCAAAATAGCTCTTTGATCAAATCATCATGTATAAAAATATCACATCCAGTTAGATCAAACACAACCATCAGAAATCATAATAATAGATCACATGCAACAATCATAAATCAGAGTCATAGATCACATGCCTAATTAAACTGAAATAAAATACTGAAACTTATCCTTCAATCAATCCTTTGCTTCTACCTTTGTCCTTTGTAATTTTCATACACACATTGAATTGGTTTCCAAACCCAACAAGCACCTAATGCCTTCTCTTCTCTTCGATAACATACATATACACAGTGTACATCACACACATACACACACACACACACGATGTAACACACAATACATACACCTACAACCGATGTACAACACAACACATACACCTACACCCAATGTACACCATAATACATATACGTACACAGAGTACAACACAAAGAATACACATGTAACGATATAATGACTACAAAATGCACATAACACAATACCACATGTACACAACACAACATATATGATATTTACATAATAATACATGTACAACAACACCACATGTACACAACACCACTTGAAAAACGTGTACACAACAACACATGTACACAATACTGCCTGAACAATGTGTACACAACACCATCTGCACAACATGTACACAACACCAGAGGTGCATAATGCCACATGTACAACATGTGCACATCACCACATGTACAACATGTACATAACTCCGCATGTACAATATGCACACAACTCCATATGTACAACATGTACATTGCACCACATGTACACAACACCACATATACAACATGTACATAGCACTGCATATACAACATTTACACAACACCACATATACATGTACAAAACACCATATGTATATGCTGTTGAGCCCCAAAGATGTCCTTCTCTTTCACCAAATTTCACTTCATTTCCTTTGTCCTTTATCAGTTGCAGGCTTAAAATATCAATAGGATTGATTAAAGTTACTTTAAGAATGTATATAATGACTGACTTGATACACTTTTATGGTTTTGTTGTTGTAGTAATTTTTGACTAGACTTAGCTACAGAATGCAGCCATTCTGTAGCTTGTCGCACATTCCGCAGCTATCCTTATGTTCACACCAGTTCCAGGTGTCACTTAAAGGAAAAAAACATATGGTTGAATTCCAAACCTCATCCACATCATTCCTTGCTCTCTACGAATTCTGAGCAAAAATCTCCAAGTGGTTATGCACGTGGAGGAAACCAAACTGAGAGGTAGACTTCTACCAGGACAAGGACTGTATAGATGTCTTCAAGCACAGTACGAGGCCTCCACAACAATTCTAATTTGATTTTAATTGAAAATGACACTTATCCCTATTTTCTCTCAAGGGTAGTTATGTATTTCTCTTATAAAAATAACTCGGGAGACCGAGAGACAGCTAGCTAGATTGATGTTTTATTGTTAAAAACTGTCCAAGACCGTAATACTTTGTTTTGAAGCGTTTTTCTTTAATGAAAGAAGAACAACTTTAATACATGATTTGAAGCAATCTTGAGGAGATTCGTATGCTGATCTGGTGGTAGAGGGCACCTACTGCCCGAGAAGCTCTGTGCATATTGTTTAGATAAGTAATTTTATCTCTGTTTCATTCTTAATTTAGACAGTTTTCTAAACTTTGTGTTTTATGCTCACTTACACCGTATGTTACAGCCGGTCTTGCTCTTATGAATTGTTCCGAAATATCACTAACACTGAATGAGATGGAGCTGTAGTGTTTCAGAGATTAATTTCATTTTAGTTCAGCTGTAGTATTTCGGAATTGCATTTTAGTTTGGTTCTGTTTAACGCATTTTAAGTTTTATTAGTTAGTTATATTATAGTTCTATTAAAACTAGACTTAAAGGCCTTCATTATTTACAAACTATTCTTGTTCTTAATCTCTTTTAATACATCATTATCATAGGGACGAGAATTGGTAATGTCATTTTGAAATCTTGACTATTCTGCAATTTCTCATGATTTCACAAACTGCCTTTTACCAAAACTATTCCAAAAGATTTCTAACACTTGAATGAGGTTTAACAGTGGTATTTTGAGTTGCAGAATGGATTAATTTTAGTGTCACAAGTTAATTTAGAGTAGGTTTCCTTACTATGTTTCAGATAATCTTTTCTAAATGTGTTCCAACAAATTTCTAACCATGGATGAGATTTTCTCTGTGATATTGTAAGTTGTTGTTTGCTTAGAAGAACCTCATTGCACTAAAATTATCCTTTTCTCAAGTTGTTCCAAGATACTTCTAATGTAATGAATTGGACTGAGTTCATGCTATGAGTTATTTTCCTTTTCAAGTTTTGCAATCTGTGAAGATTTATT
The DNA here is from genome assembly GCA_034641835.2 of Pinus albicaulis. Taxonomy (NCBI): domain Eukaryota; kingdom Viridiplantae; phylum Streptophyta; class Pinopsida; order Pinales; family Pinaceae; genus Pinus; species Pinus albicaulis. The sequence continues at coordinate 935,356,294 of CM076581.1, read as the reverse complement.
TTCCTTGTCAAGTTTTGTAATCAGTGGACTAGCATTTTTTGTTCTTAGGTTCCATACATAGTCTAGGGTAGATTTTGTTCTGTTTTAGTGTGACCAATAAATTCTCTTGCCAACAACTTAGTTCCTTTCCTCTTAGCATCAAAACACAAAATCAAAAACACTAGAAAAACACTAAACACAACGAAGTAGGAAGCAGATACCTAGGCACATATAGTGCACTTCACTTCAACAGTTTACTAGCCCTGGTTAACAATTTATGACATCAATTTAGGAACACTAAGTTGAGCAGACATTTTAAAACATTGCTTGGGAAGTGTAACTAGGTAGCCTTGTTTCTTACCTCCCAAAAACGATATACGTAGAAGAGACTCGAGGGTTTCATAAGAAGCAGAAGCTCGATTCCTAGAACACCACTTGTTTCACCAAGACCAAGAGGCTGCACACCTCCAACTCAAACCCACATCCCATACTCTACTGATCATAGAATTCCAGAAGACTTAAGACCAGATATTCCATTAGAAAGACCTTCCACTTCATCCACTGAACCTGTCCTAGAAGAAGATTCAGGAACCCCTGCTAGAGACATAAACTTTTTCACTTCCACAGGAGAATCAACCATGGCAGAAGAAGGGGGAGGAGGAGTTCCAAAAGATTTCTAACACTTGAATGAGGTTTAACAGTGGTATTTTGAGTTGCAGAATGGATTAATTTTAGTGTCACAAGTTAATTTAGAGTAGGGTTCCTTACTATGTTTCAAATAATATTTTCTAAATGTGTTCCAACAAATTTCTAACCATGGATGATATTTTCTCTGTGATATTGTAAGTTTTTGTTTGCTTAGAAGAACCTCATTGCACTAAAATTATCCTTTTCTCAAGTTGTTCCAACATAATTCTAATGTAATGAATTGGACTGAGTTCATGTTATGCGTTATTTTCCCCTTCAATTTTTGCAATCTGTGAAGAGTTATTTTCCTTGTCAAGTTTTGTAATCAGTGGACTAACATTTTCTGTTCTTAGGTTCCATACATAGTCTAGGGTAGATTTTGTTCTGTTTTAGTGTGACCAATAACTTCTCTTGCCAACAACTTAGTTCCTTTCCTCTTAGCATCAAAACACAAAATCAAAAAACTAGAAAAACACTAAACACAATGAAGTAGGAAGCAAATACCTAGGCACACTTCACTGCAACAGTTTACTAGCCCTGGTTGACAATTTATGATATCAATTTAGGAACACTAAGTTGAGCAAAAATTTTGGTGCCATTGCCAGGGAAGTGTAACTAGGTAGCCTTGTTTCTTACCTCCCAAAAAAAATGATATGCGTAGAGAAAGAGACTCAGGGGGTAGATTCATAAGAAGCAGAAGCTCAATTCCTAGAAAACCACTTGTTTCACCAAGACCAAGAGGCTGCACACCTCCAACTCAAACCCACATCCCATACTCTACTGATCATAGACTTCCAGAAGACTTAAGACTAGATATTCCATTAGAAAGACCTTCCACTTCATCCACTGAACTTGTCCTAGAAGAAGATTCAGGAACCCCTGCTAGAGACATAAAATTTTCCACTTCCACAGGAGAATCAACCATGGCAGAAGAAGGGGGAGGAGGAGTCTTTAATGGAGAACATACACTATTTGGAGGGGGTAGAGGTATAGGTAGAGGAGAAGGAGGTAGAGGTGAAGAAGGAGGCAGAGGTAGAGGTAGAAGAGAAATGGGAAGCTCTTTTGGGTTTCCTATAGTAGATGAAGAAACCAATGCAACCATGAAAAAAATTTCACCCTCTATCCTTCCAAACTTTTATGGACTTAAAACTGAAGATAATGAAACCTTCCTATTTGAATTTGAAGTCCTACGTAGAACCTATGACTACTTGCAAGATGCTCAAAAACTTAAACTATTCCCTTCAACATTGAAAGGAGCAGCATTAAAATGGTTGATGAGTTTGATCAACAGTTCTATTAGGACATGGGAAGACATGAAACATGCATATTTAGAGAGGTATTTGGATTACTGTATGCTAGTCAACCATAAGGAGGAAGTGTTTAAAATGCTGCAAAAAGAGGATGAAAATCTGGAAGATTTGTTAGAGAGGTTCAAATACAACATCAAAAGGGAAAAAATGGAAAACTTAGACCAAGACACCTTGAAAGCTCTCTTTTTGAAGACAATTAGGGATGAATGGCTAGATATCCTTAATATGATGGGAAAAGGGGATATATCTCAGCTCACATTACCTGAGATAGCTGAATTATGTATCAACCTTTCAAGAGGGAAATCTAAAACTGTAAAAGGCTCTCGCAAGGGCAAGTAAGTCTGCTTTTGGGACAGTAAGTAGGGTAGAAATAGGACATATGCTTGATGAATTCAAATCTGACATTTTAGGGAGTCTTAGTGAACAAATAGACACCCTTAAATTACAAAACAAGCAAAAAGCCGAATCTGATGCCTTAGCAATCTTTTGTCCCAAATGTAGAAAGAAGCATGCCTTGAGAGAGTGCCCCTTGGATGCAAAGGTAGTAGAGACTTGTGTAATTTGTTCAGAAAAACATGAGACCAAGAATTGTCCTTCACTTCCTGGTCTTAAAGATGTATTTCAAGAAGAAACCCCTACAAATTCCACATAATCTCTCAATTTTGTCTCTAGGAGGCTTTGGCAAGGACCTCAAACACAAGGATTCCATGATCAGCTATATAATCAATCCCCACCTTGGAATTCTTGGCAGCAACCTTGGCCCCAATTCCAAAATCAATCTCAAACTTGGGCACAAGGAGCACAAAATCCCTATGGAAGATACTCTCAGTACTATCAATATCCACCATCCTATCCACCATATCCACATTTTCCTCCTCAACAAAATCCTCAAAATCCACAACATCAAAATCCACCACTTCCATTACCATTTCCTCAGAAAACAAATCAGTTACCTGCCCAACCCATACCAAACCCCAACAATAAAAATCCTCAGAACACATACATGATAGAAGGCCAACAGTTTCCAACCTATTTGATTACTCCTTTAGACCTTAATGATGTTCAACTTAGGTTTGGAAGAATACTTGAAAAGAAGAAACCTTCTGTAATCATACAAGAACAAAACAACTCTGAGGAAGATTCTCTATGGGTAAATAAAAGTCTTGAAGAAGACACATCTTTTCAAGACCCAAATATTGAAAAATCAAAACAAAAAGAACCAATAATTTCAACTCCTATATTAGAGCAGCCATCAACATCCACCTCTACACCTCCCTTTCCAGAAAGATTACAAATTGATAAGGGTGTAGAAAAACAAATTATGGTGCCTAATTATGATTTCTTAGATGAGCTGAGAAATGTTTGTATTAAGATTCCATTATTACAAGCCATCAAGGAAATTCCAATCTTAGCAAAGACAATAAAGGAGTTGAGCATGAAGAAAACAAGAAAAAGAATAAGAGAGACAAAGAAAATTCAACTGGCAGGAAAAATAGCAGACATTATGATGGGTAAGATTGCCATTCCAAAGTATCTAGACCCAGGAAATCTAGTTGTTAAAATTCACATCAATGGAATTGAGATCCAAAACACACTCATTGATTTAGGAGCAGCAATCAATATCATGAGTAGACAAATCATGGATAAACTGAAACTTCCTAATCTTCTTTTTACACCCACATTATTACAATTAGCAGACAGATCTGTGATCAAACCCGATGGGGTAATAGAAGACATTCCAGTGTCCCTAGATTCTTGGGAGTACCCTGTGGATTTTATGATCCTAACTCCTAAGAATAATCTAGGAGGGCATCCTATTATATTAGGAAGACCTTGGTTAGCTACAGCTGATGCTTTCATTAGTTGTAGATCCGGTGATATGTACATCTCTGATGCTATTTCAATCAAGAAATTTACCTTGTATCCTCCGGCAAAGACAATTACAGAATTAGATGATACTCAATGGATTGAGGATGAAGAAGATTTACAACCTGTCTTCACAATTTAAGAAATTAGTGAAGATAGCCAGATTCTAAATACCTTAGAAAATTTTGAATCCTCTTCGGAATACAAACATGAACAATTTCAAGAAGAATCAAACATTGAGTTTTTATCATCCAGATAGATGTCTCTTTACTCCATGGATAAATTTGGCAGCTCTACAATTGAGATATTTCCAGGAAAAACTTTAAACATAAACAAGAACCTGGAGAAATCTCAACAAGAAGAGCTAGTCAAGATATTACAGAGACATTCTTCTGCATATGCATGGGAGTACACTGATATGAAAGGGATAAGCCCTAAGACTTGCACTCATCACATCCACATAGAGGGAAATTGTAAACCAATCAGACAGCCTCAGAGACGGATGAATCCAAATCTCAGGGAGATTGTTAAAGAAGAATTGTAGAAATTATTAAATGTAAACTTTATCTATCCCATTTCAGATAGTCAGTGGGTTTCTCCTTTGGTAATTGTGCCATAGAAAAATGGTAAATGGAGGGTATGTATTGACTATCGGGAATTAAACAAAGCTACTATTAAAGATCATTTTCCCCTACCTTTCATAGATCAGGTGTTAGATACATTAGCTGGCAAAAAGTAATTTTCATTTCTAGATGGGTTTAGTGGTTATAATAAAATTCAAGTAGCACTTGAAGATCAAGACAAAACCACATTTACCTGTCATTGGGGTACCTATGCTTACCGAGTATTTCCATTTGGACTATGCAATGCGCCTGCAACATTTCAAAGGGCAGTACTAGGAATCTTTTCAAATCTAATACATGATTGTGTAGAGGTATATATGGATGATTTCACAGTCTATGGAAACACATTTGAAGAAGCCTTAGCAAACTTGGAAAAAGTTTTAAAGAGATGTAAAGAAGCAAATATTTCACTAAGTCATGAGAAGTGTTTTATGATGTTTACTGAAGGAATTGTTTTGGGGCATCACATTTCAGGGGATGGGATTAGATTTGATGAGTCAAAAGTTGAAGTCATCTCTAACTTATCTATTCCAAGTTGTCAAAAAGATGTTAGGAGTTTTCTAGGATTTACAGGATATTATCGAAGGTTTATAGAAAACTTCACTAAGATAGCATCTCCACTTTTCAAATTACTTACCAAGGATTGTGAATTTAAGTGGAATCCTGATTGCCAGTTAGCCTTTGAGACCTTGAAAACAAAAATCTTTGAAGCACCTATTTTAAGGGGACCTAACTGGAAATTACCTTTTCATATTTCAACAGATGCCTCAGATACAACTTTAGGAGCAGTATTGGGACAAAAAGACCTTATTCCTTATGCCATCTACTATACCAGTAAAAATTTGACTCCTTCAGAGTTAAACTATACTGTAACTGAAAAAGAGTTCTTAGCTGTTGTTCATGCCATAAATAAATTCAGACACTATATAACAGGCTATGAAACTTTTGTTCACACAGATCACTCTGCAATTAAATATCTAATGAACAAATCAATTACTAATGGTAGAGTCATAAGATGGTTATTGCTTTTACAGGAATTCAACATTACCATTCTAGATAGGCCTGGGAAACAAAACACAGTAGTTGATTTCCTATCTAGACTCCAAAACATCAAAGACAATACTTCAGTTGAAGATCAATTCCCTGATGAATATCTTTTTGCAATTTCTACTCAAACTCCTTGGTTTGCTGACATTGCTAATTATTTAGTTTCAGGGAAATTTCCTTCAATAATGGATGCAAGAGACAAAAGAAAGATCATTTATGACAGTGAAAAATATTCATGGGTTGCTAATGAGTTATACAAAACAGGTCTAGATTTTATCATTAGGAGATGTGTTCGGGAAGATGAGATGCCTGAGATCCTCAAGGCATGTCATGATGAACCTTGTGGCGGACACTTTGCTGATAAAAGAACAGCTTATAAGATCCTTCATTTAGGATATTATTGGCCATCCCTTTTAAAGATGCTAAAGAGTATGTCAAAAGGTGTGACAGTTGCCAAAGGGTAGGGAAACCTTCTCCTTCAGGTGAGATGCCATTGCAGCCTCAGGTACATATTGAACCTTTTGAAAAATGGGCTTTATATTTTGTAGGACCTATTAGTCCTCCATCAAGACAAAAGAAATATATATTAGTTTGCACTGATTATGTTACCAAATGGGTAGAGGCCAAGCCATTACTTTCTGCTACTGAATTATCTGTAGTTAATTTTCTTTTTGAGGATATTTTTACTCGTTTTGGTGTCCCAAGAGAAATTGTTACAGATCAAGGAGCTCAATTCACATCAAAGCTAGTGGAAAAAATGGTGGAGAGGTACAAAATCAGACATAGAAAATCTACTCCCTATCATCCACAAGAAAATGGTCAAGTGGAATCTACTAATAAGGTCATTGAAGGGATCCTAACAAAGACTGTTCATTTACATAGAAGAGATTGGGCAGACAGGCTTCCTGAAGCTTTGTGGGCCTATAGAACTACATGGAGAAACACAACAGGTCATACTCCTTATGAACTTGTTTATGGAAAACAAGTTTTGTTTCCCATAGAGTTTCAGATTCAAACTTTTAAAATGGCAGTCCAGTTAGGACCTGATCTAACAAAAGCACAAAAGAATAGATTGGAGTAGATTAATGAATTGGATGAGATCAGACAAGATGCAGTCCAGAAAATAAATATAGTCCAACAACAAAGGACTAGATGACATGATAAGTACATTAAGGAAAAGAAATTAAAAGAAGGTGACTAGGCCCTCTTGTTTGATTCAAAGTTCAAAGATTTTCAAGGTAAATTCCAAACACATTGGCTTGGGCCATATGAAATTGTGGAAATTTTCGACAATGAAGCAATAAAAATCAGGACAATAGATGAAGAAGAGGTCACTTTTCTTGTAAATGGTCATAGATTGAAACTGCATCACAAGCCACTTTCAAGAGAAGAATTTGTCAAGAGATTCCAAGAGAACAGTGATGTGAAGTTAATGAAGAAGAATCCTTCTTCTTCATTAACTTAGTTGAATTTTCTGAAGTCAAATTTATGAAAAAAAATAAAAAAAAAATAAAAAAAAAAGTATAAACATGAAAACTAATCACTGATTAGCATGTTTATACATAGAAGATAAAGTGAAAATCAGAATTATTCTGACACTTTAACTTTTCAAAATTGTTCTTTTCCTACAAACAACTATCATAAAATCATAAGTAATCACATTCCACTTATGATTTATTTCACTCCATTCATTCATATTTCATTCACTCCATTCATTCATATCTCATTCACTCCATTCATCCATACTTCATTCACTCCATTTCATGGTCCATCTCATTTCCATCTCAGATTTCTAAATTTGAACTCTTTCTGCAAATGAGTATTACAAATCATAAGTTGCAGACCACTTTTTATATTCCATTCCACTTCATATTTGTGATTCATTTCATTCCATTATTCACTTCACTCACGTTCCATCCCACCATATTTCATGATCCATTTTAATTCACTTCATACTACATTCCATTCATGTTTCAAATCATTTCATCCCATGTTTCAAAAGCTTTTACAGGTAGATTCTGCAGCCAGATTTTCTGTAGCCAAACATTCTGTAGCCAGACGTTCTGTAGCCAGATATCCTGAAGGCAATTATCCAACAACCACTTGCTCAGCAACAAATTGATCCTGCACATTGATGTCAACAAGCAAAATCAAAGGGATTATGAAGACTGAAAGATCAATGATTTTCAAAGGAAGGAAAAGCATATTAAAACCACAAAAATCAAAGGAAAGGCTAAGGTAATTTGTGAAATTATTATGATAACAGATTATGAAAGTTTTAGTATAGTTAAGTCATGTATGATTCATAAAGTTGTTTTGATTAGTCGTATTGATCAAAGCCTATTAAACCCATCATGAAATCCATGGACAAATCCCTTCCACTCTGCCATATCAAATCATCATTTATTAAACTCAACGGTTAGTACCTGAAGTGACCTATTGGGTCACGTCACTAACCCGGAGTATTTCCTAACCAATTCTGGTCTCCGAAACAAAGAAGTCATCTTTGGGGGTGAAAATAGCTCTCAACAGCCATTCTCAGGCACATAAAAAATGAAAATGAAATTCTCAGGGAACAAGTCAAGCTGAAAAGTAATATGAACACAACTCTCTCTCTGCAAATGGAACAACTGTACAAGGCTAATGAGAAGCTGAAAAAGAAAAAAAAAAGTTGAGCATGGCACTTATAAACCTGAGGTTCAAATTGTTCATAAGGAAGCCTAGGATGCCATTGAACATCAGGCAAAGCAGAAAAAGGAAGTTAGATGTCCTAGCAGAAGTTTCAGAATACATGGCTTGATTGGATGAGGACATGCAAAAGCTTTGTAGTGGGGGTATGTTGAGCCCCAAAGATGTCCTTCTCTTTCACCAAATTTCACTTCATTTCCTTTGTCCTTTATCAGTTGTAGGCTTAAAATATCAATAAGATTGATTAAAGTTACTTTAAGAATGTATATAATGACTGACTTGCTACACTTTTATGGTTTTGTTGTTGTAGTAATTTTTGACTAGACTTAGCTATAGAATGCAGCCATTTTGTATCTAGTCGCACATTCCGCAGCTATCCTTATGTTCACACAGGTTCTAGGTGTCACTTAAAGGAAAAACGCATATGGTTGAATTCCAAACCTCATCCACATCATTCCTGGCTCTCTATGAAGTCTGAGCAAAAATCTCCAAGTGATTATGCACGTGGAGGAAACCAAACTAAGAGATAGACTTCTACCAGGAAAAGGACTGTACAGATGTCTTCAAACACAGTACGAGGCCTCCACAAGAGTTCTAATTTGATTTTAATTGAAAAATACACTTATCCCTATTTTCTCTCAAGGGCAGTTATGTATTTCTCTTATAAAAATAACTCGGGAGACCGAGAGACAGCTAGCTAGATTGATATTTTATTGTTAAAAACTGTCCAAGACCGTAATACTCTGTTTTGAAGCGTTTTCATTTAATGAAAGAAGAATAACTTTAATACATGATTTGAAGCAATCTTGAGGAGATTCGTACGCTGATCTGGTGGTAGAGGGCCCCTACTTCCCGAGAAGCTCTGTGCATATTGTTTAGATAAGTAATTTTATCTCTGTTTCATTCTTAATTTAGACAATTTTCTGAACTTTGTGTTTTATGCTCACTTACACCAAATGTTACAGCCGGTCTTGCTCTTATGAATTGTTTCGAAATATCACTAACACTGAATGAGATGGAGCTGTAGTGTTTCAGAGATTAATTGCATTTTAGTTCAGCTGTAGTATTTCGGAATTGCATTTTAGTTTGGTTCTGTTTAACGTATTTTAAGTTTTATTAGTTAGTTATATTCTAGTTCTGTTAAAACTAGACTTAAAGGCCTTCATTATTTACAAACTATTCTTGTTCTTAATCTCTGTTAATACATCATTATCATAGGGACGAGAATTGGTAATGTCATTTTGAAATCTTGACTGTTCTGCAATTTCTCATGATTTCACAAACTACCTTTTTCCAAAACTATTCCAAAAGATTTCTAACACTTGAATGAGGTTTAACAGTGGTATTTTGAGTTTCAGAATGGATTAATTTTAGTTTCACAAGTTAATTTAGAGTAGGGTTCCTTACTATGTTTCAGATAATCTTTTCTAAATGTGTTCCAACAAATTTCTAACCATGGATGAGATTTTCTCTATGATATTGTAAGTTGTTGTTTGCTTAGAAGAACCTCATTGCACTAAAATTATCCTTTTCTCAAGTTGTTCCAACATACTTCTAATGTAATGAATTGGACTGAGTTCATGTTATGAGTTATTTTCCTTGTCAAGTTTTTCTATCTGTGAAGAGTTATTTTCCTTGTCAAGTTTTGTAATCAGTGGACTAGCATTTTCTGTTCTTAGGTTCCATACATAGTATAGGGTAGATTTTGTTCTGTTTTAGTGTGACCAATAACTTATCTTGCCAACAACTTAGTTCCTTTCCTCTTAGCATCAAAACACAAAATCAAAAACACTAGAAAAACACTAAACACAACGAAGTAGGAAGCAGATACCTAGGCACATATAGTGCACTTCACTTCAACAATTTACTAGCCCTGGTTGACAATTTATGACATCAATTTAGGAACACTAAGTTGAGAAAACACATGCGAAGACCACACTGTCTCTACCAGAAAACCTTGCCTCTAGTGCCTTTCCACTATCCATGCTTTTCCTGGCATGCCACAGCTCCCATTGATTTCATTCCGCTGATGTATCCTTTAGCATAGCCTCTCTATAACATAAACATAGACATACTTATAGGCACATAATATCATTCATATCCACATGATACTGACCTCATAGATCAGTCAGGTAGATGTCTCTTTACTCCATGGATAAATTTGGCAGCTCTACAATTGAGATATTTCCAGGAAAAACTTTAAACATAAACAAGAACCTGGAGAAATCTCAACAAGAAGAGCTAGTCAAGATATTACAGAGACATTCTTCTGCATATGCATGGGAGTACACTGATATGAAAGGGATAAGCCCCAAGACTTGCACTCATCACATCTACATAGAGGAAAATTGTAAACCAACTTATTAAAATTTATATTTATGAATCCACATGACACCGACCATGACGCCTGTGGCTACTCTTCCCGCTCGATTTCTCATAAGAATAGGAACCTCTTCATGCCATTCACATGCATAAGAAATATTTCTTCCACAAGCATGATCCTTGATGACCCTGTCAGAAAATGACATACATAAGTACATATATACATATAAACTTTAGCATAAAACAATCATGATCCCCGACGACCCTATTAGATAATGACAATCATACATAGATATATACATATGTAGACATCAGCATAATCATGAGCACAGCATAATTACCAAATATCTTAAGGTCAAGGTTAAGAGAACTTCATGTATTCGTGCATAACATGAATAAAATTGAGAACAACAGTTCCCAACATAGCCAAGGCATCTAATGCCTCAAATCCATTCACTTTACCTTTCTTGTTATCTTTCTCATGACTGGCCTCCCTGTTGGATGTGTGTTATATTCTTTCCATGACTAGTCTTACATGTTGTACGTTGTGTCAGGCGTAGCAGGAGGGTCACAAGGGGCGATATCCTCCCTGCACATGGTTCGAGGCATCACCCCAATTTATTTTTTTATTTTTTATGTGGAGCCAATAATAGTTGTGCAGACCCAAGGATGGGGAGTGGACCCACAGATGGTGGGTAGACCTACCCATGGTTTTGTGCATGGTTTTTCCACATGGTTTGGGGTGTGATGGTTTTCTGCCTATGGTATTTTGTAGATACATTCAAGGGAACTACGGTTATGTTCTAATCCACGGTTATGGATTGGGGTTTATGAATGCGTCAACATGTATATACAAGTATTGTAACATTGAAAGGAATATAATGAAAAATCAATCTGGTAGTCCAGGTTTTGGGATCTAGCGGAAAATATATGTGTATAATTATTCTATGTTCTCGCCATTGTTTATTTTTCTATTTTAAGAATCCGCTTGCAGTTAGATTCTTTAAAGGTTTGTAACCTACAATACCACCATCCATTTATCCCAATGGACCCAACCTGCTCAACCGAATGTCATAATATTGCCTTCAACTGCCATTTACTCATGCATTGGGCTTGATTTGGGTCTTATATTACCTATTAGGTTTCTTTCGAATCCCCTCGAGTTCCATTAAATTCCTGTTTCCCCAACCAATTCCCAGGACCCTCAAAACATAAAAGGAAAGAACATAATAAAACAAGAATAAAATGATGAAAAACCAATTAGAAATTCGATACCACAAACAAAGTGGTATGGACATGCACCAAATATAAACAAAACTGCAAATAGAGTGCAAAAAAATCACAAAGAACCAAAAGCACAAAAAAACAACGTACACCATGACTCAATCCCATGGATTCCCATCGCTTCTAAAGGAAAGCTCAATCCGAGCCTTCTTCAAGACTTCATGGCACTCTCTTTTACCATGAAATCCCCTGCATCATACTACCATAAACACATAATTATCAGTTCATAAATAAACATAAAAATATACTAATTACCTTACCTTGTTGTGCCAAGCACACTACCTTGTAACTGAACACATACACAAATCATCTCTCAAGGGAATCCAATTCCTTGACAAACCAAACCATAAATGAAAACCAATTTCTATACCTGTCAAATACATGTTCAGTAATATAAGCATATCCACATAATGTTAGACAAAATCAAGATTAAAAAAAATTCTTGTATTCATGCAAATCACTCATTCATTTGAAATTATGGTTTCCAAACATATATTTTACCTTTTTCCTTTACATTTGAGTATTATTATGTGTAATCATATCACCCAACTATTAGTTATATAAATAAATCAACTGTTACCTTTTCATGCTAATACCAAGCATAATTCCCTGCAACTATTCACACTGTGTTAGTCACATGTTCCAAAGATCAAGACATTGTATCTATTAATTGAAATCAACCTTTACCAATACTAACAACCATGTCATAATAAACTCACAGTCATTAGTCATAATACTGCAACTATCACCCACTTGCACTCAAGTGCATATCAATTGTCTCAACACATATTGTGTTTATAAAGCTGTCTTAAAACAATATCATTCCTTCATGCAACATTATAGACACATACTCATATAATGAAATTAATCAAACATTCAACCAACTTGTAAAGATAACCCCTTACCATCCATGGTCCACACTAAGGTAGAAGGAGGAAGCTACCATAATGGCCCGATTTCCAATGTCCAACTATGGAAATGGGATCTCCAAAGCTCTAGTAAATTTAAACACAGTTTCTAAAACTTGATTTTCATTTATCTTACATTTTGTACTTGAAAACATACCACATAATCATGCCAATTTTCCATTCCGTAGCTTTCACGGCAGGCCTATAAAGAGAGTCATGTGAACCGTAGTCCACTACTCTGCTCTTCATCCCTGAACTTCTATTTCCTCCAAGCATACCATTTTAGATAAACCAAAAAGATGACATAATCAAACTAACACCTCAATATAACTTAGGGGAGGTTATCACATCTTCACAAGTCATTCCAAATTATTACAACACAATATCACAAATATATCGACTCATACCTGAATATCATAACCATAAACATAAGCACAAGTGGATCTATATTAGCACGATACACATAATATCAAGATATTAACTGCAATGACCATACTCATCATGTGTATGACCGCAATGCATATAAAAAAAATTTAATTACCATGCATGACTAAATGACACACGTGCATATGACCCCACTGATTAACTAGCATCTATCATGCATGTAACCACAACAACAATAGAATGAAAAACATGTATATAACCATAATGCATACAACAACCATTAACCATCATACCTATATTCCAAACATACAAACCTGTATGACAATATGCTTTTACCTCGAGGTCTAGTGCTACTTCCTTGCTCTAATAATCTACATTTCCTACTCCATCTCAGCTAGCATATCAACATCATAACATACCAACATCATCATGATGACACAAACTGCATATTGACCACCACGATGCATGTCTAACCTACTGTACATACATAACCATATACATTTATCCCATCCAATCCAAGTGTTTGAACCTGGAATCTCTAATACCAATATGTGGTATCATGTATCACCCAAAGAGAACATAACTCACTCTGAAACCAACATGTAACCACCCCTTCCCACATTTACCTAAATTCACTGACTTACCACAAAAAACATGAGACGAAGAGTTACTATGGCGTGGTCCAACCTCCAAGCTCCAGTTAAGGAAGTGGGGCTTATAAATGACCACAAAATGGCAACTCACAACATCCCTAAGGGCTACAGGACACTCATAGGAAACATGACCACCCTAGGTGACCAAAATTTGAGTTGGGGCTCTTTTCACTAACCTAGACTCCCAACCGCATGCATGACAAGGCTTGGGTGTGGTTATAGGCCTCCAACCACATGCACAACACTGCCTCCATGCAATTGTGACCCAACTTGCTCAGTTCATAGCGTGTGGTCCTGAGATCTGAGCCATGATTCTAGGTGAGCCTCTAGACCACTACCCAAAACTGCTTGAGACTTTCTAGAATCATAATAAACATGACAACAAAGCTAAAAATTCTTGACCTATACTTCCTAGAACACACTAGACATATCGTCAAGCACTTGGAAAACATGTAAGTTATAGGTCATGAATGCATATATGATCATAATAGTCTGAGATTTATATGAGAATCAATAAGACGACCCTATTCCATCATAACATAGTTGCAACAACACTTATTAGTCCATACATTCATCAACCAATAAATAACTAAACCATTCATGACAAGAGCCATAGCTAATACACATCATATAACCATCATAAAACTAGAAATTAACTATCATAGAAACCATGACAACTCATCCGTAATATCACCAACATAATCACCAGAAATATACATGAATCATAATAGAAGAATAAATCTTATTAATATATGAAAATATCGACCAAGTCATGGAATTCCATGTACCACACAACCATATATTGGAATGAACCAAATATCTCTTTCAACCAATCACCCTCGCACCATATTCCAAGTATGAATGTGGGATCTCATGGAATAAACCAAAAGAAAACCAAACTAGGGTTTCCAGAGGCCAAACCACCTCAACTCTCAAACACAATGATTCCACCTCCATAGTCAGAAATCACTAACACCAACCAGATCAATCTCTACCCAAGTTTTCTATTGCTCCATGAAATAGTAACTCAACCCATAACCTTCCAGGGCTCCAAAGCATTTGTCCAACCCAGCTCCAGGTACTTGTAACTCAACACACCAAGGGATCTAGAGAATTTTCCCCAACCTAGGTTCTAGGACTAGTAACTCAACCCAAGTTGTTCCAGGGTTTCTAGAGCATTTGTTCCAACCCACAACCATAAGGAATTATGAGCACCAATCATAAAACAATTAAGCGGAAAAAACCCACAACACCATGGCTATCCAGGAAATGGAAAGGTAAGGATAAAATGATTTTCAACCCAGGAAAATATCCATGCCAATGAAAACACATAACCAAAAAACCACATGCATATACCATGCAACCATAAATAAACAAGAAAATCACACATGCAACCTATTACCTACAAATAAATCCAGTTATAGCTGCTGATCCAATTGTTCCATTGCGCTTTCCTGCTTTCTTTATCTAAATCCATTGTATGCTAAAATGCTCCAAGCATGCTCCAATATTTCCTAAGTTTGCAAGAGTATGATAGAATGAGAGAATAGAAGAGAGATCCACCCAAAAACTGTTAAAAGGCTAACCAACAAAGGTTATTAACTAATCCTTGAAAGCCTTTTTATCATTGAGGCCTTTATTCTCTTCATTTTCCCTTCAATATCCTTTCAATTTCCCTCTCATGCAAATTTGTGTCTCTTCACCTCCCTTTTCTCCTATTTTACTTATTTTCATAAAAAAATGCCAATTAATGCCTCTTTTCCTTTGCCAATGCCTTTTCCAATTTCCTTAGCCATAAATAAATCAAAAGTGATCCCCACTATAAAATATGTCTACCATTCAGCGTGGAATACATGTCCCATGAACTTGGTCTTATATATTTTTTCACATGGAAAATCAACTAGGGGTTGTCACATCTGTACTAGACTAGACATTGAACATGAAGTGGGAGTATTGTGTAGGTATGTGTCAAAACTAGGGAAGGAGCATTGCACAAAAATAAAGAGGGTTTTTAGATATTTGTGTGGCACTACTATTTATGGATTGTGCTAGTAAGGAAGACCAAGATTGGAAAAAGTGTTGGAAATACATGGATTTGTTGATACAAACTGGGTTAGAGATATCGATCACAAAATATCTACAAGTGGATATGTGTTTAACCTATTTGGAGGAGAAATTAATTGTATGAGAAAAATATAATCTTTAGTGGCTCTCTTGACCACAGAAGTTGAATACATGGAAACCACTAATGCAAGAAAGGAAGAAACATGGTTATAAATACTGTGTTCAAGTATTGGTGTTATGAAGCCAACTCACAAAATAGAATAGAAGATAGATCAACGTCTTAGAAATCAACCTCTTCGAGGGGGAAACCTCCTTTACATTACATAGATGAATAATTCTTGGATGATACAAATGAAAAAACCTCCTTTTTATATATAGGAGTCCAATGGGGTCACAATATAATCCTATCCGACATAACACTAACAATGTAAGGACACATCAATAATAATAGTGGGCTTCTATGGAGCACACTAATAACAAAATAGGGACTACATGGGCTCAACAATAACAATAAGGGGGATACACTAACAATAAAAATAAGGGATACACCAGTATTATAGGGAACTTGCATGCTCCTCTCCTTCAAAAAAGTGTTGTCCTCTTGAGTAGTTCTGGATGCTTCTGTATAAAATTCTCATCCTCCCATGTCAAATCTTCAGCGGTTAAGTTCTTCCACTTGATGAGATACTCTGAAATTGATCGATTTCGTAACTGTCGAGTTCTTGTTTCCGTGACTGCTTCAGGTTCCAATATGATTTTTCCTTTCTCGTCAGGTTCTGGCAATATTGTTTGAACTGGGAGCTTGTCACCTATAACCTTATTTAAGCACGAAACCATGCATTGAAAACTAGGTGCACTCGGGAAGATACAAGAAGCTCCAATTTGTATGCCATAGTACCAATCTTTTGCAACACCTTGTAAGGACCATAATAATTTGGTGATAATTTATTATCCTTCTTAGCTTACGTGAGGGACATTTGTTTGTATGGTTGTAGCTGTAAAAATACCCAGTCACCTACATCAAAAATTATTTCCATGTGATGTTGGTATTCCTGTTGTTTCATTCGATTATGTGCCAAGGTGAGGTTATCATCTAAGAGTTGGAGAACTTGTTGTTGATGCTCGATGTGATCTTCCACTGCTTGAAACTTAGATTTTTCTCTTAAATATGATGTGATGGAGGGTCAATGATATCCATAAAGTGCCATAAATGGGGTCATTTTTGCTGCAGTATGGGAGGAAGTGTTATACCACCATTTAGCCAGAGGTAACCACTTTACCAATTATGTTTTTTTATCAGATACAAAGCAACGAAGATATCCTTCCAAACATTTGTTCACTATATAATTTTTCCCATCAGATTGAGGATGATATGATGAGCTATGAGCTAATTGAGTACCCAAACAAAAAATTATTTCTGTCTAAAAATTTCCTGTAAAAATGGGATCTCTGTCGTTTACAATAATCTTTGGGTTTCCATGTAGCTTTAGAATTGTTTCCATAAATGCAGTAGCAACTGTACTGGATTTAAATGGATGAGATAATGCACAAAAGTGTGCATACTTGTTAAGTCTATCAACTACCACCATGATGACAATTTTTCCTTTGGACTTCGGTAAACCTGTGATAAAATCCATGGAAACTTCCTCCCAACGTTGACTTGGAATGGATAAAGGTTGTAAAAGACCCATCGTCTTAATTGTCTCAACTTTATTTTGTTGGCAAACCAAACATTCTTCCACAAACTTTTGAATATCAAACTTAAGGCCATCCCTAAAAATTCCTTCTTGACCTTGTGGTAAGTTTTTAAAAATCTTGATTTCCCTCCTAAGGGAGAGGTGTGAAATTCCAAAAGAATCTTTTGTTTAAGTTGGGAATTACTACAATGATATAAGCAATCTTTGCACCATAATGAATAATTTTTCCAGCTAAATGTTTCAGATGTACTAGGATCTTGCTGTAGCTTTTGAATGAGTGTCCACACCTCTTCATCGTTCTTCCATTCATCCCTTGCTTCAGTTATCCACTCAGGTTGGATAATAGAAATGGCACAAAGCAATGCTTCCACATCCTCATCCTTTCTTGAGAGTGCATCTACAACAAAATTTTGATTCCCTTTTTTGTAGATGATTTCAAATTCATAACCCAACATATTTGTGACCCATTTTTGTTGCTCTTCTGAAGATAATGTTTTTTCCAAAAATTATTTAAGGCTGCCATGATCTGTTTTTACCTTGAAGTGTCTTCCCATTAGGTAAGGTCGCCATTGCTTTAGTGCATGTAGTATTGTCGAAATTTAATTCTCATAAATAGGTTTCAATAAATAATTTACTTTGATTGGATGACTTTAAAAAGAAATGGGTCTTCCTTCTTGCATTAAAACCGCACTAATTCCATTTCCCGAGGCATCACATTCCATAATAAAGGTTTTTGTGAAGTTTGGCATACCTAAGACTAGTGCTTGGCACGTTGCTTCTTTAAGATGTTCAAAGGCCTTAGTTGCTTCTGGAGTCCAATAAAATGCATATTTCGTTAGCAATGATGTTAAAGGTGCCGATATTCTCCCATAGTTCTTAACAAACTTGCGATAATACCCAGTTAACCCCGGAAATCCTCGAAGATTCTTTATGGTTGTATGAATTTTCCATTCCTTAATGGATTTAATTTTTTTAGGGTCTACCTTAACACCCTCATGAGATACAATATGACCCAAATATTCCACCTACTGTACTCCAAAGAAACATTTGGAGGTTTTTGCATGTAATTGTTTCTCCTCCAATAGTTTGAGTACCATGTCAACATGTTGAACATGATCCTTCCAAGACTTGCTGTAAATTAGTATATCATCAAAAAATACTAACACAAGATTTCTAAGGAAGGGTTTGAAAATGGAATTCATCAAATCTTGAAATATGGATAGTGCATTACTAAGGCCAATAGGCATGACCAAAAATTCATAATGACCCTCATGAGTTCTGAATGCTATTGTCAGAATGTCTTCAGTCTTAATTCCAATTTGATGATATCCAGAACGAAGATCCAACTTTTTGAAGTAAATTGCTCCATGTAATTAATCCAATAATTCATCAATGAAGGGAATGGGAAAGTTATCTTTAATAGTGAGCTTGTTGATTTCCCTATAATCCCAAGACATATACCATTATCCGTCCTTCTTGTGTACTAGTACTACTGGAGCAGAGAAAGAATTTTGACTAGGTTGAATTATACCAGCTTCTAGCATTTTTGCAACCATACGTTCAATCTCACTCTTTTGGACATAAGGATATCTGTAATAGGTGGGAGTCGTTTGGGATTTTCAAACACATTGGAATGATTGTCCAAGGCTTTTTGTATATCTAGAGAAATAGATGATTTTGATGTTTGAACCTCTAGTGAGCACAATTGTGCAATTACACCTTGTTTTTATTTCTTCAGAATCTTTGTCATGACATTAGAGCTTATTATCTTTCCCGACTTCCCTGCGATACCTTGTAATTCAAATTCCTTTCCTTCCAAATTTTTTTTTGAAGAAAATTTATTGAAAATTAAAAGCTACTGTCCCCAAAGATTGTAACCATTGTACTCCTTGTACAACATCAACACCACCCATTGGAATGGAGATAATTGGACTATTAAATACATTTTCCCCCATGGTTAGCTTGATATTATGGCACTTTGCAGAGCAATTTATAGTTCCTCCATTTGCAACCATCACTTGACACTGTGGTGTTGGGTATAGAAAGCATAGAAACCAATTCAATTCCTTGGCTACCTTATAATGAATAAAATTACGGGTACAACCCGAATCAGTCAACACTATTACATTTTTATTCTTGATATGCCCTTATATATTGAGAGTTTGAGGAGTGGTAATTCCTTCCAATGCATTACAAGATATGGTCGAAATCATTTCTTCTTTCTCTAGGGCTGGTTCCTGATGTATATCCTCTTCTTTTGAAGTTTCTTGTTCATTTTCTTCCTCCTCTTCACAATCTATGTAAATTAATTTCTTCTTAGCACACTTATGACCTTTAGTGTATTTGTTATCACAATTGTAGCAAATCCCTTTTGCTCTTTTTTCTTCCAATTGTTGTGGTGTCAAACTTGTAGGTTGTGGAAGTATAGGAGTAGCAACACTTCCATATTTATATTGTGAGTGGTAGGCTTCCTTTTCTCCATAATTTTGCTTTCAATTTTTCTTGCCAACTTGAATGCCTTCTCCAATGAATCAGGTTCCCAAAGGCGAACCTCATGTTGGATGTTATCCTTTAAAGTCTCTATGAATACATCAATCATGTGTTCCTATGGGATATTAGTTACCCTTATATTCAATTTTTGGAAGTCCTTAATGTGCTCCACCATTGAACCCTTTTTTTTGAGATTTATCAATTGGCTAAAGAAGGCGTTGCTCTTTGTATCCTCATAATGTGCTATCATTTCCTCTGTAAAAGTTGACCAAGTGACAATTTGTTTACAAGATAAAAGCCATCGATACCATACAAATTTATTTTGTTCTAAATATAAAGTTGCAATACGTACCTTTTGTGTGTTTTTCACATTATGGAGATCAAAATATTTCTCCATCTGTAGTATCCATGTTGCGGGATCCTTTCCATCAAATTTCCTCATATCGATCTTTTGAATATGGTGGGTCTTCAATCCAACGTTATATTTTATGAAATCACGATTAACGTTTATTTTTTTCTCATCATGAGTTTCCTCTACTACCTTTTCTCCATTAGGAATAATTTCTTGTAGCAACTTAGTCAAAACTTCCTTCAAACCTTCCATGTCTGCTTTTAGTTTTTCTTCTATATCATTGATCTTAGCTTCCATGCCATCCATATTAGATTCCATGCCATTCTTTAAACCATCCATCTTAGCTTCCACGCGATTCATATTAGCTTCTATTCCTTTCTTCAAACCATCCATTTTAGTTTCCATTTCATTTTTGGTTGCTTTTTGCAAGAGAGACATTTGTTGCGCTTGGTCTCGTAATTTTGATATATCATGATGCACTTCTTCCTCTTCATGCATCATAGTAGAGTTTTCTGAGGAATTAATGGGTGTGTAATTATTTTTGGAAGGAATTTTAGAATCCAATACTTATATCTATTCTTCAATATGCCCTTGGAATCACTTCAACCTGATTTTTCAAACAAAAATTATGCAATCTTAAAAAGAAAATACACACCTTTTTCTTTCTTTTTAAGAGGTAGATATTGGACTTGAATTATCTCTGTGATTTCGGATCTTCAATATCTGAAATTAGGTCTTGTAGTAACCATATGATTCTTGCCATAGGTCAGAACTAATTTGGATTCTTCAAGGCTAAGTTATACCAGATCTCCCACAATGACCTAATTATGGGCCGGTTCAGTAGAGCTAACTTGTACGGAATTCCACTTGTCACTGGTTCAATATTCAACTCTGAAATCAATACAAAAGAAACTAAAGTCTGTGCACTTTCAACTACTTTTTACAGAATTCCAATCTAATTCCTAAAACGAAAGTTATGATTATTTTCCCTTGATTACCCGTTTGAGTTGAAATTCTGGAGCCTGAAAAAACCATAACTTCCACATATCATATCTCCTAAAATATGGCAAAACAAGATCTGAAATTTTTACACAATGTTCCTCAGGATTTAGACTCGAATGGGTTTTGTTTTTAGCTTTTGAACCTTCGTAGAAAATAATTTCTATAGAAAATTCCAAGATGACCTATTTGCAGCAACAAAACCCTAGAATCTAAAGCTCTGATACCAAATGTTATGAAACCAACTCACTAAATAGAAGAAAATATAGATCAACGTCTTAGAAATTAATCTATTTGAGGGGAAAGCCACCTTTACATTACATAAATGAACTTGGATGATAGAATGAAAAAACCTCCTTTCTATATATAGGAGTCCAAGGGGTCACAATATAATCCTAGCTGACATAACAATAACAATGTAAGGGCACAAGAATAACAATAGTGGGCTTCTATGGGGAAAAATGATAACAAAATGGGGACTACATGGGCACAACAATAACAATAAGGGGGATACACTAACAATAACAATAAGGGTATACACTAGTATTATAGGGACCTAGCAATTGGATTGGTATAATAGGATGTAAGGATAGATTGTGACAGTCAGTGAAATTTTCCTAGCAAAGAATTCATGTTATCATTCAAAGACAAAACATATTGATGTTTAGTATCACTTAGTGAGAGATACAGTAGAAGACAAGAAGGTGTTGTTGGAAAAACTAGACACTTTGAAGAATGTTGTAGAGTCATCAACATAATATGTGAGCATTGAGAAGCTATCTTAGTGTAGGGAAACATTTGGCATTGTTGCTCTAGATTGCTAATCATTTACTCAATTGACCCCCTTTATGCAAAGGAAGAATGTTGTGTATGTGTTATATTATTTTCATGACTATTCCAATGCATTTTATAATGTATGTCGACCCCCCTATTTGGGGGGTTAAAGGGTAGTTCCCCATATTATTTTTTTGGTTACCCTTTTGTATCTATTTTTGGCAGTTTTCATCATAAGGTTTTGCTAAAAGTAGTTTTATGCCGCATAGTGGTCTTGTGCATGGTTTTATAGTTTTAGTTAAGGAACTACAACTGTATTATAATCGAAGGTAGATGAATTGGTAGTTTATGGATGACATATGACATATATATTTTATTGTAATAATGTATAAAAATATATATATATATTGAAAAAATCTTGCTAGTTTTCTTGGTTTTGGGTTTCCAAGACAAAATATTTGTGTTTATATGTATTTTAAATTTCATTTTTTTAGTTTAATTAAGATTTTTCTTGCAAAAATTAATTGTACAGGGTTAAAACCTACACTAACCCACCAAGTTGCTAAGAAAAAAAGACTCACACTAATAAATATCTTGATGCTAGTTCCCATCATCACCAAACACAAAAATATATTGTCCTGAAAACCTTAAGTACCCCAACCATTCGAAATTACGCCCCCTAGTTCCTTGAGGATGGGAAAAATATACCTATCCAAGGCCCTTGTTTCTAATGGTTACTTGATCTCCCCAATCGATAGAGCCTTTTGATTGGTCCCCACATCCCAAATCCAAAAACAATATTTCTTCTCCTTCCCCTTTGGTTATGGTTTGTCTTCCCTATATCCAAGGGACCACTGATCTTATTTCAAAGGTTTTGGAAAAAAGAATATAAATCTTTATTTAAGCCCCTTAAAACACTTAAAATAATTATTCAGGTCCGCTAAAGACAAATTTCCTATGCTAGGCCCACTATTTTATCAAATCATTTGTCCTGTGGAAAATCATACACAAGCCATACTTGAAGATCATTTCAAACTCAATTAAAGAGCATATTACTGAAAATTTTCATAATAAAATCTATAAATCAACTATCGTTAGACGTTCTCACAATTCTAAATATCTCATTTGTTTTGATAAAATGAAATTTTTTGCCTCTATTCCCTTTCACTCTTCTTGAGTCATCAGAGAAGCACTTGAGAGAAAAAAAACATCCTAATAATTTTAATCATCAGTATGGCTATAGATTTAGTAAGTCTTCGAAACGTATTATTAATAATCTCACTAATAAAACCCCAAGCCCCTCGGCTCCTATGGCCTTAAGCTAGTTCCCCCACCCCAAATTCTCTCCTTCCTCCCCCCTAAATTTTGATATTGTTAAGTCTCCTTTTTATTGTTTTTACATTTTTAATCTCCCTTTCCCATCATTATGGCCTCTACCTAGATCATTTTTCGTTGGCTTGTTTTATTCTCCCTAATATCTATTTTAATCTCTTGAGTCCATTCAAGCATTTTGTTGTAATCTGCTGATATTACTTGATATTTAATTTAAAATATTATAATAATATCTAATTATTCTCTTAATTCATTTCAAATAATACTCTAATTTTTACTTCAAAAATTTAAAATTATTTTTCAAAATCTACAATTAATATCTATATTTTTCTTAATTCTTAGCTTTTCTAAAATATAAATTTTTCACATACTTTACTCTTAAAATTAATTTTAAATTCTCGTTTTTCTCCATAATTTAATTCTAAAAACCTGTTCTAATTCCGCAACCCTCCCCCCCACTTTTTGTTTTCTCTGCCCCCCTTTTTGGTTTCTCCCTTATTTGTAGCCTCATTTTGAGAACTTTCTTTAACTAATAATTTTTTTTCTTGCTAATTTATGTGAATCTTGAGGTGACTACATGACTAACCTATGGCTTGAGTAGTCATGACCCAAGGGTATCTAAGCCTTCAAAATCATCTGAGGATCACGCCCAGCCTAGGCCACACCATCCCTTCACATGATTGGATTTTTACCCACAAAGTTTCAAACCAATGACCTTTACACCATGGAGTGCCATAAATTAACACTTTGTCATCATATGCTCTAACCCTCCTCAATTTTATTTAACTAATCATTATACCTCTTTATTCCAAAAGGTTTATCTCCAACCAAATATATTAGTGAATAATTTATTTAACTTTCAAGACAACATGTTAATTTCTTAATCCAGGTCTCTAATATTTAATCTCCTTCTCAATTTAGTTAATTTTACCTTAGTTAACTTAATTTTGAATTTATGTCTTTCATTCTAGGAGTAAAACCAATATTTTATTATGTTTTGGGTTAATCACCTTTCAATTTAGAACCAATAATGGTTATCTCCTGCAACATATATAATTTAACCTTAACCCACTTCATTCATTGATTTATTTATAAGTTCTTAGTCTACCACTCTTTCACCTTCATTACAAGATTTATTGGTCCCAAACAAAAGATAGCTGGAAGTTTAAATTTCCATAGTAAATTGAAATTCGGGGGAAATGTTATTAATATGGTCTAAGGAGTGTAAAGAAGGAAGGTTGCGATGCCAAATTACAAAGGTATCATCTACAAATCGATACCAACATTTGGGATTTAAATGAAAGGTATCAAGAGCTATAGTCTCAGAGTGTTCATAAAAATGTTGGCCACCATTGGATAAAAGGAAGATCCCATTTACTCATAACATGTTCCTTTAAAGTTGAAGAAGGTGAAGATGAGGCAATGTTCTATAAGGTTAACGGTCAATAAATCTACCAGTTTAGAGATAATATCATTGGCCTTAGGTACCATACCTTTGGTAAATAAGGAGACAACATCAAATCTCACCATGATGTCATGTTCATCGAGGTGGAAGTGTTTAATTTATTGGATAAAGATCGAGGAATATTTAAAAAATGAGATCGATTGGCTAGTAAAGGGCCTGGTATTAAGATAAAAATAATTTTAAATGGCAAGAGTGGGTGTGGAAATAGTGCTAACTATGGGTATGGGTCCATTCTCCAACAAAAGGGTGCATGCACATACTTATCTTCTTCATTCCCTTATTTTCATGGACAACCCGTAACACACCCTTGCTCGTTAGGCATTTCTTAACCTATTTCTAAGTTATTTACCCCATGCAACGTGTTGTTGGAAGAGTGCACTTTCCACCTCCTTTCTCAACCCATTCCTTTAACAACTTTTAACATTGATTTTTAGTGTAAAACTTCTCCTAAGAATATGCGCTCATCCCATTTTGTGAGGAGAGCTTCCCCTAATATGCCTCCTTAGTTTGATTCCACTTTTCCTCCCCACCCTTAAGTTACATCTCCATAGCATTAAGTCATACCAAATTTTTAAGTGATTCAAACCACTTAGAACATAACCTTTCCTCCATGTGGTCAATCATGGTAAATTTATCCTTGGTGGACCTAGACGCTCCCTTCATTCACCTCCTTAAAAAATGTTTTGAATTTTCTCTTGTTACTCATTGAATTACCATTGAAAACATTCTACGTTCCATAGAATACATAACTCCTAAGCTTCCCATGCATGAAGCCATGGAAATTCAATAGGAGTGTGGAAAGATTCTTTGCCGATCTAAGCTTCCCAAACCTAACCTATTTAAAGAAGAATTCAAAGCCATCCAAAACCTGAATAATAACTAGGATATTATCATTCTTAAAGCAAAAAAAACAAGTTATGGTGGATATTAACCCCATAGACTATGATTCTATAATGCATCATCTACTCTCCTCCTCATCTTACCAAAATATTCCCAAGAACCCCCTTAATACCATTACGAGCTAAGTCACTAAGGTGTTCAAATCACCCTCCCTAGAACTATCGATAAAAAAACAACTCATTCCTCATAACCTTCTTACCCCCAAATAAAATCCATAAACTACACATTCCCCACAGACCCATAATTAATGTCATTGGTGCACCCTCTCACGCCCTTTCACATTTTCTTTCTCTCAAGATCAGGACTTTTACTTGCCAATCAACCTCATTTATTAAATATTCCTTGAACTTTATCTAAAAATCTAGACAATTTCACCTTGTTGAACATGGCATCATAATGAGCTTTGATGTTCTCTCCTAATCTACCAAAGTTTCGTTCCTTGAGGCCATTGAGCTTATATGTAAATTGGTAGATTTAGAGAACCTTAACCGTATAAAATGTTGCCTCATCTCCACCTTGTTTACTTCTAAAATAACCTGTTGTGAGCAAACTAAAGTCACATCCATGGGATATTTCTTGTCTCCAATGATGACCAACATTTTTATGGAACACTTTGAGACTATCACTCTTGAATCTTGATATATTTAATTTTAAAGCCTGAATGTTGGTATCAATTTATAGATGACACCTTAGTAATTTGGCTCTACAACCTTCCTTCCTTACACTCCTTCTTGGACCCTCTGAACCACATTTCCCCCAAATTCAATTTACTATGGAAATTCAAAATTACAATTCTCTTATATTTGTTGATGTCATTATATCAGGTTAACTTGGATAAACCCTAACTATTGGGTATGAACTATATTATTTGCATGATTATCCATGTGTTGTAAATGTGTAATGTAAAACAATGTAAAATAAAAAAAAGTAGTTTTTTGCAACTGGTTTTGGTAATTTTCGACACATGGTTTTGCTAAAAGTGGTTTTTTGTACATAATGGCCGTGTCCATGGTTTTCTAGTTTTGGTTAAGGAATTAAGGTTTTATTCTAATCTAAGATAAATGGATTGGTGGTTTATGGATTTTGTGGATATATATTTTGTATTGTAACACTATACAAAGGAATATATATTGAAAAAACCTTATTGGTTTTCCCATTTTTGGGTTTCTAGGATAAAATATTTGTGTTAATGTGTGTGTTTCCCATTACATCTTTTATGTTTTATTAAGAATTTGTTTGCAAAAATTAATTGTATAGGGTTAAAACCTACATTTGGTATTGGGGCCATTTTGGCTTCAGAGGGATTCCTTTATGGCTAAGGGGTTTGGCTTGGGCATGTAGTAGACCTTATTATAGTGGGAGATCAAAATAAGTGATCCTTACGATGAAAAGGAAATGGTGAGTAGTTCAAATATAGATATTGAACAATGCTATGGGAAAAGTGTTGAGTTGTGGCTCAAAATGGAAGATTTGTTGGTGCAAAAAGATCAATATACCATTGTGGATTTAGGTAATACATCAACAGGGATGTTAATAGAAGACTGGACCAAGTTGGATCAAAAGGAAAAGAGCACAATATGATTGTCTCTATCATATTTAGTATCACTAAATGTTTCAGGGGAAGTTACAACAAAGGATTTGTGGGATAAGTTAGGGGATTTGTCTCAGTCTAAGTTGTTAGTGAACAAATTTCTCCTACGCTGAGAAGCTATATAAACCAAGGATGAAGGATGGAGACTCAGTGACATAGTATATTATCGCTTCCAATACTATGGTAATTAAAATTTTATCAATTGTTATTAAGATTTCGGATGAAGATAAGGGCATCAATTTTTTATGCTCTACCAGACTTGTGGGATAGTCTGGTTGTTGCCATAGGTAGTAATGTAACTAATTTAAAGTTTGGTGAAATGGTATTATCCTTATCATCAGAGGATATGAGATGGAAAAACATGGAAAGAAAAAATTAATATTACATGTCTATTAGAGGATGATCCCATAATATAAATATAAATAAGTCCTTGAGTGGAATATCTAAATCTAGAAGAAGATATAAATCTCCAGGAATGTTCGTAAAGTTATGTTGGAGATGTGGAAAAGAAGGGAATTAAAAGATTGTAGATCTAAAGTTCCTAAAAAATGGAAGGGATATGAAGATGCTTCTTCTATAAAAGAAAAATCCTCCTCATATGAGGGAGGGGGTGTGTACTTGGCTTCTTCAAGTATGCATGTAGATAATGAGGCATGGTTGGTTGACTCAGGTGCATCCGTTAATATGACTCTTCATAGGGAGTGGTTTTATGAGTGTGAAATATTTGATGGTGATGATGTTTTCTTAGGATATGACTTGACAATCAAAATAATAAGACGAGGAAAATTCAAGTTGAATCTCATGAGTGAAAGCATTAGAACACTCCCTAGTGTTTTGCACATCCCAGGATTAGCCATAATTTGATTTTTGTAAGCATGATGAGAACCACAGGTGTAAATATAGTGTTTGAAAATGAAACTTTGAAGATGGTTTAAGGAGCAATGGTATTGTTGATGGGAGTTCAAATTGGAACTCTATATAAGCAATAGGGAAGCATTGTTAGTGATGGGTGCAATGGTTCCATTGTTCCTAAGAGTGGAGCAGAAGAAAGAAAAACCCTTACAATTTATGGATAAAAGGATATTCTATGGCACCATAGACTGGGACATATCAGAGAGAATGGCATTCAAGTACCACATAATAATGGTATAGTAGAAGGTATGTCTAATTTCTCTATGGATTTTGATTTCTATGAACATTTTTTATATGGGAAGAAAAATTAGGTAAGATTTTGCTCTCGTTCTACATGGTTAGAGGGAATATTATAGTTGGCGCATAATGATGTGTCTGGACCTATGTCAGTTCCAACACTGGGTAAATTTGTGTACTATGTCTCATTTATAAATGAATTCTCAAGGAATAGATGGACTTATTTCCTCATGAAGAAATTTGAAGTCTTTGACAAGTTCAAAATGTTTAAGTTTACTGTGGGCAATCATATAGAAAATAAAATAAAGTTTTTAAGGATAGATAATGGAAGAGAATTAAGTGGGAATGAATTCAAATAATTCTATAATAATTTTGGTATAGCAAGGAAAAATACTAATCCATACACACCTCGACATAATGGAGTTGAAAAAGGGATGAACATGAAATTGATGGAGAAAGCAAGCAACATGTTCAAGGAATAAATGGATTTATTTCCTCATGAATAAATTTGAAGTCTTTGACAAGTTCAAAAAGTTTAAGGTTGTTGTGGGAAATCATATAGAAAATAAAATAAAGTTGTTAAGGATAGATAATGGTAGAGAATTATGTGGGAATGAATTCAAATAATTCTAAAATAATTTTGGTATAACAAGGAAAAATACTACTCCATACACACCTCGACATAATGGATTTGCAAAAGGGATGAACATGACATTGATGGAGAAAGAAATCAACATGCTTAGTGGTGATGGATTAGGATGGGAATTCTCGGTAGAGGTAGTGGATAATGTCTATTACCTGCTAAATAGACCACCCTTATTAGATTTTGGTGGTAAGACTCTACATGAGGTATGAAATGGTAAGGAACCTTATCTTAATAATATCATGGTATGTTGTTGTGATGCTCATGCACATGTTCTAAAGAAGAATAGGAGTAAGCTAGCGAAGAAAGCTGAAAAGTGTATCTTTACTAGATATACGTATGGTTTGAAATGTTATAAGTTTTGGAATCTCAAAGCTAAGAAGTTTGTGTATAGTAGAGATGTGGATTTATAGAGAAGTCAAAGATGTTGTCAAATAGGAAGTCCTACCAAGGGAGAAATAGCCAGAAAGGACAAAGTTTGAATTGAACGATGATGAATCAAAGCTTGCAGAAGAACATGAATAATAAGGAGAAGAATTGTAGACTTTGTCACTAAAGAAATAAATTTGAGAAAGAAGGTAACCAGAAAGGTATAATCCACCTGACTTCATTCAAATTTTGCTTTGTTTATTAGAAATTATGATCTTAGAAATATTAGAGACACAATGGTTCAAAGGTTGGAAACCTTTAGAAAAATGCCATGGTTGAAGAAATGGCAGCTTTAGACAAGAATAAGGCTTGGGATGTGTTAGAGTTATAGGAAGAATAAAGCCCATTGGCAACAAATGAATGTTTAAGAAGAATTTGAGTGTAGAATATGGAGTGGATAAATACAAAGCTTGGTTAATAGCAAAGGGTTATTCCTAGGTAGAGGGAATTGACTTTGGTGATATTTTTTCTCTTATTTCCAAGTTAAATTTTATTAGGTTTATTTTATTTGTTGTTGTTGCATTTGATCTTGAAGTATAATATATGGACATTAAGACAAAATTCCCACATGGATATCTAGAAGAAGAAATCCACTTGAAACAACCAAGAGGATTTGTTGCGAAGGGAAGAAAGAGCTAGTCTGCAAGATGAAAAAGTCCTTGTATGGTTGAAAGCAATCACCAAGGAAGTTTTATCAAAAAATTGATACTTATATATTGGGACATGGCTTCACAAGGAGAAAATTGGATCAATGTGTATATTTCAAATTAGTTGGTGATCATGTTATTTATTTGGTCTTGTATGTGGATGTATATAGATTGGAAATGACAAGGGGAATCATCAAAGAAGTGAAAAATAATTTGTCCTTTAAATTTGACATGAAGGACCTTGATGCTACAAATTTTATCTTGGGCATGAAAACTCAAAGAGATTAAGAAAACAAGAAACTTTGGTTATGTTAGAATAAGTATATCGTGATAGCATTGCAAAGGTTTACTATGCACGAATGTAAATCAATAAAAGTGCCAATTCCTATAGGTGTAAAATTATATGCAGATTAGTTTCCTAAGACATAGGAAGAGGAAAAATACACGTCTTGTGTTCCATATGCTAGTGTGGTTGGAAGCTTGATGTATGCAATGGTTTGTAATAGAATTTACATTGAACATGAAGTGGGAGTATTTAGCAGGTATAGGTCAAAACTAGGGAATAAGAATTGGACAACAACAAAAAGGGTTTTTAAGTATTTGCGTGGCACTACTGGCTATGGGTTGTGCTATCAAGGAAGACCATGATTGGAAAAAATGTTTTATGTACATGGATTTGTTGGTACAAATTGGGCTAGAGATATGGCTTGTAGAATATCTACAAGTGGGTATGTTTTTAGCCTATTTGGAGGGGAAATTAGTTGTATGAGAAAAAGACAACCTATAGTGGCACTTTCAACAATAGAATTTGAATACATGACAACCACTCATGCAAGCAAGGAATTAATATGGTTATAGAGATCGTGTTCAAGAGTTGGATTGGTATAACAGGCTATAAGAATATATTATGACAATCAGAGTGTGATTTTCCTAGTAAAGGACCCAAGTTATCATTCAAAGACAAAGCATATTGATGCTTAGTATCACTTCATGAGAGATACAATGGAAGAAAAGATGTTGTTGGAAAAATTGGACACTTTGAAGATGTTAATTTTATTGAAAATTTGCGACTACTTAGATGAAATTACTGAAAAATCAATGGAATATAAAACTAAAACCAAGTTTAACTTTCACCAACATACAAAGTTTCTTAACATTCAACATGCATCAGAAAATAATTGAAATACAAACACACACACACACACACAAATTTTGACACCAATTTTTTACCCAGGAAACCAAAATTGGAAAACCTGCTTTCTTTGTTGTGGTCTTCTTATTGATTGTCCTTTGAGCAAATAAATATTTTACAATTCCATGCGCTACTACTACAACCAAAAAATAGCCTCCGGGAAATCTCTTATCTTTCCTCTCTCTAATCTCAGCTCCTCAAATTGTTCCCAGTTTGTTACAACTCTCGGCCTTGAGAAATTGCTCTTTGCCCCACTTATTGATCTTAACACTCACACAATTGTTTCCAGCTGAAAATAGTCTCGACTTGATCCTTAAATTCTTGGTCTTTGCTCCTAAACTAATGCACTATGCACTATACCATCAACAACGAATCATCAATCTCTATGCCTTCACCCTTCTCTTTCCTTAATAGAATTTCGATGCATGCAAGGATGTAAAGTTAGAATGGTTTTTCACACAAGTGAAACGAGTTCCTTTTTCCTATTAAATGGAGAAAGTCCCAGTTACACTTGGACTAGCTCTTAGTAATTGGCTTGAGTTACTCCTTGATTTCCTCTAGTTGTCAACCTAGTTAACTGAGGACTTAACTCGTCCTCTCTTCACTTGTATATTAAGTATTAACTCATCCTAATTGAAATTGTCTCTACCACCTCATCTTGTAGCCTAAATGAAGAAGAACCTAATGAACTAAAGCTCCAACACTACACATGCAATCTACTAATGACCATTTTGATGAACTAAAAATCAACTCATCACATTGAAGTCTATCTCATGATCTCACACGTAAGTTAGAGAACTAAAATTAAAAGTATTTATTGGCTAAGGAACAAGAAAAAATACTTTCCTTCGCTATGTTTTCAACACTCCCCCTTAGCGAGGAAGTGATTCTGCACAACTCCTAAATTATCTCTGGAAAACAAAAAATTTCCTTTGACTAAGGCCCTCATCAAGATATCTGCAACCTTCTTATCTATGGGAATGTATGTTATTTTTACTATCCATTTTTGCACATAATCGTTGATATGATGGTACCTAATCTCGATGTGCTTGGAGTGATCATGGAAAATTGGATTCTCACAGAGATTAATGCAACTCTTATTGTCACAGTAAATCATAGTGGGCTCTAACCCTGAATAGAATTGCAAGAAAATTCCTCATCTAGATGGCTTCACATGTTTCCAAGTTGACATTCATGTATTCGACCTCTACTAAAGTGAGAGTAGCCAATCTCTACTTCCGGTTGAACTAGGAAATGAATTTTGACCCAATGCCGAAGACACAACAAGAATTAACCTTTCGATTTGTGGATCTCCCTTCCCAATACGCATCTATGAAGCCCTCAAGCCTCACTCCATAAACTTGTTTGTACTATAACCCATAATTTTTCATGCTTTCAAGATACCTCAATACATGCTTGAAAGAAACCCAGTGAAGTCTGGTGGGATCCATAATGAACTGGCTCAATTGGTTCATTACAAAACATATTTTAGGTCGTGTGTTGACTAATCACATCAATGACCAAATGATTTACCTGTATAATGTGGCATCTACCCGTTATGCTCTACTAGTGTCCACCTTCCTTTAGTTTGTGACTAGAAGTGTGCTCATGGGCTTGAAATCCTACATATGAAACCTCCTGAGGATCTCTGTAGTATACTTCCCCTACCCCAAGAATATTTCCCCATCACCATGCCATACCTCCAACCCAAGGAAATAGTGCATAATCCCTATTTCCTTCATCTCAAACTTTATAGCAATATCTGCCTTGCAGTCCCGAATCAAGTTGTCTACTCTAGTCAAGATAAGATTTTCAACATAGAGCACTTGAATGAGTGAAATACCTCCAACCATGTAGTACAGGTTGGAATCTGCCTCACTCTTAGTGAAGCCTAATCCATGAAGATAGTTGTCAATGCGAGTATACCAAGCTCTTAATGCCTACTTGAGCCCATAAAGAGCTTTATTCAACAAAGATACATGAGTGTCTTTTCTGAAAGTCTCAAAACCCTTTGGATGCTCCATATAAATCTTCTCCTCAACCACCTATGCTAAAAGTGTCAGTATTGTCTTGATGGATGAATAAATAGCCACTAGGGAATATGTGTCATCATAGTCAATTCCCTCAACCTACAGGAAGCCCTTTTCCACAAACCTAGCCTTGTGATTCTCCACACTCCCATCTGCTCCATGATTCACCTTATACACCTAGTGTGCGCCTACCACCGATTTTATCTCTAGATGTGGCACAATCTCCTAGACATAATTTTTCATGATATAAGAATATTCCTCCACCATGGTATCCCACTAAACTTATTGAGAAGCCACCTCCTCAAAATAAGAAGGCTCTAAGTCTAACAACTCAATCATCATTCGATGCATCTAGTGTACCTTTGTGGTTGTTTTGTATGCCTGAATGTAGATCGAGGGTGTTGACTTGCTCCTGGGCCTCTTCAATCAACCTCTCAACCCACTTGACTCTCTTCTTCTCTGTCTTGGGAGTCACTAACTGAGTGGCTACTGTTGGAAATGTAACTAGGTTCAATCTTCATAATTGTCATTGTACTTGTATCAAAATGTATTTTATGAAAACAAAAAAGAAGAAAACGAAATTATTATTATTATTATCATTAGTCAAAGCAATTTATTCATGCTTCTAGGGTTTATTGAGTCAAAATAAAAAAATTCAGGAGTCAAGCAAGTGTATTTGAGTCAAATTCCCATTTGGACTTGTAAGAAAAAGAAAAATGTTTATTTTTGAGTCAAAAGAGTAAAAAATGTCACCATAAGACCAAGTCAGCCCTCCTTGGGGACAAGGAAACATAGTCTCTAAAATACACCTATTCAACCTCATAGATGTGTATATATAGAGGGAAAATTGACCACTTTGGAGACCAATCATTCACTCATCATGTACATCGATTTATGTGCCAAGAGAACAAGGGAAAACTGGTGACGTTAAAGGAAAAACTAGTGACCTCAAAGGGGAAAGAAGGAGGTAAAAGGAGAGAGAAGATGAAGAATTTTTCTGCCCTAGTTCCATGAATTTTTCTAAAGTATTTGTAGGCATGAAATTTCAGTGGGCCAAAAAAGCAGGAGCCGAAATTTCAGGAGTTGAAAAAATTGCAGATGTGTGACTGACATTGACTTTGTTGACTTTGAATTGATGAAGAAGACTTGGAGGAGGGTTGACTTGGGTTCTTTTTTTAGCCTTGGTATTTGTCTTGGGTCTTGGATATCCCACTTTGGTCTAATTCTATAAGAAGAGGAATTTTCTGGGTTTTCTTCCTTGTGGGCTTTTGGCCCTGGCTTGGAGAGCCTTATTTCTTGTGTTGTTTTGTTTCTTTGTGATCTTCATGTACATTTTGATAATTTATTGATGAAGAATAACATAACATAATAATGAAATTCCAACAAACACTTACAAGTAATTACCATGAAAGAGAAATCAACCTTAATCTATTAGCTTATTGCTTTCTCAACATGGTATGAGAGCCAAGGTGAGGAGAAAGGAAACTTGAAGATCACTCTTTCTTGGCATACTTGAATATTTCTATACAAGAAACACTCTTGCAACAATTAGACTTGGAGATCATCATCTCTACAACAATCGTCACTCTCTTCTGAAGACAACATTTCAACGACCATCCCTCTAGATATTTTTCTTTTACAAACCTAACTATAGGAACAAACATTCATGATAAATTACACTTACAATATATGAAATTCAAGCCTTCTACGATTTACAATATCCTTTGTGACTCACGAAGGAAGATATCCAATGAAGTTTGAAGCCTCTTAACTAGTTCACTCTTACTCAAGATTAAAGGTCGAATCAACAATGGAAAAAACAAGAAGCATATATAATAGGTCTGAACCTGTGAGTTCTATGGAAGCCATCCAAATCTATTTTTAAAGGAATAGATATATTTATGAAGGTATCCAAAATTGAGGTGACAATTGTTATGACAAAGGATCATATTCTTCTAAAGCACATTCCCTTGTTGTTGGTTGTTTGATGATCAAATTAGCAACAAGAACTCCTTGAAAGATTACATAATATACAAGGTATGTGAGATAATAGGAAGAATGACTAGAATGAATTTCTGTGGTACCTTTATGATTCAAGTTCCTTAGAAACATATCTCTTTAATTCAATCTACAATATCTCTCCAAGGCTGCAGACCTGTAACAATATCGATGTAAAATTGTAACAATAAACTTCTGATAGTAATTTGGAAGGAATACAAGAATCCTATTACTCTATGGCATGCAAAACATATTAAGAATCAAGCATTTGACTCTTTTAAAAACCTACTGTCATATTGCAAGAAGAGTAGAATTGGAGCTCACCAATACATACATGCACTGCTCTTCAATACAAAAGGCTACGTGACATCTCTCTAAGGAATTTAAAACAACATATTATTTTGAATATCCAAGGCATCCAAATTTCTTGAAGTTCTATGCCTAAGAACTGCAGCGCATTTACAAAGATCAAGACAATGGATTGAACAATATAAACCTTACTGTATGATGGAATTTAAAACTTTATGTGGCACTATGATTATATATGTGTTCTGAAGCTATACATTCGAGGAATGAAGGACAAGAATTTATGAAGAACAAAAGTATGCATTGTTATATGAAGTTAAAATAACTATATCTATGAAACAAATTGAAATCATCACTAGAAGTTGAGAATTTATTGAAAAGGAACCGAATCGATACAAGCATATACTTGTGAATTGTGTATCAAAATAAATGTTTATCCTCATAAAAAATGCCTACGCTTAGATATTTGAAGGTTTATGAAGCATTATTAGCTATCACGATTCTTACACATAATAGAAGGATGAAATATACTATGAAGCTAACCTATTTTAAATGACAAGACATTTCCATATGCTAGAAGGAATATGGCATCTTGAAGCCCGAATTCATCTTTGTGGTTTTTAGCCTAGCTTGAATAACAAAGGACTAAGATCAATGTGGAGATCATATAAATATCTAGTTGCAGAGGCATATGGAGAAAATTAAATAAGTTTGAATGTCTCTTTGAGACAACTCCTAGTAGTATAGTATCATACTCAAAAGTAATCATGGAGATCAAGTAGAATTAAAAGGAGTTATAAAACCATGTTCATTTTCAATAAATAATGACACTAAGGTAATGATCTCTTGAAAATTTCATAATGCACATAGAAAGGGTTTGTGTAGATATATCATTATAATTTGAAGTCTTTTCTTTCATATGAAGACTAGGAATGAAATGAATTCTATATACATAACTTGCTAATGATATTTCTAGGGTTTGTACATTGCATTATGTAAATTGAAAGGTCTTAATTTTTTTTGGAATTTAGGGTTTGTGAACCCTAGCATAGCTTGGATCAAGAAGAACCCTAGGAACACAAACCTTATATAATCATGTCTAATGTTAGAGGTAGATATAAACCTTGATGTTTAATGTGAAAAAAAGGTTAGTGAAAAGGTCCAAGATTAAGAGGGATTTAATCCTTCTAAATATATAAGCACTCTATATCTCCATGTTTATTATATTTGTGCCTTGTCCTTTTTTGTTCTTTCATGATCTTCTAATAAAGGTTGTGGGTCAAGGAAAATTCTATCTAAATCTTTACTAGTATATAAAATATTTTAAAGAACGTGGAATAACATTAAGAATATGAAGGAAGGAGCAGTTCGATGTATGCAATAAAGAAGACAACAAGATGGCAAGAAGTTAACTTACGGGGAGCTGTAAAGATCTTTATGGACACAATATTAATTAAAGTTGGGCAGAAACCTCAGAGAATTTTGTGACCAAAAGAGACGATAATTGGTACAGGGCAATGTCCTTAAGTAAGAAGTTGAAGAGTTCTAGTGTTGTTGTACCAAAAATTGATTAATTTGTTCCAAGAACACCTTGATTGATGATTGAAAGCTTAAAAGCATGAAAAAAAAAACTCTATTGAAATATGAAGATAGACCATGTAAAGGAATGTTGACCTCAGAGGGAGAAAGCATCAATAATTTTTTTAAGAATCCCACACCTTGATTAGAGACTATTATAATTTGATAACTCTGATAATGATGGGATGAGGTTTGGATCCTTGAAAGAACATATTGAAGAAGTATGTGAAGAGGATGGAAATATAATATTTGAGATAACTTTTTTGATGATACTGTACCAAAAACTATTTGATTGGACTTGGGAGCACTTGGATTGAGTGGACAACATTGACAATGGTCTGGAAGAGTATGAGGGAATAATTTTGTTATGTAAGGAGGAAGGAATGTGCGTGAAAAATATGAGGAATTTTGGCTCCTTGAAGATTATAGATAAACCATTTAATGACAAAGTTGCGTAAGTATTTTCAAGATACAAGAAGGCCTAAATTCGATATGATTTGATGTTGTTAGGAGCTGAGAAGCCCTACAAGCTACTACCAATATTTCCACAGAAGAACATGTAGCTAATGAATAAGACAAGTTGAAGCTTGTGGTTATGCCTCCTTGGTTGATAGGGAGTAAGGAACTCCTCCCTAGTTGATAGGGAGTGATCAAGGACATCATATTCTCCATGTGTCATACACTAGGCCAGGACTAACAATCGTAAATATAGTAAAGGCACTCATAGGGGTAGTGGAGGATTGGATAAGCATAAAGGAATGATAATTATTGAGGATTGTGAATATAGGATAAGATTAGTCTCGGGGATTGATACTTCTTGAGGATTGGGAATCCATGATAGGAGTATTCCCAAGGATTGATACTCTTTGAGGATAGGGCATGGTATACAAGATAAGAGTGGTCCTAATCAAGACTAATATTCTTTGAGGATTGGGAATCCAAGATAAGAAAATTCCTGTAAGGAAATACTTGGTGAACATCCAGATGGGGCACGTGCCTTGAGAGGTGGTGGTGGTGGTGTCCAAATGTATTCCTCCCAATATTGTGCTTTAATCTAGTGGAGAGTTAGAGCTTATCAGTCAAGGCCTTGCTATATTGTACTTGACAATGCTAGTGTGACACCCATATGTTCTTATGTTAATGTTTTCTATCTTTATACCTGGACTATATTAAAATTTTGTGGCTAAAAATCCATGTTAGATTTGGAATGGATGTGAACAATAGAGTTATTGTGATGTAATTAATAGATTTTTATTAATAAATAAAAAGGTTGAAAATTACTTAGGAAAGAAACACTAGGGTTAAGATATTCTTTCCAAGATTGGAAACCATTATTGGTGGATGAGATTCAAATAAATCTGTCCTTAAATAGATCCTAAAAATCCCTAGGAGGAAAACAACAAGATTTAATAGAATGGGAGAGAAAGATCTATTAAATCACTTAGTTGGAGAAAGACACTAAGTATGGGTAGAATAAAGCGTTGCAGGAGAGAAAGACATGATTTAACGACAAAGGGAAAACACCTTTTTTGAAAAAAAAGAAAGCCGAGGAAAGTGGTTTGTCAGACCCAACAAGCGGGACACTCCTAAAATATGTTAGGGAGGGGTATGTATAAAATACATTACCTAGGAGTCAAAGAGGTTTTTGATTCCATTGGGAAGCATATCTCAAGTCGGGGAAAACTGGTGGACTCAGTTCATGGATAGGAGGATAATGTCTACTTCCCAAGTGTAGATCTAGCCGTGGACACGATTATCAAACTTGTGTGCATTTAGATTTTGATTTTCTCGGTCGATTATTTGTGCACACAGGAAATTGAATTAAGTGCAATGATATGAATCTACAATATTAGAAAAGGTGCATGCATGCGACATATGAGTATACTTTGTTTATTGTGTCTGAGTAATGGGTATACTTGCTTGGCCGTTGTATGTTTTTTGTTATTTACTCGATTATAGCTCTTTTTTGTGTTCTAGTATTTTCGACTATGACTATGCATAGATAAAAGAGAATTATTATTTGGTTATTAGGGAAAAATTATATGAACACATATATTATTAATTATGAGAAGTTCTTAGGTTGAAAGGAGATCGGTAATATGTGCTATCACAGGATGTGAGTGTAGATATTTTATGTTACACTAATTACCTTAAAATTTTATTGCACAAATTTAAAAAATTAAGGAAACCAACCCAGGTAGGACTACCCAAGCCTGGTGTAATTGAGGAGGGCCTTAACAGAGTTTTTGGAAGAAAAAAATCGAGTTGTGGTAGAGCTTCGAATAAGTCACTCAATTTTATATAATAAAATTCGATTTAAGTGGGAGATTAAAACGCGACACATTGTGTAACCATTAGAAAAGAAAAATAACCAAGAACCACAACATCAAAATATACAGGTCGTTATCGATGGGTAATTATGTTCTAGCTACAAAGAATTTCCAATTAAATACGAATGAATAAATTATATACGAACGAGTAATTATATTTTAGCTGTAAATAATTGCAAAGTAAATACGAATGAGTAATTAAATTTAATTGCAGAGAATCTAAATTAAAAATAAAGAGTTTATAGTCATAGGATAAATTTTAACCTGTAAGATGAAGGGTGTCTCAAGGTTCTATGACTGTTGTAAATAACGAAAAGGATGAAAAATAAATTCTCTCTCTCTCTCTCTATATATATATAACCAAGCATATTTCATGAGAGCAACCTTGGGAGTTAAAAATAAAAAATAAAAAACGCTTAATCTCTAGTGACAAGCCAAAGTTAGAACATAATAAATGCAATTTTTCATTTAGAGAATGTTAAAAAAAAATATACACTTTGTTAGAAAAACATTTGCTTATTAGTTATTCCTTAGGAAACCAAGTAAATTAGGCACCATGAGTTACTAGGCACAACCCTTTTTCAAATAGAGTATTCTTGCTATAATAAGGGTATTTCATATAAAAAGACTGAACCAATCCCAAACATTGAAGAAAAAATATGAAGGACATGTAGAGAACAAAAGTACCTACAAGGGTTTGTAATGACGATAATAACCCCAGTAGAAATAAAAGAGTGAGTTCGATTCTTGATAAATGAACCTACTATAGTTTTATATGAGACGAAGAACATGCAACATACTAGAGAGAAATACAAACGAAACTAAGCTAAAAATTTAAAGGAGAAGCACTTAACAAAATGAAATCACATATAAGAGAGTAAGATACTCATTCCATCAATATAGAAATTCTTCAGCTTTATAAAACCATATGGTGAACAAAAAAAAGAGAGAAGTAAAATATTCCCTTGAGGGTTTTTAATTAAATATTATTGTCCTACTACCCCATGAAGGGTCCTGGATTTTAACCCATAATTCATACACATAATACAAGATTGGTGTCAGAGAATATACACCAATTGATGTT
Organism: Pinus albicaulis; assembly: GCA_034641835.2. Taxonomy (NCBI): domain Eukaryota; kingdom Viridiplantae; phylum Streptophyta; class Pinopsida; order Pinales; family Pinaceae; genus Pinus; species Pinus albicaulis. The sequence continues at coordinate 935,315,493 of CM076581.1, read as the reverse complement.
CGACTCAAGACCCATTTATCTTAAGATAAACACAAAAGATCCCATCTTCCATTAAATAGATAAAGACAGAAAATGTAAGACGAATGGTCACAGTGCCATAAGAAGAGCCCATAAAATATACATTGAACACTGACTTGTAGGCATGAAAGGTAGAGGTTAAAAATTGGAAGCCGACCTTGTTTGGTTAGAAAATCAGTGAACACAGTTCCATTAGACTTGCAACCATCTAATTAAATAAGGTAATAAGTCTTTGAATTTTTTGAATACAATCACCAAATACATCTTAAGGAGAAGAAATAGAACCCCGCCATAAAACGATGAAATATACTTTGTGTTGGAAAAAACCGGGTACATTGTTCCTGTAGCATTTACATGCGACCTTTAGTACCAGTGAAAAAACTCATAGTGCTGTAAGTAAACATGAAAAGTCTAACTATTATAGCATCATTTATCACCAACATATATATGATGACCTATACATTGGCCTTGGGCAACCCTTCCCTTCAGACTTGGACATATTTCTCAAAAAACAATTTCTTAAAACCCATACGTGACTCTGCCTAGAATTTTCTGCATATACACTCAAGTCCATACATAGAGAATTGCATATGCCATTTTAAACATTAAAAAATATATAATTTCCCTATTTTTGAGGCAGGGTTTATAGTTGTTCCTGTAGCTTAACTACCCTAGCCTGTGGCATAATTGTTCCCAACTGAAAAAACTAATTTGAGGGAGTATTAAAGCCAATCAAGGGAATGGCATAAGGGAAGAAGAGAGAGAGAAATAAAAATATTATACGCTGTTGGAGCCCTATCCAATTTTGATATATTCTCTGTGCCTCCTGCACTTCCAGATATTTTCAGGAAACCCTTGTTTCCTTGAGATGCTCACTCACCATATGTGACATCCATTATGCACTATTCTTGGAAGAAATTTTGAGAGGCTAGGGCTGGATGGATCCAAAGGACGGTATGCTCGAAGGCCGTGGCAGATTTCGAGTGATCTCTCCATGTTTGTTTACTGTACATGTCATTAATAATAGAAGTACCATCTTGTTCCTGATGTTCACGTGTCAATAATCTTGTATACATGTGTAATGATCTTAAATTGTTCATTTAATATTATTTTTATAAGATTATGCATGTTTTTCACTAACATCTAGAACATATATATGCTGTACAAATAGGATTTTGAGGATTTTGTGCTTGTTCTTTTCTGATTTACAAATTTTGGAGCACAAAGAGTTGTAGGGGGTTTGCACCCCGCGGGATCTACTACAACCGAAGAATATTCGGGTAAGGTCTGCAACCTGTAGATTCTAGTTTAATGCATAGAAGTTGGTTAAGTGAGTCCTTGTAATGACATGCTCCTGATCTGTGAAGGTTTATCAACCCAAGACCTTTAGGGTAACATTTCCTTAAATATAAGTGACGACTCCGCTGGGGATCACAATCGTGTGATTCCTAGTTTGGATTGTTTTATCTATCTTGTAGGTTCCTGACAGGTTTTATCACTTTTTACAGTCTAGTAAGTCTTTTTTCAATCAGACAGAAGACCTGGTCCCTTGATCATGCTTGACCTTTTTTATTTTTTCCTTATATTTATTTCCATACGAAACTTAGTCTCTGCACAGTTGCATATACCTCCTGTATTTTCCAAAGGAACCCGCGTATATGCGAGTTTCCTTGGTTACAGTCACGTATACACGCTAGTTGCATACAATAAAACCACATATGCTTGGAAAAATTTGAAAATTTGAGTTTCCAAAATCTGTAGTCCTTTCTGTTTGTGGTGAACCATTCCTGTGGTGTCTTTAAGGTGTTTGGATTATGTTTATGTGATTGCATATATTTTTCTCTCTTGTTTTTGTGAAAACCTAGCCATTTGGTAAATTGCCTTTTCTGTATGGTTGAAATTGTGGCTGAAGCACCAAGATCTTTTCCTAAAGTTCTTGGCTGTTCTGATCATTCATAACAGTAAGCCTCTGATTGTTTTCTCTTCTTGGCCCTATGCATTGCTCCACTTGTAGTTTTTGCCTTCTCGACATATCTTGGTTTTCTTGACTTCTTGGACTTGCCTTTTTGCGATTCTTGAAGAATCTCTTTTTGGTTTTTTTTGAATTTTTGTTCGCTGAAATATTATACTACTGTACTGGATCAATTATTTGAGTTTTTCTTTTTTCTCATTTGAGTCTTGCTATGAAAGTAGCATAGTTTGCTTGAGCACTTTGAAGCCTTGTTGAGACTCATTTTGTTTGATTCTAGTTATTGGGTAGTTTATGCTTGTCTTCTTGAAATCTTTTTTCTTCCATTATAAGTGAAAAGCCCAAAAAACATTTGTGTTTTCCATAGCTTTTGCTTTAAAGTTTATTTTTTCGGTTTCATCATATCTTTTGAAGCTTTTTTGGTTTGTTTCTAGTCTTGGGTTCTTGGCTTGATTTCGAAGGAAGTCTTTTCTTGATTTCTCTCTTTTATATCAAGTGTATTTTGGTGTTCTTATGCATAGGAGTTCTGTTTGGAACTAGCCTTGTTTTTCCGTCAAAAAGTGATTGAACCATTTAGTTTCTAGAGACTCTTTTTTGCTCCTTTAGATTTAGCATCTTAGAATTTTCATATCAATGGTAGTTTGAATTAAGTGTATTTGAGCATTTTTAGTCTTTTTCATAGTTTTATGGATCGTGTGAAGTGTGATTGTCAGAAAAGAAAAGTTTTTTCTTAATTAGTTTCATAGAACCCATGTAGAGATCGATTTTCATCGAAAGGAAATTGTTGTATTTTCATTTAACTAGGTTTTCATTGATTTCTTTTGCGTCATCAAACACCATCAATTTCACTTCCGTATACCTTTGACTTAAGTAACAACCAATTTAAAACAAGCGATATAATTAAAAGAAACTAGAAGTTTTTGTATCATTGTCATTAATCATACACCAAATAGCTAGGTTGTAGGGCCTTGGATTAGGTGAGTGGAGAGTTAACTCTCCAAAGCCACTCAAATTGTTAAACATAGAAAGTTTATTAAAGAGCGAAATCCAACACCCTTAAGTGGATCGGGAAAGCTCTCCTCCAGAGAGTCAAGCACGAGGGATAGTGCAGGTGGAGAAGAGAGATACCCCCTCTCCTATTTGCTAAATCTTAACCTATGACCATTCCGCCCGGCTGCCGATACAGATTGGTGCCCTTAGTTGCCTATCCTAGGGACCACACAGGTGACTGCGGGGGGGGGAATACCTGTGGTACCTGAGATAGACGTTGCATCACTTCCATCAGTACTTCGAGGGTGCCCTTGCAAAGCTTGGGGATTTGCACTGGCAAAGGCTGTTGTTAGGAGGTTAGCGTAACTGTTTTTGTTACCTTTGCTAGTAGGCCTGGGACGTAATTACCCCAGACTATTTTCGGAAGGTCCTATTATTTCACTTTCTTGTATTTTGGTATCCGGTCCTCATCACCCGGAGTGGAAATACATGACAAATACTTGTCTATCTATATCTTAGGAACTTTTTAGAGTGTGCTCTTTTCTCCTAGATTGCTTAGCTTCTTATATTTTTTGAGTCTAAAATTAATCTCTTAAAGTGGCTGACCGATCGCCTCGTCAATCAAGGAGGCTTCGTGGGCTTTCTCTCGCGAGTGCCGAGCCTTCTTCAAGAAGGCGTAGGAGTAATTCGGTGGGTGATTTTCACCTGGTGGTTTCGAATGCAGCGAAGACTGATCCTCCGTTGGGGCTTGTTGTTTTTGTGGGTAGTTCTGGTGTCGGTGCAAGTGTAGGGAGGAGTTCTCCACTCATCTCTAGAGTTTTATTTCCAGCAGAAGAAGTTGAAGTAGAGGAAGTCCCTCAACCTAATGAGTCTATTCCATCTCCTCTTCCTGCTATTTGTCCTAACGTTTTTTGGTACATCAGGCCCGAGTATCAGAGACCAGCTAGTCCTTTTCCATCATATCCCTTTCTTTCGATGGCCACAAATGGGAACACAGCTTCGGCTGTGAACATTGCAAGTGTTTAGACTCCTCTTTTGGTTGAAGGAGGAGGAACAATTTCCATATCGACAATCACTTCTATTTCTATTGTGTTTGCCTCTAGAAACACCCAGGCACATGCTTCTCAATTTGGTCCCTTTTCTTATGGAATGCCGACTAGTGGAATTCCTTCTTTCTCCTTTTCTGCTGCTTTAGCTGTCTCCACACCCATACCTTCTATGGCTAGTGGATTGGCTTCATTTCAAGGGTTCCCCTTTGGAAGTGGGCACATCCCTCATTCAAATCCTTCCTTAGGATCCTTGCCTTTTACTTCTCAGAGTCAATGTTTCAATCCTTTTTTTAAAGGTCAAAGCTCAAATGTCTTTTTGAGATGGAACCCCATTTTTACAGCGTTAGGAGCGGGGAGTCAGTTCTTCACTGGTCAGCAAGGGAATGTTCATTTCCCTTCATCGATTACTTCTCAGAATTTTTCTCTTATTGCAAATTCTTGGAACCCTTACCAAGGGGTTTCTTCTCCATTTAATACCTCGGTTGGAGGGAATGTTCCTGCGTATAGTAACTCTATGTTGGGAGGGGGTCCTTCTCCATATGTTGGGTCATAAGGATTTTCTTATAGCCTAAAATTTTCTACGAACAACATCTGGCAACCTGGTGCCTCAAAAAATCCAGGTTATTCTTTTCAAAATGTGGGGAATCCTTCCTATGGGGGATGGAATTCCCAGGCACCTCCAGGCTTACCATTTCTGGCAATGCTAAACTTTCCAGATCTATCAAAATTGACTAACGATCCTATTCAGTATAGTCTGGGTTGGCCTTCGGTCCCCACCAAGCTCCCCTCATACATTCCAAAGTTTGAAGGGAAGACTAGCGAGGACCTGGCAGATCATATCACCACTTTCCATTTATGGTGTTTATCGAACTCCTTGATCGATGACTCGATTAGGTTGAGATTATTTTAACGAACCTTAACTGGAAATGCTACCAAATGGTACATAGAGTTAATTGGGGGAATTTTTGCTACTTTTGGAGAATTGGCTACCATGTTCTTAAATAATTTTCAGTTACCAGTCCGTTATAATGCCGGGACTGACCTCCTGGCCAATTTTCAGCAGGACAAGGCAACTCACATTTTTTACCATATTCAGGAATGGCGAAGGAGGAAGAGTCTCATTAAAGCCCAAATCCCGAATGAATTCATTCTTGAATGGTTTTTGAAATCCTTACAACCAGAAATTTCTAAGGATGTATCCCTTTCAGGGGTATTTCTAAAGAGCAGGCTATTTTTAGGGCTCAACAGCTAGAACTGATTTATTCTCAGTCTGGAGTCCTTAATAAAAATTTTCCGGATGCTCCTCACTCCAAATTGGACTTAGCCAAAACTAAACCTGGTCCTCATGGTGACAGGCTTATCGGTTCGATTAATAGCGGTACGACTAACCTGCTAAGTCAATTGCAGTAGTTGTCTATACAATCTGCTTCTTTTGGTCAGGCTGTGCCTTCAGTGTCAACTCCTTCCCAGTCCTTGGCAATTAATGCCATTCAAACTTCTAACCCCAAAGGAAATCAACAAGCCGATGGGAAGAAGAAAGGATGGAATAACAAGAAAAATGACAAGGATGGGAAGGGGAATGTGAACAAATCCAACGATCATGTTGGAGAGGGTAAAAAGGATAATAAAAAGAAAGTGAAGTTTCCATGCAAGTTGTGCATTGGAGACCATATTACGCACCTTTGTCCTAAAATTCAAGATGCACAACACTTGTTAGCTCAACAACGTTATTCTAGTTCCCAGGATATGCTGGAAAATCATTTTCCCCAAGGGAAACAATTACTTGCTGGTGCAAATCCAAATACTGGGGCTCCCTTAGGGGGCAACCAGGAAGGGGAAAATACATCAGACATATACATGATGAGTGCTCACGTAGATATCGATACGAGATCTCGTGATTATGGCAAATTTGAGTCTTCAGAAGCTGAGGGTGCTCCTGATAGTACTAAGCCACTTCATATTATGAGGCCGATTGTTGAGCCTATACCTCAGATGCTGAAAGGGTCTTCGAAGCATACAACGATTAATCCTAATGCCAAGGCTGCCCAGAAATACTCGATTATAGAAGATCTGGCTCAAAGTCCTTGTGCCATATCTGCGTTAGAGGTGCTCCAGTCTTTTCCTGCTCAGCAGAGTGCTTTGCTTACTGCTATTGGGGCTGTCGATCCAAAGAATTCTCTAATGATTACATTTAACATGTCAAATTTTAAAAAGAGACTTCCTCATCATATGGCTTTCCATATTAGGTCGACCTATCGAAAATTCAACATCTTTCGAATGGTTTTTGATGAGGGTGCTTCCATGTGTGTAATGTCTCTTGCATGCTAGAAGGGTATTGGATCTCCCGTAGCTGTTCCTTCAGCCACTCTTCTGACTGCGTTTGATGTTCCATCTCACAGGCCACATGGTATTGTTCTATCTTTGCCCATCTGTGTTGTGGGAAAAACTATTAATATCGAAGCTGAGATAGTTGATGCAAGCTTAGACTATAACCTTATGTTGGGGTGAAACTGGATCTATGAGATGGATGCCATTGCATCCTCATTATTTCACATCGTTTGTTTCCCTCACGAAGGGAGAATTGTCACAGTTGACCAACTAGATTGTTCTCCTGTAGATCCAAATGCATCTTTTGACTTAACCATTCCTTTGGTGAAGGATACCAAGCCACCTGTTGAGAATCTGTGGGTTGGAATGTACACTTCATTGATGGGTACTTTTTATCTTTTTCCTCCTTCAGCTCATATCAATGCTATTTCATCCTCCAAGGTTCCAATTCGGAGAGAGTTCTTTAGAAGTCATTATTTTTCGGACCCTTGGATCTTACCTTCTCCTATCTCCACATTAGAAGAAGTTCAAGTGGGTGGAATGACATTTCCTATGTTTGCAGCTGAGATTGCTTATAGCTCTATTATTGACTCTGCAGATTCCATTCCAGTTTCTCTTTCACCGGAGGAATTGGATAGAGATGTGGCTCTGGCTTGGACTCTCATTTCATCTTCGGCTTAGGATTGCCTTGATACCACTCTTCCATCTGAAGAGGCCATCCTTGAAGAAATGATTGGTGTAGAGAGATCGTGGGATGATTTGCATCATCGGTCTTACTTTCTACCAGACTTGCGCGAAGTTGAATCAAGTTTTCCTAGCCCTCAATATTCTAGTCCTATTCACCCAGTCCTGAACCCTTTAGCACCGGCACAAGTTTTTGCTAAAGGGAACATGGCTATTATTTCTCCTACAACCCTGGTAAACATCTCCAGAGATCCCAATGTCATAGAGAGTGTTTTCATTGGAGCTGAGTGTTCCCTTGAAGAGATTCAAACTTACATCGATCTCTTTCGAGAGTTTCGAGATGTGTTCACTTGGTCTTATGAGGAAATGCCTGGTATAGATCCATCTATTTTCTAGCATGAGATCAAGATATACGAAAATGATAAGCCAATCAAGAAAAAGCTTCGTCCGGTCAACCTTAGGAAGGAAAAAACTATCAAAGCTGAGGTTGATAAGTTGCTTAAGGCAGGGTTTATTTACTCTGTTCCTTTAACTGAGTGGGTTTCAAATCCAGTTCCCATGGAAAAGAAATAAGGAATGATTTGAGTCTGCATCGATTTCCGAGATATAAATAAAGCATGTCCTAAAGATAACTACCCCAGACCATTTATAGATCAGATCATCAATGAGTGTGTGGGAAATGAGATTTTCTCCTTCATGGATGGTTTCTTTGGATATAATCAAATTACTATCTATCCTGAAGATCAACATAATACTACATTTATTTGTCCCTGGGGTACCTTTTCTTACGAGAAAATGCCTTTTGGCCTAAAAACTGCTGGAGCTACTTTTCAGCGGGCCATGTCTTATGCCTTCCACGACATCAAACATATTATCGAGGCATATTTGGATGATCTAGCTTCTTGTTATCGCAAGAGAATTGATCATCCTTCTCACATTCGTCAAGTTTTTGAATGATGTCAGTATTACAAAATCCGGTTGAACCGGAACAAGTGTGTTTTCGCTATCACATCCGGTCGGTTGTTGAGATTGTTTCTAAGGAAGGGATTTCAGTAGATCCCTTCAAGGTTGAGGCAATACTTTAGTTGCCTCCCCCATCTTCAATTCGTCAACTTCAAAGTTTGCAAGGAAAAGCTAATTTACTATGGAGATTCATCGTAAATTATGCCAAGATTACAAAAGGATTTATGAGATTATTAAAGAAAGGAGTTCCATTATTTTGGGATGACTTTGTTCAACGCTCATTTGATGCTTTGAAAAAAACATTGAACTCTGCTCCTTTACTAAGTCCACCCGATTATAGTAGGGATTTTCTATTCTACCTCACGGCAGCAAAATCTACCATTGGTATGGTTCTGGTTCAGGAAGACGATGCTCTTTCCGAGCATGTTATATACTACCTTAGTCGAGGCTTGGTAGGTTTTGAACTCTGGTGTTCTCCGATAGAGAAACTTTATTTAGCAGCTGTTCATGATGTTCAGTGGCTCAGAAATTATATTCTCCTTCACAAAACATATGTTTTGGTAGTAGTCAATCCATTTCAGTTTGTTCTCAGTAGGCGAGTGATTGGGGGCAAATACAATCGATGGACTGTGATTTTGCAGGAATTTGATCTTGAGTTTACTTTTTCCAAGTCCAATAATTAGTTGTTGCGAAATTGATTTTTGATTTGCCCTGTGGAGAAGAGATTGTTTATGAAGAATCATTTCTTGATGAACATATTTTTCTCATTTCTTCACAGGATCCTTGGTATGGGGATCTCATAGTTTATCTCCAGACTGCGAAGTTTCCCTCGACTTTGCTTGAAATTTATTTGATTATTGGTGAAACTTTGTATCGTCACGGGGTCGATTCGATCCTAAGACGCTGCTTAAATCTCGAAGAAGCTGAGGTTGTGCTGAATGATTGCCACGGTGGAGCTTGTGGTGGCCATTTATATAGGCTTGCTACATCCCAAAAAATCTTGTGTGCAGGGTACTTTTGGCCTTCAATTTTCAAAGATTGTATTGAATCGATCAAAAGGTGTCATCCGTGTCAGGTTTATACTCGAAAGATGTGCGCTCATCTAGCTCCACTCTTTCCTATCGTCACTGTCGGCCCCTTTACAAAGTGGAGTATTGATTATATAACTTGTAATCTACCTTTGGCTAAAGGTCATAAGTACATTATCTTAGTTGTAGACTACTTCACCAAGTGGGTTGAGGCTATGCCTACTTTTGGGAATGACCGTGAGACAACAACTCTGTTCCTCTTCAATCAAGTCATTTCTCACTTTGGTATCCCCAAAGAGATTGTCACTGATCATGGAAGTCACTTTTAGAACAACATGATGGGTGAATTGGCTCTAAAATTAGGTTTTCGGCAGGAGAATTCTTCTCTTTATTATCCTCAGGACAATGGGAAAGTTGAAGTCATGAAAAAAATCCTTGAAGAAAATTCTTCAATGGACGATTGATAAAGCCAGATCTAATTGGCATATTATGTTGTATCCTGTACTTTGGGCATACCATATGTCCGTCAAAACTGCAACTAGTTTTACTCCGTTTCAACTGGCTTATGGGTTGGAATCTATATTTCCTATTGAATGCTAAATTCCCTCTCTTAAGTTAGTTGTTGAGTTTCTTCCTGTCACTTCCAGTCTCGAAGAACGCCTTCTTCATCTAGAACATCTCGATGAGCAACGTCGAGATGCAGCTACGATGAATGAGGCACATAAGAAACGGGTAAAGGTTTAGTACGATAAGGCGGTCAAACCTAGGGTTTTCTCTGAAGGTGTCCTCGTCTTGGTTTATGCCCAAGAGAAGGATGCCTTGGGGGCAGGCAAGTTCAAATCTATGTGGTATGGCCCCTTTATCGTCAAAAAGGTCCTGAAGAAAGGAGCTTATGCTTTGATTGAATTTGATGGAAACGAGTTGGTAGAGCCTAGAAACGGGCTCTATTTGAAAAAGTATTATGCCTAGGCTTAGGCCTAGCATCTTTTGTTGTTGTATATATATATTTTTTTTTGTGCATATTTGGGTTTCGATTTTTGGTGTGATTTTGATGAATTTGATCTGCTTTGGCAGGTAATATTGGATGACATGAGTCACTTTGGTTTCATCGATAGTGCTAGTAGACATACCTAGAACTTGGCTTCCACGACTTGGGTACTCCATTATCCATCCAGTCAGTTGTTAGTTTCAAGAGGTGTCTGCATTGGTCTTGCTTTGAACAACGTAGCAGAATACACTGCAGTGGTCAATCTACTCTCGGCGGAAATATCTTTGGGTGTTGATTCGTTAGTAGTTTTCTTGGATTCACAGCTGGTGGTTTCAAAGTTGCACAACACATATCGTGTCTGAGACCCATTTTTACATCGATTGTTTTTTAGGGTGCGTTTGTTACAATGATCATTTCAATTTATAACATTCATTCATATTCCTCGAGTTGACAATTGGATGGAAGACTTATTGGCTAATAGCGCAATTCATTGGCATATTAATCATTGAATACTTTAAAAAATATATCAAATACATCATTCATTAATCACACATTTGAGTCATCACATCATATAAATCGCTATATATATAAATATATATATATATGTGTGTGTGTGTGTATGTATAGATTAGAGTGTTAAATAATATACAAAATCTGGACCATCATGTCCTACAAAATTGGGGCTTATGCCCGATCATTTCTATCATCAAAAAATATTACAGTCATCTAATCATATCTATAATCTACTTTTGAGGTCCCTGCCCAACATTTGTGTTCCTATAGAACACAATGGAAGTCGCTACACGGCGGAATAACCACACCCAGTCTCGTGGTACTCCTACCACCCGTCTCTGGATAGCCTCTGGTAGGTCCTCGATAGCAGCCATAGGCACCTGGCGAGTCAAGCTCTCCAAGTTCCTTTGTACTGCATGGATTTTCATGCCAGGGTCTTCAACATCTGCCTCACCTCTACAGCGCTTGTGCTTTAGGTACCCCTCTGGCTTGACTGGTCCCATGTCTGCATCATGATCATCATAATTTTGTAAGTCATTTAGTCCAATCAAAAACATTTTTTCATTTTCATACTTTGAAAAATTCATAAAAAATCATATAATCAAAAATAAAAAAATGCAATCTCACCGATTGCGCCCCATGCTACATCGGGTGGAAGGACTAGATCTGGATCTACACGAACAACATCCCAGCATAGGGATATTATTTCACTGTGATGACTTGTTCTTCCCACCATTGGAAGAACTCATCATCCCAAGTGGTCCAGGGAATTTCACTTCCCCCTAATCTCTTCATCAGATCTTCCCATTGGGCTATTCTTGGATCTCTCGAGCTACTGATAGTTGAGATGACCTTGGGCCGAAGCCCTGGGACCCTCTCGAATAATAATGTCAGCAAGATTGTACCATACCCGAAGTGTTTAGTCTTTTATTTTCGGATTAAAGTCAAGTGTTTAGTCTTTTATTCCACTGCTATGCTCATTTGTGTCCGTGAAGCCTGATGCAGAGAAGAAGATCCTGCTACTCTGCCAATGGTAAAGAGAAGGATATTCATGTATAAATCCTTCAGATCTTTGATAGGAATATGTGCTCCTACCTTTTGTGCATCATCTATGAAATAGAATTGGACATAATCCTCTATGGTAAGCCCTCCAACAGGATTTTCGTGCAAGTCTATTTGGTCTCCCCTTCGAGAGAGTTTAGTAATGAAGTATATATCTTCCACTTCTATGCATAGTGGAATTTGATCAATTATGAAACAGTGTTCTTCCAGTACCCAATGATCAACCAACATTTGAAGTAAATGAACATTGCTTTTCATATTGGGAATTTTAAAAAATTTGAGCAATTCTAAATTCCAGAGAATATATAAGGAAGTTTGATCCTCCATCACTTCATTGTCAATTGCACTATGCTTATGCTCTCTCCAGCTGTTGGACATCTTGGGAAAAATCATTAAATGACTGATTAGATACAAGTTTTAAATTTTCGCTCTGCGCATACTCGGCCTCGTTTTTACACAGTCATGTATCATACACAGGTTCGTCCACACGAACCCGCATATGCATAGAGGGTTTCAACAAAAAATATATTTTATACGGTCAAAATTCCAAATTTTTTCATTAAACATGAACAAAATTGATTAATAATATGAGTTTAGAGCTTACTTGACTAATTTTGCACGATTTGATGGCCGATTGTTCCATATTTGAGAAGAGGAATTTTTCCCCAAAGCTCTTCCTCCACTTTTGCAATGTGGAAATGATAAAAATGTGAGTCAAATTGTGTATTTATGCCTAGAATTTGAAAATTTTACTTGTGTTTATTTTTTGGATTTGGCTAAGGCTATATAACCATTTGGCTTGTAAGCATTGGGCAAGGTATTTTTTCAAGTACATTTTTTCGAATTCGAGATTCTCCTAGTTTCTCTTTGGATCCATGAATGCTGACCTATCATGGAAGATATTTGATTTAGAATTTGCATATAGGTTAGGGAATTCATTATTCAATTACATATTTGCATACTAGCCTCCATTCTGATCACATGCCATAGGGTCAATCCCATCATGTCATGAGTATTTAACCCATTTCACTCGCTGATTTTTTAATCATGACTTGGTGGTAGAGCCTTCCTTTACATGGGCTTCCTAGTTAGTCCCTCACTAGCATTTGTCACCCATGCTGAAATTTATGTAGGCTCGGGAGTCCTCTTTAGTCTCGCTATGTCTTATGCGTTGAAGCTTCATTCTTTTCCTTCTTTGCTATCATTATTCTGGTCGTTTACCCTAGAGGCTCTCTTATGTTGTCGAGTTGTATTACTGCATTGCATATTGACTACTTGTTATCTTGGCCTTTAGCCGGCTTCATTTGGACTCATGTTTAAGCCATATTTTTACCATGTATTTATGTACAAGTTAACCATGCAATCACTTAGCTTCTGCGACTTGACACCTTTACCCATGGATGGAACATTCCTTTCAGTTTCACTTACCAGTTTTCACCACCTTACAATGAGCATAAGATTGTTCCTATCCCAAGAACTAGTGCATCTGTTTCACGACACTCGTTATATCAATTGTACTATAGCATTATTTTATTCTTTTTCAGGCTTTGAATATGAAAAAGACAAAAAAATTTAAATATTTTGAAAAAGAACGGGAACGAGATATTACTTCCATACTTGATGGCGACTACAGTGTGAGTTGTGTCGTCCTTGAACAAAGCACAAAAAAAGCTAAGTATTTTCACCATTTAGGATGGTTTTAGTTTTTGACTTAGGAGAATCCGTAACCTTGTTTCATGAGTCAGTTCTCCCCCAGTTGGTTATCTCTTCCAATCATATGGAGGGTTTGTTTATGCCTCCTGCATGAAAAAATTATACAAAGTTATCATTTGCTTCCATAGTCAACATGAGTCGTGATTTTGTTCAAGGGAAGTTAACCTGAGTCGGCCTTTCTTCGGTGCTTCTTGACTCATTTTTTAGTCAGCCTTCCCGGTCTTGTCAGTATCTTGTTCTATCACATAAGATATTTGGTCCTTTGCTTGTGGTGGTTTGAGAAGGTCTCCATTGAGTTCTTGCTGGTGGGTTTGTATCTTATCAACTACGACATATTGCTCTGAGAGTAAACCTAGAGCCGCACCCTGGCCCTATTTACATAATTGATAGGTGACATTGTCCTCAGCATTTGATCATCATCATGGGTCTTTGACTGAGTGGTTTCCCTTGTGTTCGAATTCAGCTTACATTATCACACCTGGGATTCGTGCAGTACCTTGATTTCCATTTGACCCTATCGACGAATATCTCACCTCTTTGTCAGCTTTCATTATTGGTTAGTTCAAAGAGTTTCTGCAGTGCGCTAGCTTAATATTGTGCATGCCGGAAATGTACTTTGGCTTGGTTACTTCACTTCACTTCATCCGATTCCTTCCAAATCTTTCCCTGCGGGTTACACTCACGCTGGACTGATGTGGGATGCATTAATTCCTTCCTTCCAGCAGATATTTTCCCATCGAATCTGACTCATTGTTATGGGACTACGGTCTAGACTCCTTTTGTCAATACCTTAGGGTTTGCAGTCATCAGTGGCAGACTCTTCGCTATCGATAGTGAGGATACATCATTGCCTCTTGATTGATAGATTATTTCAAGTGTTCGACTTCAACTCATTCATTCACACTTGCTAGATTGTACTGGGGCACCTTGACACTCATTATCATTATCGGTGAGTTGTCTCTTGTTTGTTAACATTATACATAAATGATCGGTAATCAAACGATTTCTCACATGGTTGACTTCAGCTCATTTATTCCCATTGTGTAGAATTGTGCCATGGTGATCGGTGAAGACCTCAGATTTGCATCAGCGTGCTTTGGTTCACTTTGAAAACTCCTTCAGTTTTCTTCCAGTGACACCGTCCACCCTTATATGTTGCAGTTTCATCACAACAACATCTTATATATTGGCTCCCGAGTGGCGTGTTGCACCATTTGTTCCACCGCTTATGTTTTGGTACTTGGAGATTCAGTTGTGACTTTTGCGATCAAATATCTGTTGCAACATCATTGATCAATATTCTATATATGATACTTGGACCTGATTTTGACTTATACTTCCGGGCAGTGATTAGATGATTCACTATGTACTTTACATTTCAACTATACTTGTATACATATTTGATCTGCTCTATACTTCATATGCGGACATGCTTTTCTTACATTGAGCATAGGTATGCCTGCCTCAGACATGAGCTATCTTTCTTATCTCTCTCACTGGTTTTTTGGCTGGCTGAAATCTAGTGAAGTCCTCTCTAGTCCTCGCAAGGCTATTTCTATGCACATAATACATTTCGGCCATCATGTACCCCTTATGGCCTCATATATTAGGGGGAATCTATTATAGCATCATTTATCACCAGAATATACTTGATTACCTATACATTGGCCTTGGGCAACCCTTCCCTTCAGACTTGGACATATTTCTCAAAAAAAAAATTCTTAAAACCCATACGCAACTCTGCCCAGACTTTTTTGCATATACATGCAAGTCCATACATAGAGAACCACGTATGCCATTTTAAACATTAAAAATATATAATTTCCTTATTTTTGAGGTGGGGTTTATGGTTGTTCCTGTAACTTAACTACCCCAGCCTGTGGCCTCACTGTTCCCAACTGCAAAAACTGAATTGAGGGAGTATAAAATCCCCTCAAGGGAATGGACTAAGGGAAGAAGAGAGAGAGAAATATAGATATTATATGTTGTTGGACCCCTATCCAATTTTGATATGTTCCTTGTGCCTCTTGCACTTCCCAGATATTTCCAGGAAACCCTTGTTTCCTTGAGATCCTCACTCACCCTATGTGACATCCATTGTGCACTATTCTTGGAAGAAATTTTGAGAGGCTAGGGCTGGACGGATCCAGAGGACAGTATGCTCGAAGGCCATGGAAGATTTCAGGTGATATCTCCACATTTGTTTACTGTACATGTCATTAATAACAGAAGTACCATCTTGTCCCTGATGTTCACGTGTCAATAATATTTTATACATGTGTAATGATCTTAAATTTTTCATTTAATATTGTTTTTATAAGATTATGCATGCTTTTCACTAACATCTAGAACATATATATGATGTACAACCAGGATTTTGTGCTTATTCTTTACTGATTTACAGGTTTCAGAGCACAAAGAGTTGCAGGGGGTTTGCACCCCGCAGGATCTACTATAATCGAATGATATCTGGGTAAGGTCTGCAACCTATAGATTCTAGTTTAATGCATAGAAGTTGGTGAAGTGAGTCCTTCTTGTAAGGAAATTCCCCTGATCTGTGAAGGTTTATCAAACCAAGACCTTTAGGGTAACATTTCCCGAAACACTAACCCCAACAAAGGAGGGAATTGAGGAAAAACATATAATAAACAAACACATTCTATAAAGGTTTGAACACTCAGATAATTGAAGAAACTAAATGTGGGTCAAACAAATTAGCACTCTAATAACCATTTTGAAAAGAAAAAATAGGAAAAATTCGATTTAAATTTCCTGAAGTCACCAATTGAATGAGGACCCGCTCTCCAACTATCTCCAACCTCACCCTGCATTGTGAAGTGACTGTATCATAAAGCCATGAAAATTATGGAACCAAAGAGTTGGGAAATCAAATGAGGATGTAGCTAAAGGAAATGAGGGTTCGAACCAGAAATTTCACAGAAAGAGGAAAATCCTTTTACCTATCCGAATAACGTGACATGGAGGTGCTCACAATACTCAGAGATGAACATCACTAGTGTCGAATGCCAATGACGTAACCTAACTGCTAGTACCATAACACATTATAATAAGAAGTGAGAAAACAACCAAACAAAAGACCAATGAAACAATAACATGCAAAGCGTATACCAAGGACAACCACGAGACGTCACTTTAAAGCCTTACCACTTGTTGTAGCATAATTTGACTTAGCTAAAAGTCAAGAGAGGTCCTGAGCAATTCAAGGTTGTTGAGGAACAATTGTTAGAATGTCAAGAAGACCTGCAATATGCTCAAAAGGATAACCACAAGCGCAACAAGGATTCATCATCACATGTGCACTGGAACCAAAGTCAGGGAAGCAACAACAGCATTGGAAGCGCAATCTAACCCAGAGGAGTAAAAAATAAGAAAAGCGCATAGTAAGGGTCAAGCCGGGCTCATTTACAAGCTCAGGAGAGACTAGCGTGGTAGAACACCGGATAAGCTCAGGAGGGTTACACCGTGGAGGAAAACAGACTAATTTCCTGCAGGCAGAGAAATGATGTATTTCCCTTAGAAACTTAAGAGTTTTGGAGGAGGCGCAAAGGGAAAAATAGACGGCCAGGATCAAAGAGCAGAACTGAAACAGAGAGATGGACGACAAAGATCGTGTTGCATATCACGTTTGGTACAGGTTACAAGTTTAAAATATGGTTAAACTTGTGGTATTGCGATGCGATCACATATCGCACTTCGCAAGTTTAAAGGGTTACCGCTAAGGAATGTACTAAAGGTTGCGATCTGCGGGTTGCAGGCGGGCCCACCTCTCTTTTCCACGTCACCTCCCTCTCCCTGCATTTCGTACTTCACAAGTTTTAATTTTTACCTCCATCGCTCATAAAATAAATCCACCAATTTGCGATTTGTGATATCAGTGGGACCCACCCCTACCACGTCACCTCCTTCTTCTCGCACTTCGTACTTCACAAGTTTTAGAGCTTACCTTCCATTTCTCCTAACAAATCCACCGATTTGCGATTTGTGATTGGCCCCACCTCTACTTGCCACGTCACCTTCCGCCCGTTGCACTTCGCGCATTGCATAGTTTAACACTTACCTCCCGTCTTTCATAATAAAATCCCTAATTTTCGATTTGCGGGCAGATATGATGTGGTTTCGAAAGTAAACTCCAAAGGTTTTCAAATCCTGAAGTAAGGAATTTCTTGTGTTAAATCGCATCGGAGGAGGAAAGGAGGATTATAGCGTAAAATATTTGAAACACTGAAATGCGATAGAAAGCGGTTGTGATGCGTTCTTTAGAGGTGAATAGAATATATTTCAAGTCCAATTCTTGCGGCGGTTTAGGGAAGAAATTCTGAACACGGTCAGAAACACTTGGGTATGTGATTCGACATAGGGCAAAGGAGAAGAAAAGACATAACGTAGTAGGCATGAGCAAAAGAGGCAGAGCTGGGTAGTAGGTGACATGATGATAGCATTTGAAACACAAAAGCATGGGCAGAGTCTAGTGGAGATGCATTTATGCAGACTGTTGGGGCATCACAGCCGAAACAAATAGAGACACATCAACAAAAAATCAGATCCATGCAAATAGATTGATACTTCTAATTTTATTTTTCTTTCTTGTTTAAATATCGACATTGTATTGAAGTCTTTAATTGTGATGTAATAGGTAGTTTACAGAGTTTTAGGAAGTTTGAGTAGTTACAAGAAGTTCCAGCAGCTACAAACTATTTTTGATGTATTTAAGCAAGAGAGAAAGAAAGAAAGGGGGGGGGCCTGAGTTCTGGACCTCTTAGGGATTATATTTTGTACTTCTTTTTTCGATGGGTAAATAAAAGAAGCAGTAAGTTTCCTGCAACTGTTGATGGCGATTCATGTTTCTTGTGTCATTTTGTGTCCCTTCTTCTTTGAATGAAGTGAATTAATGTAGCAGTCTGTCTCTTAATTACATATGTGAGTAAGAGTTAAATAACCTTAATTTGCGCTCCTTCACTCCATCACTTCTCCCTTCAAAAATTCTCTCTTAAACTTAAAAGCAATCGATTCTGTGTTTACAACATATTATTTTGAGTTTCCCCTCTCTTTACAAACTCCCGATAAAACTTTAAAGTAATAGATTATGTGTTTACAACATATTATTTTGAGTTTCCTCTCTCTCCATGAATTTCCTCTGAAACTTAAAAGCGGTAGATTTTGTGTTTACATCATATTACTTTGAGTTTCCCTTGTAGTTCTTCTTTTCATTCAGATATTAGCAGTGAATGACATTGCGAAATATTTTATTATTCCAGATCATTAAGGGTTTTAGAAAGCTAGTCTCTGAGGGATAGAACAAATACCTCATGATAAAATCATTTCCGTGACACACTTTTAAAGTGTCTTTAGCACTGATTCCTTTCACAACCAAGGGATTGTCTCTTGTTACAACATTTTTTGGCGTCGTTGCCAGGGATGAAGGCATGAAGTTATTTTTCCTCGGGTATTGAAATCTATTTCTTAATGGTGAACAAGATTTAGATACAAATTTAGTTGTTTATTATTCACCTGGCGACTCCACTGATGAAGTTTTCATTAGATGAGGTATGTTGCAGGTGTTAGCCACCTATAAAATTTGTTATAAAAAAAGGTGGCTAAAACTTTTTGAGCCTTCAAAGAACAAATTTTATTGCTAAAAATTGTTGGCTCTTGAAGACTCTAGAAGGCCTCATGCCGCTGTCCAAAATCTTCATTTCTTTTTCCATTTTATACTCAGAAATTTTGCTGATATCATGAGAATAAACTGCTGTAAGAACCATCATTTTTCCGCTCCCCCTCTTCCAAACTTACCTTCATTTGCTCCCCTTTTTCTCCATAAAATCTCCCAAGTTTTCATGATTCCCCTCTTTCCCTTCATGAAAAACATCTTTACATAGTTTAAAACTCGTTTTTAAACTATGTCGAAACCATCAAATTCCATTGAAAAACATGAAAAATCCATAAAAAACAAAGTTTTATTGCTATGGACTTAAGCCCCTTTGGGCTAAGTCCTAACCACTTCCCCCACATGCCTACACCCGAAAACCAGGTGCTAAGCCCCTCCCGGCGCGCATCGGAAAGATTCAAGTGCACAGTTTTTGTTGCTATGTTTAAAACTTGCGATGCGATCAGCCTTTGTATTATAAAACTCCCGATCGCAGTAATTTATATATATATATATATATATATATATATATATATACTGTATATATATATATATATATATATATATATATATATATATATATATATATATATATATATATATCCTATGGGCCCGCCTCCGGCGCTTAATACCTTTTATTTTTTCTTGCCCGATCTGTTTCTTCCTTTGTAAAAGTCCAAAAACCCACTTTTCCAAAGTTTTAACTTAAAAAGCTAAATCACGTGTTAAAATATTTAAATGGGTTGATTGAAAAGAACCGATCGCGCAATCGCATCGGAGAAAACACAATGGGTCGATTAAAAAGACCAGGCCCGATGGCCCGATTGCGATTGGCCTTTGTTTTATTAAGCCCCGGGCCATACATCCAAAGGCCTTGCAATCGGGTGCCCAACCTTTTTACATATATTCTTTCCGCCCCGATCCATATAAACCTTTGTTTTATTTTAAACTTTGGGTTTTCATATATTAAAAGGGTTTTCCGCCAGTCCTTCTCAGAACTAATCCCTGCCGTTGATCGAAAGCCGATCAAGCGGCCAACGCTCCATCGCATCGGAGGTTTCAATCGCATCGCAAAGTTTAAATCGTTGTGTCATGTTCCCACCCCCGATTTCCGATCACCCGATCCATTCCCCGCTGTTGATCAAATATTTAGATCAACGGCCTGCACTTCATCAAATTGCATTTCTCAATCGCATCGCATTTTCTCAATCGCTGCGTTATATTGCCACCCCCGATTAGATCTGGACCGTCCACGTGTCCAAATCGGACGGTCCAAAATCACTTCCACTTGTCCAGTTCTCTGCTCTTTTTTAAACCACTTCTTAATGGATCTCCACCGTTGGATGCTTTCATCCAACGGCTACGCTCTTTCCCCGCCTTCTGAAGCAGTCAAACCTAAAAAACGCAGGATTTCTTAATTGTTTTGTGTTTTATGTAAGATTTAAGTGGTTTTCCATTATATAAAGGCCGAAGGCCGGGAATGACGATTCCCGTGCCTTCGATTCATAGAAGAAAACTTTTTGTCGGGCCCTATTCCATTGTTTCGTCGATGCTCTGTCGGCATTGATGCCTATAAAGGCCCTGCGCGGCCCTGCACATCGACAAGACACTGCGATTTAAATCACATTTTAAAAGAGTATTAGTTTTTGAAGAATAGAGTGCATCGGAGAAGAATACTGAAGTCAGATTTGGGGAATTACGGCTAAGAATAATTAATCAAAGGCCTAATTCCCTGGGTTAAAACACAGTCAAAGGAAATCATAAGTGTTTAACTGATAGAAAGGACCTCCACCGTTGCATTTGAGGCGAATTGATTCCTCAGTTATTACAAAAGCCATCTGTCGCCTCAAACCATTCAAAACAGAGGCCAAAGTTATTGATTAAATAAATATTTGCTTCCAGCGCTGCCCAGAAGTTAATTCTGCCAAAGGAGTTTACTAGAAAATATCTGCAGAAGTTACTCCCGCATAACGTAATGCCTCAAAGTCAATATAAGCTCCCACCGAGCTTAATTCATAAATGTGAATCAGTTAATACAGTAATTCACCTGTACACTCCTTCATCGAGCCTTTCAAAGGCCGAGGAGTCATCACTCTGTATTAATTATCCTTAGGAGATATTTATCCCATTCCACCTCCTCATTTCTTCTATAAATACTGCTGAAGAAGATGAGGATTTGTTAGTGGGTTGGTTGGTTGTTTTTTATTACAAGTTGTAATACTGAAACTCTCTGAAATAAATACATAAGTCTGTTGAAGTTGAAGAACAAATTGAAGTCTTGGAGGTCTTGATGATGTTGTTGAATTGCTTGTTCCTGAGAAGGCTCTATCATTGGATCCATGAGCTTGGCTGTTGGTGAAGTATTCTGAACTGTTTTATGTTTTCCCCTATTTTCATTATGTTCCATAATATCTTATTACAGTAGGCTGAAAGTTTTAGGTTAAGAAATGACTCTTGGAAGCACCTTAGACCTGTTCACCCTTCACTGTTTAATGTTTTCTGCTGCTGAAGTATTTTAGAGGCTTTAATCTCTCTCTTTAGTCTTCATGCTTGTTTATTTCCTTGATAGTTCGAATAGTTGGTTTCAACATGATTATGGTTTTCCCTGCTTGTCTGTTGCCACTCAAAAACTGTTATTGAAGTCTCCCTTTGAAGTTCTTTGCTTAAAGTGAATCAAAGAGGTCTGTTTTGATCTTGCCCTTTGTCCTTACTTAAACAGTTGGCTTAAAGGTCGTTATAATTATGATCATAGATGTTTTTAGGTGTTCCCTCTTCTATGACTGCAATTATCAGTGAAATCTTTTATGTTTTCTAAGTCATTTGAAATAAAATCTTTGAGGAATAGGGTGTTCCCTGAATCTTAGATTTCATTTTAAAAGTTATTTTGAAGTCATTATTTGCTTAAAGTTGTGAATTGTAGATTTCATGGTTAGCCCTGTCTATCAAAAAGCTCTTTATTGTTCAAATTATGCTTTTGATTTCCCTTTGTTGAGAATTAAACTTCTCTTTCCAAATCATTAATGTTCATCTCATTCCAAAAACAAAAGGATATTGTGGTCAAGTTAGATTTTCCCTTTGATATCCCATATCCATTAATGAGTTTGTTATGACCTTTTCTTGACTCCATTGCCCAATGAATCAGATATTTCTTTATCTTATATATCTTTCTTAGGCCTTTCATGTTCTGTTGTATCAATCTAACCAACCAAACAAACAATAAAACACCTGCACTTAATAACTAGTCTAAAATCTATACTCTAAGCACACAAGATAAACCTTTGCAAACAAACTTTTGAGAGATCCCTCTCTGAGAACAGGAGGACTAGATCCTGTAACTCTAAAGATTGGTTATGATGTTGCCTTGTCTTTTGATTTTCCAAACTATCAAAACATGGGACACCAACATAATGGCGATCACGATGGGACACTTCTGAGTTAGCAACCATCTAAGTACCCTTCAGGACTTCAGAAATCCCTTATTTTCAAGAATATCCAATGATTATTAGCCACCTCATCGCCACCAACATAATGGCGATCACGGTGGGACATACTGAGAATACAGTGGTTTGAAAACCCTCTTGAGACTTTTTTAGGCCTAGTATAACAAAAGTAACCTTCTTCAAGCACTACCTAACGAATGGTAATCATGATAGGACTTAATTGAATCAGTGACAAAATAAGTAACCCTTAGGATTCCCCTTAGCCCTTATCGAACCTTGAAGGAACTAGTTACCAAGCCATAAGAGCAACTCTGTTTGTTTGAACACCTTATCTAAGTGTGAAATCAGACTTAGAACACTCTCTTAACCTATAAGACCAAAATAACTCAGAAAAACCCCAAAAGGAATTTCAGTTTGGCTTCATAATAAACTTGGTGGTGGACCATAAAACATTTTACCTCCTTAGGAGCTAAAAATTTTCCACCTGGCGACTCCACACTCTGAAACTCCTAGAAGACCAAATGACTCCACTGGTAGAAGACCCTGAACTAATTGACCAGACATAGTGACCTTTTTCTTGATTTACAAACATGATTCCAAGAATACAACGAAGATATGCCCCAATGAGTAGGGATCATATCCCTGGGTTTCCACATAAGATGCCCCAGGTGAATTGGGATGACAACCTACCTGTTTTTCAAGGTGAAAAGTTTGATGACCCTTTATTACATCTCATCAAATTTCATATGCATGTATGGAGGTTGAAAGTTGAATGGCATGAAGACTGTCTAATGAAAATTTTCATGTTAACATTAGAAGGAAAAGCTAGGGATTGGTATGAATGCTTAAGATCTAGTAGTTTGTTTTCTTTAAGAGACCTTGAATATTTTTTCTATGAGAACTATAAAGAAAACGCTACGTCATTATCATGGGGTGAAATATATTATGATCCATCGCAAAACATCACCCAACACATTATAGATAATGATGAAGCTCTGGAAGAAATGCATCCTGAAGATCTTTTAACAACCATTCATGAGTTTAATCTCTTTTTGAAAGATTATAAGAATATTAATGATCAGGAGCAACCCTTTCTTTTTCTAAATCAAGAACAAATTCAACCCCTACAAGAGCTAGACAATGCCCAAGACATGTATTATGATCAACACATTATAGAGAATGATGAGCAAACTTACAAAGAAAACAATGAAGAAGGTTGTCAAGAAATGTTTGATTGCCTACCTATATCTTATACTATGCTGATAAGAGAATTTCATGACCAAAATACAAATAATAATAGTGAGCAGTGCTTCGAAAAAACAAATAGCCATTTGGAAAACACGGAACCTAAAATTGAGGAGACACCAACACATAGAATCCTTTCCTTTGTGTTATAACTCAGTTCCGATTATACAACAAGAATGGCATCCTGATTATGAGAAGAAGATAACTCATAAACCCAATGTACAAACTAGGTATCATAATAGTCATGAGGAATTTTCTGAAACACAAGAAGATCGGGTAATAAGAGAAATACCTCGAAGTATCTCTGTGAGCACAAGTGAAGTTCCCCTGGAAGAGGCTCAAGATGACATCAAGCCTCAAAATCAACCAATACAAGATAAGGAGGATGTGGATACCTCTGTTGCAAGCAAGAAGAAAACCCCTTCTCTTCTAACAGAGGAAGAGATTGATTTAGTATTGAACATAATACCAACATCCAAACCTTCATTTGAACCAAACGCTTCCACTCGTTTACCTACTTCGTCTTGTTGTATTGATACAAAGAAGAAACTTGTAGATCAACTGAAAGAGGAGCAAACTGATGACCCAATATTTTCGACTAACGAAATTGTTTATTCAGATGATTTTCCGGATTTCGATCAGTCTGATGATGATGATGAGTTTCAAGAAGAAATTAATCACACAGGGCAACCTGCATTCAATTGGTGTTATGAGTTCCACCGTCGTCAACTTGAAAGCAGAAATCACCCATTTCAATCCATCACAAAAATCTTTCACATAATTGGGAATCAACAGTCTTGCAAGTCGAAGGGTGAAGAGCTGAGCAATAAAGAAATTTTTGAGCAAAAGAAGCTTTCTCTTGAAAAAGAGGAAACCTTTAAATACTCCCCTGCTCAAGAATATAATAGCCTCTTCACAGAGTTCAGTTCGCTGAATCCAAGCATACCAGGGTTACAAGAGGACGACACTGCCAAATATGATGAATCCTCTAGTTCAAATAACAAAGAAGATGAGGGACAAAAACAAATACAAGACTATCCTGCTGTGGATATACCACCCTCCCAAGAAGAGACTTCTCCCTTCATTAATGTGAAACTGTCATCCAAAGAACCTGAATGTATATTAGAAGCAAGCATCTATTTAGACAAAGAAAATATTTCACTGTTTGCTATTGTGCAGGACAAGGATGACGATACTTCCAAGCTACATACTGAAGAGATAGTCCTCAAAGCTGATGTCTTGGAAGTAGATAATTTACCAATTGCGGAGGACCAAAAGGAAGAGAACCTTCATCTTTTCTTTGTTGATCCTTTGGAAGAGTGTGTGGATATCCCAAATGGCTGAAATTATCAAGCAGTGATCCTTTGCAAGAGCCAGAGACATGAAAAGCTGTCACCTTCTGTGATAGTTTTTATTTTGAAGATTAATCTTCAAAATATACTATGGATACCTCTGACAAGCAGCCAGAGTTTCTTCTTCTTCTTGACATTACTCAGCTGGCTGCATTGGCACTTTTGCATCATGTGAATATGTAAATACTCCATGTTTAGAATAGGTTAGATAGGAATGTCAATAAAGCTTAGTTCCGAGCATGTAGTTAATTGTTGTTTTCTTCTTTGAAGAAAAATCAAGAATTCAAAAATACAAAAACAACAGAGAGAAAGAATGAAAAGAGGGCAGATTGACAAAACAATAAAGGTACAGCCCCATACCAAAAAGAGAAACAAATTTGAAAGTGTGCAAGCTTAAACACCACTTCTGAATAACACACTTCTAGTTAGTCAAACAGCCTAAACTTGACTAATTAGCTTTAAATTTTCTACTGATAGGATAGTGAATTCGATTTGCCAAACTGTTTAATCTTGGCTTATCAGTAGATAGTTTAAGATAGAAATTAAAGGTTCAAACGAGATCAAAATCTGAACCTGAGGTTTCAAAAAGAAAATGACTCGAATTTGTTTTATTTTTTCTGAGTCAAGAGGATGTAAAAATCTAGTTCTAATTAACTCAAAATATGAACCAGAGAAGAAGAAAGAACAGCTCAAACAAAGTCAAAGCAGAGCTGTGAAAAGAGATGAAGGAAGTGCTTTAAATTTTCAGATCCTAAGCCTTCCATTTTGATTTAATTTTCCTGCAAAAATAAACGTCTATGTGCAGCTTGTTTTATGCCATAGACCAGCATCAAGTTAGACTGTTCAATCCTGACTTGTATGCTTTTAAATTGCTGTTATAGAATTTAGAGAATAAAAATCAGTTGGACAGTTTAATCCCAAAAGATAGTAGATTAGGTAGATAATTTTATGGACTCAACTGTTTAATCTAAGTCCATGGAGAAATAAGAAGTAGAAATAGATTATATTTCATGCTTTCAAAAGAATAAAATGTTGTGGAAAGAGTTTGCCAATCCAAGTGCACTCTAACGAAGAAAAAATGTTAGATCAGTAGGATTGGGTGTTGAGAATGCAGCAAGATGATGGAGCTTAGTGAAATGAAGTCGCCTTCACTAAGTGGGCCCGCAGGCAAATTTTGGCGCAAAGTCTATTTTTAGACTATGTCTATTTTTAGACATATGGAGCATGGTCCAAGGGTTGCAGTATGTTATTCTTGGAGTATTGGTCATGTTGGTAAAAATAGATGGACCTCTATTTTTTGACCTATAGGTCGAAGTCTATATTTAGACTACCTATCCTAAAAATAGGGAAGTCAAATATTATTTACCCTTAATAATATTTGGACTATAAACTTCAGTTTACTCTCTTGGAGGACTTCAGTTCGAGCCTTGGAAGTGGCTCATGCATCTGACAGAGGAATTACGCTATTCCTAGGGGTTTGGTGAGCTCATGCATGGTTGACTTCAGTTAGGACTTCAGTGGCAGAAGTTTGGTGGAGTTAATGGGACAACTAGTGGAGTTGTGTTCGGTTTAACTTAGTTGAACTAGTTGAGATTAGTTTAACTAGCTAATCAACTAGTAATGAGTGGAGTGAATTAAATATTATTTAATTCATTATTTAGTAACTCATTATTCAACTCAAGAACACATCAGTTCACTACAGTGCATGGACAGTTCAGTGGAGACCAGTGAAAGAGGTAGATGAAAGGGTGAGTACAGCTATCAATTGTGACATCAGTTGTGCATGAGATTTGCACCACACTTGGAGGCAATTGCCAATGATGATTGCGCTGTCAAGGCAAGGAGATTCGAACCTTGGATCTCTCATTAGGCCAGCAGTGATTGCGCAATAGAGGCAGGCAATTAGTGGTTGAGTTTTGAACCTGTGACTTGTTCAAAACCAAGCTAGTTTGTGTGTAACTTCATGAGATAGTACTGAGTACTTGTGAGGAGTATTGTACTGAGTTTGTTACATTTTTTCTCCATTATAATATACACAATAGCTGCGGGGTTTTCAGCTATAATCTTTCCCCATACATACTGTGTAATGTGTGTGATGTTTTGATGATCTTTTGATCGCATACCGCTTGTTTTATTTCCGCATGTGTGATGATCTGAGTGGAAGAGATTATGTGTTGCATATGAATTCGAATTGATATGTGATTAGGATAATCTTGGTGGATAAATCTTCATTATTCAACAAATTTCTTCATGGTATCGGAGCTATCGGAGCAAAGATTGATCATCACAATGATTACAAACTTATTTCGGTAGACAGAGTCTGCATGCGGGCCAGGTAGCCTCTGGATCCATCCTTTCCTTTGAAAGGTGATACATCCAGTAAATTCCCCTGCAGTCGATCTCTGTGCTAGAAATAATTTGTTCTCACAGATCAAGAGCGGTTGAGCTTTGAGTTGGAATTCGAATTTTGCAGCAGTTTTGTTTTCTTGGTGCCGGAGTTGAAAATGTCTTTCAACGGTTTGCGACTCGAATATGCTCTTGAAGGCAATTCGAATTATGTTGCATGGAAGGATCGCATGGAGGCAGTATTAGAAGATAATGGAATGAAGGAGTTCATAGATACGGATTTCCAAAAGCCCACTGATCCTGCTGAAGTCGAAGCTTGGCAAAAGAAGATGGCGAAATGTCGAAGGATCCTGTTGGAGGGCGTCAAGGATCATATTGTATCCAGCCTGCATGGAAAGGCTTCTCCATTTTTAATGTGGAAAGCTTTGATGGATCTATTCCAGAGTAAGAGTGACCAAAGGAAGCTAGCGCTCAAAGATAAGCTCAGGAACATCAAGATGGAGAAAGGTGACAGTATCGCCAAATACCTCACGAAGTTCACTCAATGCAGAGATGAGCTGGGAAGTGTGGGGGTGACTGTCGAAGATGAGGACATGGTCGACCTGGCTCTCCTTGGTCTTCCGAAGGCTTGGCACTCATATCAAGATAGTGTCAATGGTCGGGAGAAGTTGTCGGGATGGGAGCGCCTTTGGGCGGATCTCATGCAGGAGGAGATAAGGAGGACTACTCGAGATGGATCTTCATCAAAGGGAGCTGATGAAGAAAACTGCGCTTTGGTTGCCAAAGCAAAGAAGGGGAAGGGTAAGAAAACCTCTCATTCTGGTGCAAAGGGCAAGAAGCGGGATATGGCGAAAGTGAAGTGTTTTCACTGCCATGATCACGGACATTATGCTACCAATTGTCCAAAGAAGAAGAAAAACAAGCAAGCGGGAAGATCTGCAGATGGAGAAGCTTTGGCTTCACAGTTCGAGCTTGACTTTTCACTGATCGCATGCTTGGTTTCAAGTGTGATGGGATCGGTGTGGTTCTTGGACAACGGTGCGTCATTTCATATGACGGGAGATCGGGATTTGTTCTCAGATCTGGAGGACAAAGATTTGGGTGTGCACATCGAGATGGGCGATGATGGTAGATACAATGCGACTGGTATCGGTACCATATCCTTTCAGAGGGAGTCTGGTAAACCCTTTGTATTAAGGGATGTCATGCATGTACCTGGATTGAAGAAGAACTTGATCTCTGTGGCGATGTTGGAGGATAAGGGGTATGATGTGGTCTTCAGCGAAGGAAAAGCATTACTGCGCAATAAGACTACTGGAGAGACCCGGAAGACAGGGGTTCGAACCAAGAACCTTTATCAGTTGCAAGTAGATGGCTGCGCAGCAATGGCATGCAAGGCGGGAGAAGTGGTGAGCCGGGATGATGAGGGCGAACTGTGGCACAAGAGATTGGGCCACCTTCACCACGGAGCTTTGAAGATACTGCAGCAGATTTCTACTGGGCTTCCTAAGGGCACTCTTGCGCAGTCAGATCAGTGCAAGGGGTGTACTTTAGGGAAGTATGTGAAAGCCACCTTTCACGAGAAGGATAGTCGCGCCACGGCGATCCTTGAGAGAGTTCACACAGACGTGTGTGGTCCTTTCTCAGTTGCTTCGACAGCAAAGCACAAGTATTATGTGATCTTTGTTGATGATTTCTCTCGAAAGTGCTGGATCTTCTTCATGCAGAAGAAGAGCGATACATTAGCGAAGTTCTATGAGTTTAAAGCACTGGTCGAGAAGGAGTCGGGGAAGAAGGTGATTACTCTAAGGAGTGATAACGGTGGTGAATTCATCTCGGCTGAATTCAAGGAGTTCTGCAGTGCAGAAGGGATTCGGAGAGAGCTCATCGCACCCCATAACCCACAGCAGAACGGGGTGGCTAAGCGGAAGAATAGAACGATCGTGGGTGCTGCACGGGCGATGTTGCATGATCAGGGCCTACCCCTTCACTTGTGGGCTGAGGCATGCAATACAACAGTGTATGTGCAGAACCGTTGTCCTCACAAGGTTCCTGGCATGAGTACACCAGAGGAGGCTTATTCTGGCAAGAGGCCTGATATTTCCCATTTGCGGATTTTCGGATCTCCTGTCTACATGCATGTGACGAAGGATGCAAGAAGGAAGCTGGATCCAACTGCTGAAGTTGGAATATTTGTGGGGGACACTGATACACCTCACAACTATCGGGTGTATGTGCCAGACAGTCGCAAGACTGTTGTGCGACGGGATATAAAATTTCAGGAGGAGAAAGCCATGCAGTGTTCGCTTGAGAGGGAGCTACACTTGCATGCAGATGAGGAGCTGTTAGTTCCTAAGGAGGAGCTTACGGATGTGGATCAGCCACAAGAGGAAGTTCAGGAGGTGGAAGAAACCACCCATGCAGTGCCAACCATCAGAGGGCGCATGCGCACTACAGAAGCTGAGCGACTGGCTCGAGATGCAGAGAAGGTTGTAGGACCACCTACAGCACAGTGCAGACAGAGGCAGTCACCGGATCGGTACATTGGATACATGGCTCTTGTGAGTCAATGTGTCGTGACGGAGCCATCCTCTTTTGAGGAAGCTGTGGAGGAACCCGCATGGGTAGATGCCATGATTGAAGAATATGATTCGATCGTCAGAAACAGTGCATGGGAGATTGTCCCAAGACCGGAGGGGAAATCAGTGGTGGGTTCGCGATGGATCTACAAAGTGAAGCAGGCGGCTGACGGGAGTGTGGAGAAGTACAAGGTGAGATTTGTCACCCGTGGCTTCTCACAGATCGAGGGGATCGATTATGAGGGGACCTTTGCACCTGTCGCAAGGTACTCTTCCATACAGACGATCCTTGCTCTCTCAGTGCAGATGGGATGGCACATTTATCAGATGGATGTGAAGACTGTGTTCCTCAACGGAGTGATTGAGGAGGAGGTGTACATAAAGCAGCCTGAAGGTTTCAAGATCTTTAGCAGTGAGTCACATGTGTGCTGACTCAAGAGAGCACTGTACGGGCTGAAGCAAGCACCTCGTGCTTGGTACACTCGCATAGACAGCTACTTCACCGGGCTTGGATTCTCCAAGAGTGAGGCGGATCCTAACCTGTACCAGATTGTGGTGGAGGGGAAGCCGTTGATCATCGTACTGTATGTAGATGATCTGATTTTGACTGGCGATGAGCAGTTGATACTTTCATGCAAGGAGGATCTTGCACGAGAGTTTGAGATGAAGGACTTGGGCATCCTTCATTATTTCTTGGGATTGGAGATTTGGCAGCGCAGTGGAGGATTGTTTGTTTCTCAGGGCAAGTATGCCCGGGAGATTCTGGAGAGGTTCAACATGCAAGGCTGCAAGCCTGTTGACACTCCTCTTCCTGGTGGTTGGAGGAAGGAGGATGCTACTTCAGCGGAGGTAGTGGATGCCACCGTCTATCGACAGTTGGTGGGGTCGCTTATGTATCTGGTCAATACACGACCCGATATATGCTATGCAGTTAACCAGCTTTCGCAAGCTATGGTTAAGCCTACCAAGCTCTTTTGGAAGGCAGGCAAGCATGTATTGCGCTATATTAGTGGCACATCGAGATATGGTCTATGGTACAGACAGGAGGATGGAGCGAAGCTTTCTGGCTTCACTGATGCAGATTGGGCAGGGAGCCCAACGGACCGGAAGAGCACTTCTGGAGGAGTTTTCAGCATTGGGTCGACAATAGTTTCCTGGTACAGCAGGAAGCAGAGATCCGTGGCACTCAGTTCAGCAGAGGTCGAGTACATGGCAGCTAGCTTGGCTGCATGCGAGGCTATTTGGATGAGGAAGATCCTCGCAGGATTGTTCAGGTTGCATTTGGAGCCTACAATGATTTACTGTGATAACCAGAGTTGCATTAAACTCTCGGCTAATCCAGTATTTCATGATAGGTCCAAACACATCGACATCAGGTACCATCATATCAGAGATTGTGTTCAGCGGAGAATCATGATGCTTTCATATGTTCCCATGGAGGATCAGGATGCCGACATCTTGATGAAGGTGCTCACCAGGAGAAAGTTCGAATTCCACAGAGGCAGGATAGGGGTTGAAGATAATCCATATCTTGCTGAGAGGGAGTGTTGAAAATGCAGCAAGATGATGGAGCTTAGTGAAATGAAGTCGCCTTCACTAAGTGGGCCCGCAGGAAAATTCTGGCGCAAAGTCTATTTTTAGACATATGGAGCATGGTCCAGGGGTTGCAATATGTTATTCTTGGAGTATTGGTCATGTTGGTAAAAATAGATGGACCTCTATTTTTTGACCTATAGGTCGAAGTCTATATTTAGACTGCCTATCCTAAAAATAGGGAAGTCAAATATTATTTACCCTTAATAATATTTGGAATATAAACTTCAGTTTACTCTCTTGGAGCACTTCAGTTCGAGCCTTGGAAGTGGCTCATGCATCTGACAGAGGAATTACGCTATTCCTAGGGTTTGATGGCATCATGCATGGTTGACTTCAGTTAGGACTTCAGTGGCAGAAGTTTGGTGGAGTTAATGAGACAGCTAGTGGAGTTGTGTTCTGTTTATTTTAGTTGAACTTGTTGAGATTAGTTTAACTAGCTAATCAATTAGTTATGAGTGGAGTGAATTAAATATTATTTAATTCATTAATTAGTAACTCATTATTCAACTCAAGAACACATCAGTTCACTACAGTGCATGGACAGTTCAGTGTAGACCAGTGAAAGAGGTAGATGAAAGGGTGAGTACAACTATCAGTTGTGACATCAGTTGTGCATAAGATTTGCACCACACTTGGAGGCAATTGCCAATAATGATTGCGCTGTCAAGGCAAGGAGATTCGAACCTTGGATCTCTCATTAGGCCAGCAGTGATTGCGCAATAGAGGCAGGCAATTAGTGGTTGAGTTTTGAACCCGTGACTTGTTCAAAACCAAGCTAGTTTGTGTGTAACTTCATGAGACAGTACTGAGTACTTGTGAGGAGTATTGTACTGAGTTGTTACATGTTTTCTCCATTATAATATACACATATAGCTGCGGGGTTTTCATCTATAGGCTTTTCCCATACATACTGTGTTAATTTGTATGATGATTTGATGTGCTATCGCTTGTTTTATTTCCGCATGTGTGATGATCTGAGTGGAAGAGATTATGTGTTGCATATGAATTCGAATTGATATGTGATCAGGATAATCTCGGTGGATAAATCTTCTTTATTCAGCAAATTTCTACATTGGGTAGGTAGAAAGTTTGTATTGATGAAGGTCCATTGTTTTCATGGTTGCTAATATGTTTTCAGAGAAGATCATCCCAACAAAGGAAGAGCAGCCCAATGGATCAGGCACAGGTCAGCCTCCCAGAGAGCACAATGGATGAGGCAATTGATCAGCATCCCAGAGAATGCAAGTCTGGGGTTCTTGATGCCTTCAAGAAGGCATCATCCCCAAGTGGAGCCACTGTTAGCCACCTATAAAATTTGTTATAACAAAATGTGGCTAAAACTTTTTGAGCCTTCAAAGAACAAATTTTATTACTAAAAATTGTTGGCTCTTGAAGACTCTAGAAGGCCTCATGCCGCTGTCCAAAATCTTCATTTCTTTTTCCATTTTATACTCAGAAATTTTGCTGATATCATGAGAAGAAACTGCTGTAAGAACCATCATTTTTCCCCTCCCCCTCTTCCAAACTTACCTTCATTTTCTCCCCTTTTTCTCCATAAAAACTCCCTTGTTTTCATGATTTCCCTCTTTCCCTTCATGAAAAACATCTTTACATAGTTTAAAACTCCTTTTTAAACTATGTCGAAACCATCAAATTCCATTGAAAAACATGAAAAATCCATAAAAAACAAAGTTTTATTGCTATGGACTTAAGTCCCTTTGGGCTAAGTCCTAACCACTTGCCCCACATGCCTACACCCGGAAACCAGGTGCTAAGCCCCTCCCGGCGCTTATCGCATCGGAAAGATTCAAGTGTGCAATTTTTGTTGTTGTGTTTAAAACTTGCGATGCGATCAGCCTTTGTATTATAAAACTCCCGATCGCATCAATTTTTATATATATATCCTATGGGCCCGCCTCCGGCGCTTAATACCTTTTATTTTTTCTTTCCCGATCCGTTTCTTCCTTTGTAAAAGTCCAAAAACCCACTTTTCCAAAGTTTTAACTTAAAAAGCTAAATCATGTGTTGAAATATTTAAATGGGTTGATTGAAAGGAACCGATCGCGCAATCGCATCAGAGAAAAAAAAATGGGTCGATTAAAAAGACCAGGCCTGATGGCCCGATTGCGATTGGCCTTTGTTTTATTAAGCCCCGGGCCTATCACATTTCATACATCCAAAGGCCTCGCAATCGGGCGCCCAAACTTTTTACATATATTCTTTCCGCCCCGATTCATATAAACCTTTGTTTTATTTTAAACTTTGGGTTTTCATATATTAAAAGGGTTTTCCACCGGTCCTTCTCAGAACTAATCCTCGCCGTTGGTCGAAAGCCGATCAAGCGGCCAACGCTCCATCGCATTGGAGGTTTCAATCGCATCGCAAAGTTTAAATCACTGTGTCGTGTTCCCACCCCTGATTGCCGATCACCCGATCCATTCCCCACCGTTGATCAAATCTTTAGATCAACGACCTACGCTTCATCGCATTGCATTTCTCAATCGCATCGCATTTTCTCAATCTCTGCGTTATATTGCCACCCTCGATTGCAATCCCCCGATTAGATCTGGACCGTCCATGTGTCCAAATCAGACGGTCCAAAATCACTTCCACTTGTCCAGTTATCCGCTCTTTTTTAAACCCCTTCTTAATGAATCTCCACTGTTGGATGCTTTCATCCAACGGCTACGCTCTTTCCCTGCCTTCTGAAGCAGTCAAACCTAAAAAAAGCAGGATTTCTTAATTGTTTTGTGTTTTATGCAGGATTTAAATGGTTTTCCATTATATAAAGGCCGAAGGCCGGGAATGACGATTCACGTGCCTTCGATTCATAGAAGAAAGCTGTCCGCCGGGCCCTATTCCATTTTTTCGTCGATGCTCTGTCGGCATTGATGCCTATAAAGGCCCTGCGTGACCCTGCACATCAACAAGACACTACGATTTAAATCACATTTTAAAAGAGTATTAGTTTTTGAAGAACAGAGCGCAGCGGAGAAGAAGATTGAAGTCAGATTTGGGGAATTACGGCTAAGAATAATTAATCAAAGGCCTAATTCCCTGGGTTAAAACACAATAAAAGGAAATCATAAGTTTTTAAATGATAGAAAGGACCTCCACCACCGCATTTGAGGCGAATTTATTCCTCAGTTATTACAAAAGCCATTTGTCGCCTCAAACCATTCAAAACAGAGGCTGAAGTTATTGATTAAATAAATATCTGCCTCCAGCGCTACCCAGAAGTTAATACTGCCAAAGGAGTTTAATAGAAAATATCTACAAAATTTACTCCCGCATAACGTAGTGCCTCAAAGTCAATATAAGCTCCCACCGAGCTTAATTCATAAATGTGAATCAGTTAATACAGTAATTCACCTGTACACTCCTTCATCGAGCCTTTCAAAGGCCGAGGAGTCATCACTCTGTATTAATTATCCTTAGGAGATATTTATCCCATTCCACCTCCTCATTTCTTCTATAAACACTGCTGAAGAAGATGAGGATTTGTTGGTGGGTTGGTTGGTTGTGGTTGAGTACAAGTTGTAATACTGAAACTCTCTGAAATAAATACATAAGTTTGTTGAAGTTGAAGAACAAATTGAAGTCTTGGAGGTCTTGATGATGTTGTTGCATTGCTTGTTCCTAAGAAGGCTCTATCATTGGATCCATGAGCTTGGCTGTTGGTGAAGTATTCTGAAATGTTTTATGTTTTCCCCTGTTTTCATTATGTTCCATAATATCTTACTACAATAGGCTGAAAGTTTTAGGCTAAGAAATGACTCTTGGAAGCACCTTAGACCTGTTCACCCTTCACTGTTTAATGTTTTCTGCTGCTGAAGTGTTTTAGAGGCTTTAATCTCTCTCTTTAGTCTTCATGCTTGTTTATTTCCTTGATAGTTCGAATAGTTGGTTTCAGCATGATTATGGTTTGCCCTGCTTGTTTACTGCCACTCAAAAACTGTTATTGAAGTCTCCCTTTGAAGTTCTTTGCTTAAAGTGAATCAAAGAGGTTTGTTTTGATCTTGCCCTTTGTCCTTACTTAAACAGTTGGCTTAAAGGTCGTTATAATTATGATCATAGATGTTTTTAGGTGTTCCCTCTTCTATGACTACAATTATCAGTGAAATCTTTTATGTTTTCTAAGTCATTTGAAATAAAATCTTTGAGGAAATAGGGTGTTCCCCGAATCTTAGATTTCATTTTAAAAGTTATTTTGAAGTCATTATTTGCTTAAAGGTGTGATTTTTAGATTTCATGGTTAGCCTTGTCTATCAAAAATCTCTTTATTGTTCGAATTATGCTTTCGATTTCCCTTTGTTGAGAATTAAACCTCTCTTTCTAAATCATTAATTTTCATCTCATTCCAAAAACAAAAGGATCCTGTGGTCAAGTTAGATTTTCCCTTTGATATCCCATATCCATTAATGAGTTTGTTATGACATTTTCTTGACTCCATTGCCCAATGAATCAGATATTTCTCTATCTTATATATCTTTCTTAGGCCTTTCATGTTTTGTTGTATCAATCTAACCAACCAAACAAACAATAAAACACCTGCACTTAATAACTAGTCTAAAATCTATACTCTAAGCACACAAGATAAACCTTTGCAAACAAACTTTTGAGAGATCCCTCTCTGAGAACAGGAGGACTAGATCCTGTAACTCTAAAGATTGGTTCTGATTTTGCCTTGTCTTTTGATTTTCCAAACTATCAAAACACGGGACACCAACAGCAGGCAAGAAATGAGAAAGAACCATGGAAAATACATATATCAGAGTTTAAGTCTTTTAAATGAAGTTTTATTTTTCGTTATCAGTTTGGTGGTCTATTTTCCTTTACATATCAAGAAAATTGTTTCCTCCTTTCTTTTCTTAGAAGATTATAAGGCCCAAAATGCACATTCTTTATTGGAGAAAGAATATTTTTCTTTTGATTGTATTATTGATCTTGACACAACTTTATCTCCTAAATATGAAAGGAGAGATGATTGTTGCATTACAATTCCTGAAGGTAATCTGTCACAGTCCAGACGTAAAGGTGAGGATTCATCATCTTTTGGTGATAATATTCTACCTCATAAGCAATCCGCTTCTTTCCAGCTTGGAACCAAGGTGATTTTCAAACCCTTGGTGTTGCCCAATATCCTCCACAATATCCTTCAAAAGGATTCAAATTTTTGCCAAGTTTTTCTGGAGAGGAGGAGGATATTTTAGCTAAACAACATATCTTGGAATTTGAGTACTTTCTAGACAAATTTCAAATTATTCATGAAGACGTGGCTTTAAGGATTTTTTGTCATTCATTAAAGCAGGGTGCTCAATAATGGTTCTGGTGTTTGGAAGCAAGTTCAATTAGTTCATGGCAAAGTTTTCAAGATATATTTCTTAGATATTGGGGCGAGCGTAAGTCATATGAAAAATACCTTTTGGAATTATATTCTATCCAAAGGCAGAGAAATGAATCAATCGCTGAAACTAGTGGAGCTTCTCAGGTGTGTTTGCGGGAGGGGGAAGATTTTTGTTAAGAGTTGGCATTATATGAAGAAAATCAACTTTATGAGGAGTCAAATAGTGAAGGAAGCTGCCATGTTTAAAGAAGTCAATGTCAGAAAAATGTTCAAGATAAGGAGGCAACAGCAAATTGGTCTCATCAGCTCTATGATCCAGTAGAAAAATATACAGAAAATTTCTTTTGTCAGCAACAAACATTTATGCAAAGGTATGTGCAAAGCTTGGTATCTGGAAAAATTTCATGGTATCTCCCTATTATGATCTTCAAATTTCAACAGGAGGGAGGCATTAATTAGTGCCATTGGAAGGCTAACTTCACCTGATTCAGTTCAGAAATGAATACATATATAGGAGTTGTGCATAAATAAGCTCAAAAGATGAGCATTTTTAGTTATAGTATTCTAGTTTAGTATTTTCAGTTTAAGAATAAAGGAAGAAGTTCAAAGTGTAGCAAGTTTCGGTAGGATTTCATACTTGATCAAATCCCATTTGCGATTGACTCCACGCCCAGTAAATGCTACTGATCTACAAGTTCTCTTTGACTCCATGCCCAATAAAGACTAACGTTCTACAAGTGCTATTTGACTCCATGCCCAATAAAGGCTATTGATCTACAAGTTATATTTGACTCCATGCCCAATAAAGGCTACTGATCTACCAATTCTCATCACTTTTCTACCAAAAGTGTTTTCCCCAATTGGAGCCAGATGTTGTAGCATAATTTGACTCAGTTAAAAGTCAAGATAGGTCTTGAGAAATTCAAGGTTATATAGGAACAATTGTTAGAATGTCAAGAAGACCTGCAATATGCTCAAAAGGATAACCACAAGTGAAACAAGGATTCATCATCACATGTGCATTGGAACCAAAGTCAAGGAAGCAGAAACAGCATTGGAAGTGCAATATAAGCCAAAGGAGCAGTAAAGAAGAAAAGTGCGTAACAAGGGTCAAGTCGGGCTCATTCGCAAGCTCAAGAGAGACTAGTGCGATAGAACACCGAATAAGCTCAGTAGGGTTACACCGTGGAGAAAAATAGAATAATTTCCCGCATGCAGAGAAATGGCATATTTCCGTTAGAAACTTAAGAGTTTTGGAGGAGGCGCAAAGGGAAGAACAGACAGTCAAGATCAAAGTGCAGAATTGAAATAGAGAGATGGATGGCAAAGATCATATCGCATATTGCATTTGGTACATGTTACAAGTTTAGAATATGGTTAAACTTGCAATATTGCGATGCGATGCGATCACATATCGCACTTTGAAAGTTTAAAGGGTTAGCGCTAAGGAATGTGTTAAAGGTTGTGATCTGCGGGCTGTGAGTGGGCCCACCTCTCTTTTCCACGTCACCTACCTCTCCATGCATTTCACACATCACAAGTTTTAATGTTTACCTCCACCACTCATAGACTAAATCCGTTGATTTGCGATTTGCGATATCCATGGGACCCATCCCTTCCACGTCACCTCCCTCTCCCCGCACTTCACACTTCACAATTTTTATATCTTACCTTCCATTTCTCATAACAAATCCACCGATTTGTGATTTGTGATTGGCACCACCTCTACTTTCCACATCACCTTCCGCCCGTTGCACTTTGCACATCGCACATTTTAACACTTACCTCCCATATTTCACAATAAAATCCTCAAGTTGTCATTTGTGGGCGGCTGCGATGTGGTTTCGAAAGTAAAATCCAAAGGTTTTCAAATCTAGAAGTAAGGAATTTCTTGTGTTAAATCGTATCGGAGGAGGAAAGGAGGATTATAACGTAAAAAAATTGAAACAACAAAATGCAATAGAAAGTGGATGCGATGCGTTCTTCAAAGGTGAATAGAATATATTTCAAGTCCAATTCTTGTGGTAGTTTAGGGAAGAAAGTCTGAACGCGGGCATAAAGACTCGGGTATGTGATCCAACACAGGGAAAAAGAGAAGAAAAGACATAACGCAGTAGGCACGAGCAGAAGAGGCAGAGCCGGGTAGCAGGTGACATGATGATAGAATTCGAAACGCAAAAGCATGGGAAGAGTCCAGTGGAGAAGCGTTTATGCAGACTGTTGGGACATCACAACCGAAACGAACAAAGAAACATCAACAAAAAATGAGATCCATGCAAATAGATTGATACTTCTAATTTTATTTTTCTATCTTGTTTAAAGATTGACATTGTAATGAAGTCTTTAATTTCGATTTAATAGGTAGATTGCAGATTTTTAGGAAGTTTGAGTAGTTACAAGAAGTTCCAATAGTTACAAACTATTTTTGATGTATTTAAGCAAGAGAGAAAGAAAAAAAGCGGGGGCCTGAGTTTTGGACCTTTTGGGGATTACATTTTGTGCTTCTTTTTCTGATGGTTAAATGAAAGAAGAGTAAGTTTCCTACAACTGTTGATGGTGATTCGTATTTCTTGTGCCATTTTGTGTCCCTTCTTCTTTGAATGAAGTGAATTAATGTAGCAACCAGTCTCTTAATTACACATGTGAGTAAGAGTTAATAACCTTAATTTTCACTCCACTCCATCTCTTCTCCCTTCACAAATTCTCTCTGAAACTTAAAAGAAATAGATTATGTGTTTACATCATATTATTTTGAGTTTTCCCTCTCTTTAAAAACTCCTGATGAAACTTTAAAGTAATATATTATGTGTTTACAACATATTATTTCGAGTTTCCTCTAACTCCACGAATTTCCTCTGAAACTTAAGAGTGTTAGATTTTGTGTTTACAAAATATTACTTTGAGTTTCCCCTGAAGTTATTCTTTTCATTCAGATATCAGCAGTGATGGCATTATGAAATATTTATTATTCTATATTATTAAGGGTTTTAGAAAGCCAGTCTCTGAGGGATAGAACAAATAAATCATGATAAAATCATTTCCGTGACACACTTTTAAAGTGTCTGAAGCACTAATTCCTTGCACAACTGAGGGATTGTCTCTTAAGATACAACACCACACATATTTTGGGAGATTTTTCGAGAACAAAGAGGGTGTATGGCTACCACAGAACTCTGTTTCAAAAACCAACTACTATAATATTAAAAAGCCTTCCTGGTCATGGCCTCCAAGCATGACACCACTACAGAGCAACAAAAACACCAAACGAGATAGAAAGGAGTGTAAAGCGAAAGGTTAGGGTTAAAAAAGTAAATACTCACCATTGGATCATAGGAAACCATTCCCACAATCCATAACACCGTCATACTAACAATCATATGTATATTACGTGAATCACAAGGACATGGTGGATTCGGAGCGGTCACAAAATTTAAGGAATTGACCATCGAATTATAGAGTCACATATGGAATTCCACTATGAAAGGAACCGGTGCCAATTTCTAAAGTCATCCATAAAATATCAAGGGTGAAGGGATAATCCCTTCTATATTTTTTGATGCCTAAGTGCTTAGGTATAGAAGTGTATAACTATACTTAAAACTATATTGTAAATTGCATAAGTGCCAAAGCTAAACAACATGTGGACATAAATCAATAACATTGTATATAAATTCCATTGATATTCAATTTGAATATAAGTGTTGGAGTTAAATTGATTTCCTTGAGTAAAGGAGTATTGTAGAGTTTAGATTTTAATTAAGAACTCATTTTTTTAATGAAATATTGATGTGTGAATACTTGGAGCACATAGCCATGAGTTTTTCCTAAAGAAAAAATAAATAAATAAAAATTGTGAAAACCAAGTACGTGACAACTAGTTATGATGATGATGTTTAATGATGCTTATCAATCCAAACTCTTCTTATGAGAATATTTCAATTTGAGAGTATTTTGGTAATCCCGTTGTGTCATTATGAATACCTCCCTAGTTAAGAGGGAGTGTTGGAAATGTAACTAGGTTCACTCTTCATAATTGTCATTGTACTTGTATCAAAAAGTATTTTATGAAAATGCAAAAGAAGAAAAATATATTATATATTATTATTTTCATTAGTCAAAGCATGTTCTTCTCGCTTATAGGGTTTATTAAGTCAAAATATTTTTTTTTCATGAGTCAAGCAAGTGTATTTGAGCCAAAGTCCCATTTGGACTTATAAGAAAAAGGAAAATATTTATTTTTGAGTCAAAAGAGTTAAAAATGTCACCACAAGACCAAGTTCACCCTTAGTAACAAGTCGTCCTAGGCTCTAAAATCCACCTATTTGACCTCTTGGATGTGTATATATAGAGGGAAACTCGACCACTTTGGAGGCGATTCATTCACTCATCATGTACATCGATTTATGTGCCAAGAGAAGAAGGACAAACCAATAAAGTTAAAGGAGATAGAAGGATTCCAAAGGAGAGAGAAGATGAAGAATATTTTTTCCCTAGTTCTATGAATTTTTTTTGAGGTATTGCAAACCCAAAATTTTAGGGGGCCAAAAAAGGAGGAGCCGAAATTTCAGGGGTTGACAAAATTTCGCATGTTTGACTATCATTGACTTTGTTGATTTTGACTTGATGTAGAAGACTTGGAGGAGGGTTGACTTAGGTTCTTTGTGTTAGCCTTAGTATTGTTCTTGGTCTTGGTCTTGGTCCTGGGTCTTGGATATCTCACTTTAATTTGATTCTATAAGAAGATAAATTTTCTGGGTTTTCCCCCTTGTGGGGTTTTGGCCTTGGCTTGGAGAGCCTAATTTCTTGTGTTCTTTTGTTTTTTTGTGATCTTCATGTACATTTTGATAATTTATTTATAAATAAGAACATAAAATAATAATAAAATTAAAAACTCACAAGTAGTTACCATGAAATATAAATCAACCTTATTCTACAAGCTTACTGAAATATCAACAAATGCCTCCACATGTCTGGTCTTTCCTTCTCATCCTACAATGAGTCCTTGTCATCCTGCTATATGGCTTGCTTTCCAACTAGATGAGACGTAGTCTGTGGTACTGGCTGAGGATTTTTCTTGGGAGTGAGAATCTCTTCCTGAGGAACTCCAACCTTCTCTCGCTCCAAGGACCCCCTCAGGCGACTTTATCTTCCGCAAAATTCACGTCCTCCTTGATAGCTGTCTTCCCGAGACATGGTACGTACACCTTGTATGTTTGAGATCTCTTATAGTAACCCATGAAAATTCCATTTTTAGTTGTGGGCTCTTGCTTCTTCTTGCTCTCTTTTGGAACATGGCAGTAATATATTTTCCTAAAGATGAAAAAATAAGAAACATCAAGCTTCTTTCCTCTGAAGGCCTCCTCTAGTGTAACTCATCCAAGCACCCTGTGTGGACTCTCATTCTACATAAATACTGTAATGTTGCATTCCTTTGCCCAAAAAAACATGGGCGACCCCTGATCATGCAACGTGGCCTTGGTTGCTCCAACTATGTTATGGTTATTTCTTTCAGCCACCCCATTCTGTTGAGGATTGTGGGGTGTTGTAAGCTCTTTCATAATGCTCTCCTTGGCACACACATCCCTAAAAGAACTGGAGGTACATTCCCCACCACAGTCACGCCTCAATGGTTTTATTTTATTCTTGGTTTTGTGTTCTACCAAGGCCTTAAACTCCATTAACTTGGAGAATACCTCCTCCTTCTTGATAAATAAGATCCCCATTTTCCCAAAATAATTATCTATGGAAGTGACATAATCATCCATGTCTCATTAATGATGGAGAAGAGAAGGGCCCACATGTGTCTGAATGTATAGTTCCAAAATCCCTTTGGATATGTTGTCTTGGCCCTGAAAAGATGACTTGGTATACTTTCCAAGTGTGGATACCTTGAACACTTCATGCTAGTCAATATTGCACTGTGGTATCCCCGTGGCTATCTTTAGAAGGATCTTCAATTCCCCATGATGAAAATTCCCCATGCATCTATGCCAAATATCCCTTACGTTTTTTCATGATCGCACCCTACCTTGCTGCTCAAGGTTATGCTTGTCTTACCCTCACAACAATCTACTTCATAGCTCCAGATTCTAAGAGATTAGATAGGCCTTTTTTCTACTAAAAATGACATCATACCCCTTGTCCTCTAAGGTGGAAAAAAAAAACCGAGTTTATTTTTAAGTCCTAGAACATAGAGGACATCGTTGATATGGAGAGGGTTACTAGAATCCTTCTAAAAACTAATAATAAAAACACGCTTGGTCAAGTACTTGTCATAATCTACTAGCTCAATGTGAAACTGCATGTCCTTCTCCTTCAATTTGCTGAAATATTCCTTGTTCCCGGTCATGTGAAAGGATGCTCTAAAATAAATGTACCACACACTACTACCCACCGAACTTGCCATGTAAACTATCAATGAGAAATACTTCTCATACTGAGAAGTAAAATCATCTATCTTGGCTGATGTCGCCACATGATCCTTATTAGACCCCTTCTTCTGATTAGAACACTTAGTGGCATAGTGTCCAAACTGGTGGTTGTTGACGATGATTTTCGTCAACATTTGCTAATGTAGGCTCGACTATATATCTTGCCTCACAACATTATTATTTGGCACCTTAATCTTGCAATTAACACCTTTATTGATCCAAAATTATGCAAGAACACAATAAAATATAGAAATAAACATAAATGCAGAGATGCAGCATGAATAAAACTTCACTTCATTAATATCAAATAACTGAAATATACTTACAAACGTAATGGAAATAAACTGGCTCGAGTGATGATAACTTATCTCTGAGAAGAGATGTGGTAGGTAGATGCCTCTGAACTCTGTTAGAATGAGGCTCAAGGGCCTTTTTATTATTGAACAACATGGGAAAACTATAAACAAAAAAAACCATAATCCCAAGAGATGGAACGCCAAGAGTTTGTGGGCCCCGTTGGGGTTAGTTGGGTAACCAACTTCTCGGGGTCATAACTTGGTCATACTATCTCCGTTTGACGCACACAATATATCATCAGAAATATCTCTTTGAGTACTATAGGATTTTCTGCAAGCCTATGCTTGTGGCTATGATCCTGCAGCAGACCTAAAAAACATTGTTTAAGGGGTAAAAAATGCTCCAGAAATTCAGGACCCAAAAAACTGCTAAAAATAGTAAAGTATGCTATAAACAGGGAAACTGATGAAATCGACTGGAGGTCTAGAATAGGTGGGTGGCCACCAATATCCACCTGGATCATCTATGAACTCATAGTATTCTCAAGTCTATACCTCCTGATCATCTCTGTATATCTTGTCTCACATTTATTCCTTTTATATGATCAAAGAAAAAGAAAGAGGAACTCTCTCCCTTTTTCAAAAAGGCCCCCCTTCTTTGATGGTGAAAAGAGAGAAAAGAAAGAGAGAGAGCTTAGTTCCTCCTTATAAAAGAATCTAAACGGTGGCAATGACAATTATTCAGTGTCTTTTTACCCAAGACATAAATATACAAGTATTTGTTTGTATACTTTCTCTCTAAGCTCTTGAACCCTATGAACCCATTATTATATTTCCAACCCATTATCATAAATCACACCCATTCATTTTTTAATTCTTATTATCCAAGTCCAAAGTTTATGTATCTCTAAGAAGTGCTCGACCTCTTATTTATTATAAAAGTGAAAAAATTACACCTTGAACCTTATATCGTTCTAAAAGACTATGCTACCCTCGACTGTCTTTATCTTTGTGCCTTGGCCCTTCTTTATAAAAGAATGTATTCAATGCCAATGACAATTATTCTAAATTTTTTTACCAAGAAATAAGTATAAATATTTTTTTTGTATAATTTCTCTCTAAGCTCTTGAACCTTTTGAGCCCATTATCATAAAGCACACCCATTCATATTTTATTTTTTGTGTATCCCTAAGAAGTCTTCAACCCCTTTGTTATTATAAGAGTAAAAAAATTTCACCTTGAACCTTTTATCGTTCTAAAAGATTATGCTACCCTTGATTGTATTTCTCTTTATGCTTCACCTCCTCCTTATAAAAGAATATATTTGGCGCCAAAGACAGTTATT
This sequence comes from Pinus albicaulis, assembly GCA_034641835.2. Lineage (NCBI taxonomy): Eukaryota > Viridiplantae > Streptophyta > Pinopsida > Pinales > Pinaceae > Pinus > Pinus albicaulis. The sequence goes on along the minus strand of CM076581.1, from coordinate 935,270,546 downwards.
CACAATATTTTTACCCAAGACATAAGTATAAAAGTATTTGTTTGTATACTTTCTCTCTAAGCTCTTGAACCCTTTGAGCCCATTATTATACATCAAACCCATTATCATAAAGCACACCAATTCATGTTTTAATTCTTATTATCCAAGTCCAAAGTTTGTGTATCCCTAAGAAGTCTTATTATTATAAAAGTAAAAAAAATTGCACCTCAAACCTTTTATCGTTCTAAAAGACTATGCTACCCTCGATAGCCTTTATCTCTGTGCCTTGACTCCTCTTTATAAAAGAATGTATTTAGCAATGCCAATTATTTTGAGTCTTTTTACCCAAGATATAAATATACAAGTATTTGTTTGTATACTTACTCTCTAAGCTCTTGAACCCTTTGAGCCCATGCATATTTTAATTCTTATTACCCAAGTCCAAAGTTTATCTATTTCTAAGAAGTCTTCAACCTCTTCGTTATTATAAAAGTAAAAAAAACCACCTCAAACCTTTTATTATCTAAAATACTATGCTACCCTCAGTCTTTTTTATCTTTGTGCCTTGGCCTTCTATATTCATTCTATAAAGAAATTGAAAAAAAAATAAAGTTATGTCTCTCTCATCCCCTTTTATGACCACAATCATTATTATAAAAAGTAAAAATTTACACCTCCAACCTTTCAATCTTTTTAAAAGAATATGCTACTATCTCTATATGTGTGCCTTAGCTTTCTATGTGCATTTTATAGAGAAATAGATATTCGAAAGGACATGCTACCATCTTTCATTATTATAAAAAGTAAAAAACTGCACCTCCAACCTTTCAATCTTACTAAAAAAATTATGCTACCGTCTTTATATTTGTGCCTTAGCCTTCTATGTCCATTTTATAAAAAAATAGACATTCTAAAGAACTATGCTACCATCAAAAATTACACCTCCAACCTTTCAATCTTTCTAAAAAAAACTATGCTACCGTCTCTATATTTTGCCTTAGCCTTCTATTTCCATTTTATATAGAAATAGACATTCTAAAGGACTATGCTACCATCTTTATCTATGTGCCTTAGCCTTCTATGTCCATTCATTCTATAGAGAAATGGACAAAAAAAATAAAGTGGTGTCTCTCTCTTGCGACCGACAAGGGGGGGCCACCTAAGGGGGGGCCACCGCTATTACTAATGGGAAAGCTTCTATTTCCATTTTATATAGAAATAGACATTCTAAAGGACTATGCTACCATCTTTATCTATGTGCCTTAGCCTTCTATGTCCATTCATTCTATAGAGAAATGGACAAAAAAAATAAAGTGGTGTCTCTCTCTTGCGACCGACAAGGGGGGCCACCGCTATTACTAATGGGAAAGTTTCTATTCCCCATTCTATCGGGAAATGAAAGATAAATTAACACCAGGGTAGTTTCTATCGGAAAATGTAAGATAAATCAACACCAAGGTAGTTTCTATCGGAAAATGTAAGACAAATCAACACTAGTGTAGTACCTCGTAGGATAAATCAACCTCAGCAAATATACATATAATAGCCCGTGGCGCATGTGGGATTTATCAGTTCTATTTTTTTATTATTAAAACAATGAAGGTTTTATACGCTTTTTTATTAAAAGGAAGGTTTTATACGTAAAAGCTAACTTTGCTGAGACGAAAGGCCGTCAAAGCCTACATAAATACAAGGTGTATATAATCGCCGGTGGCGCATGTGGGATATGTCAGTCCTATTTGATTTTTTTACCAAAACAAGGAAGGTTTTATGCGCAAAAGCTAACTTTGCGGAGTGTGAAGGCCGTGAAGCCTACAAAAATATAAGACTACATATATTGCTGGTGGCGCATGTGGGATATGTCAGTCTTATTTTCTTTTTTCATTTAAAAATGGGAAGGTTTTATACAAACCTACTAAATACAAGCATGCAAGTAGACTCCCCTTAAAAAATGCAAGTAGATGTTGTCATCTTGGATGAGATTTGGAACAGACCGAAATATATGAATAATGTGTTACGTGTTTTTGGGTTGTGGGGGGAGTATTGTAATCTTTTTTTTGGTGTTTATTGTAATAGTTGTTTTTGGTGTTATTAATTGACATAAAAATCAAATCAAATAAATTATTTTACGTTTTTTTTTATCTATTATAATTGTTTTTCAATGTTATTAATTAACTGTATATATAATTTTTTTTTTTTTTTTAAATATATAATGTTTCAAACCTCTCAGGCACAACTGGAGGAAGGACCAACCACAATTCAACTGTGATCAGCTAAGCTAAACCCAGAAGGTCATGTGATATATCAGCATATAAGAATCCGCTATAAGAAGCCGCATGGAGGAGATATTGCTCATTTTTGTTTGGTGTGAAGCTTTGTTAATTTGTGAAAAGCCGCATCGAGGAGATATTGCTAATTTTTTTTGGTGGAAGCTTTGTTAATAAAATTAATTTAGATTTATTTTGGGTCAAATTTTTTAAAGCGTAATTTTTTTTATATTTTTTAATTATAGATGAAAGGATTTTTTATTATTTATTTATAAAGTTATTTAAATTTTTTATTAATCCATATTAGTTAAAAATTGTGTATAATTATTTAAATTTTCTCATTTATAATTTTTTTAAATTTCAATTTCGATAACTGATAAACATACATTATAGAATGCACTTCTCAACCCAATAATAAGTCAATTGATTGCACATTCTGTTATAGAGTGTGTTATCACTCCGCAAGATTCCCAAGGCTGAGGAAGAAATCCCAACAGAGGTAACCACAAACCAAGCTTTTGACTTGATAGCTAGCCCTATCAAGCCGGAGAGGGCTCTCTCCACAAAAATCACAGCCAAGAGGGCTAGAGAAAATAGGATTTTAGGCTAGGTAATGTGTGTAGGGGTTTTGATTTGATTTGGGGTTGGGCTCACTGAAACGAGGATTAGGTCAAGGGAATTAGATTAGGGCCAATGAGGTGAAATTGCAATCCATTAGATGGGGCAAGGTAGGTAGAAAGTTTAACATTCAAAGGTGATTGGTGGGATGAACAGATCGGTGAGGAGCTAGGAAGAGCATATGAGATGAATTCTCCCTAAACTGAAGAAAATGAACAAATTATGCAAAATTCCTCAAAACAGAGCATAAATAATATGAATTATGCCTTTCAACTTGAAATTAAGCATATCATAGACATGAAATGGTTTATGAGCTTACAATACATTCTTACAAATGATCACAGAGAAAAAACTATGTCAAACATTCATACCACATGAATCCCAAAGAAATAGCTGCAATTTATCATTAATGTCCAAGCCAAAATGCTTCTTGATCAATACAAAACTTTCAAACTGATGCCAACTCCAACCCCCTATGAAGAACTGAGCTAAATAGACCTCAAACCACCTCCTCTCATCCTCAGGGGTCGAATCCATGAGGTGAGGGAGGTTTACATGAAAAGTTGAACTGCAAGCTAGAGTGTAGGATGAGGAAAGTGGCTCATTCCTATCTCTAAGAACTAATTCATTTGACCTCAACTGATGACTTACCTAATGTATCTACCTTAGATGAGAGTAAAAACATGACTTTTACATTCATCTTGAACATTTACATTAGTAAAATTACATTTCCCAATGTGAAAAGTCAAACTGGAGAAGATTTGCTGAAGATTGTAAAAATTTACAATTTTCTCGCAAATGCGCAACGTCCAAGCAAGAAAAATAACCTGTTTTTCAAGTTGGTTTTGAGTGCCTTCTCGGTGTCCAAATCAGCTCCATGATAGCTCATTGGAAATCTATTTGAGTCTAGTTTCTATATCTATCTTAATTTTTCAAAATAGTTTTGATTTTCCCTGTCAAAAAGCCAATCTCCCAGGACTGGTAAATGCGCAACGACCAAGTAAAAAAGGAGGCAGAAACATGATTTTTTGGTGCTTTTTTGCATGTTTGAGGGACCAATTATCCTCCAAATCTTCTAAAACTTGCAAGGGTTGATGTCCTCATCATTATAAACCTGCTAGTGGTGGCCATTTTTCATTTGGAGGCCCCAAAAAAGAGCACAGCGTCCAAGGCGCTGTGCCTTTAGCAAAATTTCTGAGTTGAAAATTTATCAAAAATTGCAGAAATTAACATGAGTGCAAAAATGTGCCAAAATTGTTGGAGTACTTGCTCATTGAGTGATTGAGGCATGAAGTGACACCTCAGAAAGTATGTCCAACTTTTCTTTCTCCCCTTGCTTGGTCAAACTTTCAATTTTGTCATTAGCTCTTTTGAGCTTGGCTAATGAAATTGTCTCTTTCCGTGCATGAAGTTTGACTCTTGCCCTCAACAAGTCCTTGTCCTTGTTGGACTTCTTAAGTAACCTCTCCAAATTTAGTCTGTAGATTGGCTCTATCAAGCCGTGGTTCCCTGTCTTTTCTAATCTCTAGGGCAAGCATCTCACTTGGTGTGAGCTTCTCTGCCAATTCAACTTCTCTCTGTCTTTCCCGAGCTAAAGCTCTCTTCAGCCCTATAGTCTTTGGTTTTTTTCTTGGAGGCTGATCCTCCTCATCATCAGTTTCACCAAATATTTACAACGTCTCCTCAAGAAAGGCCTTAGCCTTTTATGCCTCTCTTTGTGCTTTGATAGTCTTTACCTCATTGATGATTTGCTTAGTTTTCAGCTGTTGATTTTCTTGCTCAAGAAAGTCAATCACATATTTTTCTCTCTCAATATTAGCTTGAATTTCACTAATAATTTATTCTTTGCCTTTGATTGATGCACAGGTGATTTTTTCCTCATATTCCTCACCTACATCAATCACCTGAAATTCATGCTATATTTCATGTTTGTCCTCCTCATCATCAATGATTGGCTCTTTAGCCTTTTCCTTGCCTTTGTCCACCTGTTTTGTTGATGAAGAAGGCATGGCCCCTTTCACTCCAAGTGAAGCAAACACATGCTTGTAGCCTCTCTGATAAGTCTTGGGAAATGGCTCAACATCAGCCAAATTAGCCCAAGTTGCCTCAATATCCTCCTCACTGCTTGATGACTCGGAATCATGATGTGATGATGATGAAGGGTTGTAGAAATGTGAAGAAGAAGGATCAACATGAGGTGAATGAAACTGACTTAATGATGATGTATGAGCAGTAGGCTGAGACAGAGGAGTGGATATGGGAGGATGAGATGATGAGGGGATATTCTGATCATGCTGACTAGGTGGGGTAGTGAAAATTTCATTTGCTATGAATGTGTCCCATGGAATGTTCTTTTGCTCAAGTTGATGCATGACTATTATTTTGATGAGGGAGTGGTGAAAGAGACTCTGCATTTGATGATTATAATCCCTCTTTTGTGCAATTTATGCCATCTTGTCAATGCTGCGGGAGAGGAAATAGGGTATATGAAGCATTCTGACTCTAGTGAAATTCATAAGAAGCCAGATATGATATGAATAGAGTTGAGAAAACCTCCCCTTATAGGTGAAGTGTTTCATGATGATTTTCATCATAGGGACATAATGGTCAAGAAGATGAGAGAAAGGGAAAATGGTCTTTTTGTCATCCTTGTATCTAGGTTTAAGATATGGTTCATAGTAACTACGATCAAGGTTTCCTTGTTTAAACCATTTTTCTCCCATTTCTCTCCCACATTAGGGATCCATGTAGCAGCTGCAATGGCATTAGTAGACATGGTAAAAGTAACCTAAACAAGAGTGACCTGCCTATCATGAAGATCTGAGATGAATAGCCTTGTTAACATAGGGTGATATTGGACCTTTTGCACCTTCTCACAAAATTCAAAGCAACCAACATGTTTAAAACATGACACAGTAAGTGGAGAAGCCATGAGTTATTTTATGTTTGTTGGTTCATATCTAATGATTTTCCCTCCCTTCTTATATGTCTTCTTCTTTGGTGTTTGCTCCTTACTGACATTTCTGTTTTCTTCTTCAGACATTGTGGATTTGAAGGCTTTGGAAACCCTAGGGTAAATGGAATGAGATGAAGGGAATGTGGATTTGAAAGGAGAAACTGTGACAAATGGAGGAAGTGATAATGTATATGATAACCTAGGTCTAAGAAAACCTTAGGATCTTCTAGCTTTTATGACTGATATGTGTTTAGGGACATGAGTATGGGAAATATGAATGAAAATGGAAAAAGGAAATGAAAACTAGGGTTTCATAACAATAAACACTTCAAATTTGCATTAAATCATGAGACATTTCAGTGAGAAGGCTTGATAGGGTTAATTTACTATTTGAACGAGCTATGAAGAAGTCTGTGCAAAAAATTGAGCTTGTTGGCAGTGATAGAACCTTGAGAAACCCTCTCCGTTCAAACATGCAACGTCCAGAGGTAAACGCGCAGCGTATGTTGTTTTTTGCTCTGCGGATGATCGGTCAAATGCGCAACACCTGGGCTGAACACGCAATGTCCAAGCAAACGCGCAACGACCAGTGAAATTTTCTCAAAATGCTCAAAAACTCTGAAATTTTCTCCTCTGCTGGAAACTCCTAATGGATGAATGGAGACAAATGATTTGTTTGAAGATTTTGAATAGCTTTATATCTTTAGGGATTGTAATTTTAGTTTGAATAACCCACTTTCCCTATGTTCACGTTTCCCTTTGGACTTTAACACTGATACTCTTTAACTTTTTGACTTTTTGGCATTTTGCAATTTGATCAGGTCATGGAGTTTGGCTTTCTTTGCTCCATTTAGGCCGGAAATGATTGTATTGACAACTTGGGATGAATTTATTACATATGAGCATAAAATTACATTTTGAAAAATATAAATAAATTACATATTGAATTTTATATCAAAATGACATTTTGATATAAAAGTCATTAAACTCAAAAAGTACAACTTTGAAAATATGATAATTACATCATGATGATCTTCTATATAGGAAAACAAAATTTCTTATTTAGTCCCTCTCATATATTTGCTGAATTCATCTGAAATGGAGGAGTGACCTTGAAAAATAAAAAACCTAATGACCTAATGGGACTTCTTTAGATCTGACTTTCATGAATGAGATTTGATTTAAAAGACTTCCTCGTGAAAAGAGAATTTTCATAGGTGTTGCTATGCTCAAGGAGACATGAGAATGAGTCAACCAATATGATCTTCTGAGGGAGAATGAATTTTTATTGAGGAAAGCTACCATTAGTGAAAGAATTTTTTAGCATGACCTAATGGAATGATGTAAAAATTCAGAATGGGACACCTAATATGAAAAATAAAGGAATGGTATTAGTCACTGATGGTAGAATGCATATTTTGACTCTAACATTGGCCTTATTGGGGATGTCAACTCTGACAGAGGTGTCAAGAACCGCAGATCTCTAAGTTGAGAAGATCAGTGCTTTATTCCATTGGGCCAAATATGGTAAAAAATAACTGAAGCTGAAATGCAGGACTGACTATTTGACAACTTAATGACACAAATTAAATGAAACTTAATCAATTTGACTTGACTTAACTGAAACAAGACTAAAAAACTGAACTTACCGTACTTATTAATGGTAGTACATCATTGAGACTTGAGGGCTTCAAATCCTGATGACAACCACCTGCCCGCTGAAGACATATGTACAATCATGTGAAGTGATCCTTCCAGTGTAACCAATCCGGAAGATGGTTACTTGCTTGAATTTTGCTCCCACTCTCCTCGAGCAGGTAGAAAAAACAAAAACTAGGCCACTCCAAGTGTTTATTGAACATGTGCTGCCGGTCCATGAAAACAAGAAAATACATCTTCCCTGCTAAATGTAGCAAATCAGTAAAAGGATCTTCAAAAATATGAAAAGTTACCATGTCTTGAGATTAATAAAAAACACAAGCACACTCTTCATTCTGATTTGAAAGAACACTTGGTTGTTGATCCATAGGATAGCATAGGGAAGTATGATTTTCTGCTATCTGAGTGTTGGATGCAAATTCCCGAAGCATGAGCAACTCTGATTATTTCTCTGGCATGCTGTCTCTCTTAGGCTCATACTCCTCAAATTCATATTCTAAATCATCTTTGAACAGAAAATATTCTTCAAGATTGCTAAACATGAAAACCCTATCTTATTCATGAGAGAAAACAATATCCGTTAGCTAATCTCCTTGCAGGAAATCATCATCACAAATCAATTTACTCACAAAAAAATTCTGTATGGCTTCATCAGTCTCATGACTATCATCATTCAAACCCAGACTTTCATTTTCAATAATGGAAGATGCTTCAGTCACACATTATTGACTGTGTGAACACTGTAATAGCTGCAAATCTGCATTTTCTTGGGTTGTATGACCGTTTAGGAGATGATCTATCTCATCTTCAGATAAAGGAGAAAACTAAGTTTTAAAGCAATTTACATTGATTTGGTGATTTTCATTTTCAGGATCGGGAATTGGAACTTCTCTTTCTTGGTCCCAGTCTGTATCATCTAAGGAGGGAGCTACTAATTCTTATTGGTGATGAAAAGGGTTATCATGCAAAGGCTCAAGGATCTCGTCATCCAAGGAGGAAACTATTGATTCTTGTCGGGAAGAAAAATCATTAAGGGATTCTATGAGCTCATCATCTAAATAGTCTTCATTTCCATACAACTTTTCAAGAAACTCAATGAAATTATCAGAGATCTCATGCAAACTATGAATCATTGACAAGGAAGAATTAGAGCTTTGATAATGTTGAAAGAAAATTGAATGAAAGTCCTTTAGAGAATATAAACTAGCAGATGGTAGATCCTCATACCATGTTCTCGCTTTTTCCTCCAAGGTAGCCATAAACATCTTCATTAGACAATCTTCTGGAAACTCAATCTTTAGCCTATGAATATGCAAATGAAATTTAACCAATTTCAAACTAACGTCTTCACCGTCTTGACCCTTAAGCTTTGACAGTCCTGATTGCCAATCTATACGAGGAATACGATTCGGAAAACCAGGAATATGAGTTGGATTCATAGGAGCATACCTTCGAGAAATCAAATCCATTTTGACAACCATGAGTCACCAAGAAGTCTTCAGGCTACCAGTTTTTGAAGAGTGGAGTCGCCATGAGAATTCTGAATCTTGGGATTTTTTGACACTGGAGTCGCCAGGTGAATGATGTACAACCTTCTTGTGCCTGATCATTTTTCACCATCAACAATCAGATCTGATCTTTGTCGTACACCCAGGGAAAATTTTGTCTCTTCGTTCCCCGACAACGATGCGAGTATGTTATCACTCAGCCAGATTCCCAAGGCTGAGGAAGGAATCCCAACAGATTTAACCACAAACCAATCTTTTGACTTGATAGCTTGCCCTATCAAGCCGCAAAGGGCTCTCTCCACAAAAATCATAGCCAAGAGGGCTGGAGAACATAGGATTTTAGGCTAGGTAATGTGTGTAGGGGTTTTAATTTGATTTGGGGTTGGGCTCACTGAAACGAGGATTAGGTCAAGGGAATCAAATTAGGGCCAATGAGGTGAAATTGCGATCCATTCGATGGGGCAAGGTAGGTAGAAGGTTTAACATTCAAAGGTGATTGGTGGGATGAATAGACCGGTGAGGAGCTAGGAAGAGCATATGAGATGAATTCTCCCTAAACTGAAGAAAATAGACAAATTATGCAAAATTCCCCAAAACATAGCATAAATAATATGAATTATGCCTTTCAACTTGAAATTAAGCATATCATAGACATGAAATGGTTTATGAGCTTACAATACATTCTTACAAATGATCACAGAGAAAAACCTATGTCAAACATTCATACCACATGAATCCCAAAGAAATAACTACAATTTATCATTAATGTCCAGGCTAAAATGCTTCTTAATCAATACAAAACTTTCAAACTGATGCCAACTCCAACCCCCTCTGAAGAACTAAGCTAAATAGACCTCAAACCACCTCCTCTCATCCTTAGGGGTGGAATCCATGAGGTGAGGGAGGTTTACATGAAAATCTAAACTGCAAACTAGAGTGTAGGATGAGGAAAGTGACTCATTCCTATCTCTAAGAACTGATTCATTTGACCTCAACTAATGACTTAACTAATGTATCTACCTTAGATAAGAATAAAAACATGTCGTTTAAATTCATATTTAACATTTACATTGGTAAAATTACATTTCCCAATGTGAAAAGTCAAACTGGAGAAGATTTGCTGAAGATTGTAAAAAATTGCAATTGTCTGTCAAACACGCAGCTTCCAAGCAGGAAAAATAGCTTGGTTTTCAAGCTGGTTTTGAGTGCCTTCCCAGTGTCCAAATAAGCTCCATGATAACTCATTGGAAATATATCTGAGTCTAGTTTCTGGATCTATCTTAATTTTTCAAAATGGTTTTTATTTTCTCTGTCAAAAAGCCAATCTCCCAAGATTGGTAAACACGCAACGACCAGGTCAAAAAGGAGGCAGAAACATGATTTTTAGGTGTTTTTTTGCATGTTTGAGGGACTAGTTCTCCTCAAAATATTTTGACACTTGCTAGGGTTTATGTCCTCATAATTATAAACCTACTGGTGGTGTCCATTTGGCATTTGGAGGCCCGAATAAAGAGCACAATGTCCAGGTCGCTGTGCCTTTAGCAAAATTTCTGAGTTGAAAATTATAAAAAATTGTAGAAATTAACATGAGTGCAAAAATGTGCCAAAATTGTTGGAGTACTTGCTCATTGAGTGATTGAGGCATGAAGTGACACCTCAGAAAGTATTTCCAACTTTTCTTTCTGCCCTTGCTTGGTCAAACTTTCAATTTTGTCATTAGCTCTTTTGAGCTTGGCTAATGGAATTCTCTCTTTCCGTGCATGAAGTTTGACTCTTGCCCTCAACAAGTCATTTTACTTGTTGGCCTTATTAATTAACCTCTCCAAATGTAAATTGGCTCTATCAATCCATGGTTCCCTATATTTTCTAATCTCTAGGGCAAGCAACTCACTTGGTGTGAGCTGCTTTGCCAACTCAGCTTCTCTCTGTCTTTCCCAAGATAAAGCTCTCTTCAACCCTATAGTCTTTGGTTTTTGTCTTGGATGCTAATCCTCTTCATCCTAAGTTTCACCAAATCTTTCCAAGGTCTCCTCAAGCAAGCCCTTAGCCTTTTCTGCCTCTCTTTGTGCTTTGATGTTCTTTACCTCATTGATGATTTTCTTAGCTTTTAGCTGCTGATTTTCTTGCTCAAGAAAGTCAATCACATATTTTTCTCTCTCAAGATTAGCTTGAAGTTCACTAATCTTTGCTTCTTTGCCTTTGATTGCTACACTAGTGATTTTGTCCTCATCTTTCTCACCTAGGTCAATCAGCTGAAATTCATGCTCTGTTTCATGTTTGTCCTCCTCATCATCAATGATTGGCTCTTTAGCCTTTTCCTTGCCTTTGTCCACCAATTTGTTGATGAAGAAGGCATGGCCCCTTTCACTCTGAGTGAAGCAAACACATGTCTGTAGCCTCTCTAATAAGTCTTGGGAAATGGCTCAACTTCAGCCAAATTAGCCCAAGTTGCCTCAATATCCTCCTCACTGCTTGATGACTCGAAATCATGATGTGATGATGATGAAGGGTTATAGAAAGGTGAAGAAGAAGGATCAACATGAGGTGAATGAAACTGACTTGGTGATGATTTATGAGCAGTAGGTTGAGATAGAGGAGTGGATATGGGAGGATGAGATGATGAGGGGATTTTCTGATCATGCTGACTAGGTGGGGTTGTGAAAATTTCATTTGCTATGAATGTGTCCCATGGAATGTTCTTTTGCTGAAGCTGATGCATGAATATAATTTTGATAAGGGAGTGGTGAAAGATACTCTGCATTTGATGATTATAATCCCTCTTTTGTGCAATGTATGCCATCTTGTAAATGTTGCAAGAGAGGAAATAGGGTATGTGAAGCATTCCGACTCTAGTGAAATGCATAAGAAGCCAGATATGATATGAATAGAGTCGAGAAAACCTCCCCTCATAGGTGAAGTATTTCATGATGATTTTAATCATAGGGACACATCGGTCAAGAAGATGAGAGAAAGGGAAAATGGTCTTTTTGTCATCCTTGTGTCTAGGTTTAAGATATGTTTCATAGTAGCTATGATCAAGGTTTCCTTGTTTAAACCATTTCTCTCCCACATTAGGGATCCATGTAGTAGCTACAATGGCATTAGTAGACATGGTAAAAGTAACCCCAGCAAGAGTGACCTGCCTATCATGAAGATCTAAGATGAATAGCCTTGTTAACATAGGGTGATAATGGACCTTTTGCACCTTCTCACAAAATTCAAAGCAACCAACATGTTTAAAACATGACACAATAAGTGGATAATCCATGAGTTATTTTGTGTTTGCTGGTTCATATCTGATGATTTTCCCTCCCTTCTTATATGTCTTCTTCTTTGGTGTTTTCTCCTTACTGACATTTCTATTTTCTTCTTTAGACATTGTGGATTTGAAGGCTTTGGAAACCCTAGGGTAAATGGAATGAGATGAAGGGGATGTGGATTTGAAAGGAGAAGCTGTGACAAATGGAGGAAGTGATAATGTAAATGATAACCTAGGTCTAAGAAAACCCTAGGATCTTATAGCTTTTATGACTGATATGTGTTTAGGGACATGAGTATGGGAAATATGAATGAAAATGGAAAAAGGAAATGAAAACTAGGGTTGCATAGCAATAAACACTTCAAATTTGCATTAAATCATGAGACATTTCAGTGAGAAGGCTTGATAGGGTTAACTTACTGTTTGAAGGAGCTATGAAGAAGTCTGTGCAAAAAACTGAGCTTGCTGGGAGTGATAGAACCCTGAGAAACCCTCTCCATTCAAATGCATAGTGTCTTGGAGGAACGCACAATGTCCAGGAAAACGCGCCGCATCTAGAGGTAAACACGCAGCGTCCATTGTTTTTTTCTCTACGGATGATCAGCCAAATGCACAGCACCTAGGCTGAACGCGCAACGCCTATGGAAAATGCTCAACGACCGGTGAAATTTTCTCAAAATGCTCAAAAAATCTGAAATTTTCTCCTCTGCTGGAAACTCCTGATGGATGATAGGAGGCAAATGATTTGTTTGAAGATTTTGAATAGATTTATATCTTTAGGGATTGTAATTTTAGTTTGAATAACCCACTTTCCCTGTGTTCACTTTTCCCTTTGGACTTTAGCACTGATACTCCTTAACTTTCTGAATTTTTGGCATTTTGCAGTTTGATCAAGTCATGGAGTTTGGCTTTCTTTGCTCCATTTAGGCCGGAAATGATTGCATTGAAAACTTGGGATGAATTTATTACATATGAGAACATAAAATTACATTTGGAAAAATATAAATAAATTACATATTGAAATTTATATCAAAATGACATTTTGATATAAAAGTCATTAAAATAAAAAATCACAACTTTGAAAATATGATAATTACATCATGATGATCTTCTATATAGGAAAAAAAAAATTCTTATTTAGTCCCTCTCATATATTTGCTGACTTCATCTGAAATGGAGGAGTGACCTTGAAAAATAAAAAAACCTAATGACCTAATGGGACTTCTTTAGATTTGACTTTCATGAATGAGATTTGATTTAAAAGTCTTCCTAGTGAAAAGAACATTTTCATAGGTGTTGTTATGCTCAAGGAGACATGAGAATGAGTTAGCCAATATGATCTTCTGAGGGAGAATGAAGTTTTATTGAGGAAAGCTACCATCAGTGGAATATTTTTTTAGCATGACCTAATGGAATGATGTAAAAATTCAGAATGAGACACCTAATATGAAAAATAAAGGAATGGTATTAGTCACTAATGGCAGAATGCATATTCTGACTCTAACATTGGCCTTATTGTGGATGGAAGCTCTGACAGAGGTGTCAAGAACCACAGATCTCTGAGTTCAGCAGATCAGTGCTTTATTCCATTGGGCCAAATACGGTTAAAAATAACTGAAGCTGAAATGCAGGACTGGCTATTTGACAACTTAATGACACAAATTGAATGAAACTGAATCAATTTGACTTAACTTGACTGAAACAAGACTCAAAAACTGAACTTACCCTACTTATTGATGGCAGTACATCATATAGACTTGAGGGCTTCAAATCCTGATGACAACCACTTGCCTGCTGAAGACATATGTACAATCATGTGAAGTGATCCTTCCAGTGTAACCAATCCAACAGATGGTTACTTGCTTGAATTATTCTCCCACTTTCCTCGAGCAGGCAGAGAAAACAAAAACTAGGCCACTCCAAGTGTTTACTAAACATGTGCTGCTAGTCCATGAAAACAAGAAAATACATCTTCCTTGCTAACTGTAGAAAATCAATAAAATGATCTTCAAAAATATGAAATGTTACCTTGTCTTGAGATTCAACAAAAACACAAGCACACTCTTCATTCTGATCTGAAAGAACACTTGGTTGTTGGTCCATAGGATAGAATAGGGAAGTATGACTTTCTGCTATCTGAGTGTTGGTTGCAAATTCCTGAAGCATGAGCAAATCCAATTATTTCTCTGGCATATTGTCTCTCTTAGGCTCACATTCCTCAAATTCATATTCTAATAATCTTTGAATAGAAAACATTCTTCAATATTGTTAAACATGACAGCCCTATCTTCGTCATGAGAGAAAACAATATCTGTTAGCTGATCTCCTTGCAGGAAATCATCATCACAAATTAGTTTACTCACAACAAATTCCTGTATGGCTTCATCAGTCTCATGTCTATCATCATTCAAACTCAGACTTTCATTTTCAATAATGGAAGATGCTTCAATCACACATTCTTGAATGTGTGAACACTGAAAGAGCTGCAAATCTACATTTGCTTGGGTTGTAATATGAATGTTTAGGAGATGATCTATCTCATCTTTAGATAAAGGAGAAAACTGAGTTTTAAAGCAATTTACATTGATTTGGTGATTTTCATTTTCAGGATCGGGAATAGGCACTTCTCTTTCTTGGTCCCATTCTATCTCATCTAAGGAGGGAGCTACTGATTCTTGTTGGTGAGAAAAGGGTTATCATGCAAAGGCTCAAGGATCTCTTCATCTAAGGAGGAAACTATTAATTCTTGTTGGGAAGAAAAATCATTAAGTGATTCTATGAGTTCATCATCTAAACATTCTTCATTTCCATACAAATGTTCAAGAAACTCAATGAAATTATCATAGATCTCATAACAACTATGAATCATTGACAAGGAAGAATTAGAGCGTTGATAATGTTGAAAGAAAACTAAATGAAAGTCCTTTAGAGAATATAAACTAGCAGATGGTAGATCATCATACCATGTTCTCGCTTTTTCCTCCAAGGTAGCCATAAACATCTTCATTAGACAATCTTTAGGAAACTCAATCTTTAGTCTATGAATATGCAAATGAAATTTAACCAAATGCAAACCAGCATCTTCACCGTCTTGACCCTTAAACTTTGGTTGTCCTGACTGCCAATCTATACAAGGAATACGGCTTAGAAAACCAGGAATATGAGATCGATTCATAGGAGCATATCTTTGAGCAATCAAATCCATTTTGACAACCGTGAGTCACCAATTAGAAGTTCTTCAGGCTACCGGTTTTTGAAGGGTGGAGTCGCCATGAGAATTCTGAATCTTGGGATTTTTCGACACTAGAGTTGCCAGGTGAATGATGCACAACCTTCTTGTGCTTGATCGTTGTTCACCATCAACAATCAAATTTGATCTTTGTCATACACCCAGGGAAAAGTTTGTCTCTTCGTTCCCCGGCAACGTCGCCAATATGTTATCACTTCGCTAGATTCCCAAGGTTGAGGAAGGAATCCCAATAGAGGTAACCACAAACCAAGCTTTTGACTTGATAGCTAGCCCTATCAAGCCACATAGGGCTCTCTCCAAAAAAATCACAGCCAAGAGGGCTGGAGAAAATAGGATTTTAGGCTAGGTAATGTGTGCAGGGATTTTGATTTGATTTGGGGTTGGGCTCACTGAAACAAGGATTAAGTCAAGGGAATTAGATTAGGGCCAATGAGGAAAAATTGCAATCCATTCGATGGGTTAAGGTAGGTAGAAGGTTTAACATTCAAAGGTTATTGGTGGGATGAACAGACTGGTGAGGAGCTAGGAAGAGCATATGAGATGAGTTCTCCCTAAACGGAAGAAAATGGACAAATTATGCAAAATTCCCCAAAACAGAGCATAAATAATATGAATTCTGCCTTTCAACTTGAAATTCAGCATATCATTGACATGAAATGGTTTATGAGCTTAAAATACATTCTTACAAATTATCACAGAGAAAAACCTATGTCAAACATTCATACCACATGAAGCCCGAAGAAATAACTGCAATTTATCATTAATGTCTAGGCCAAAATGCTTCTTGATCAATAAAAAACTTTCAAAATGATGCCAACTCCAACCCCCTCTGAAGAACTGAGCTAAATAGACCTCAAACCACCTCCTCTAATCCTCAGGGGTTGAATCCATGAGGTGAGGGAGGTTTACATAAAAAGCTGAACTGCAAGCTAGAGTGTAGGATGAGGAAAGTGGCTCACTCCTATCTCTAAGAACTGATTCATTTGACCTCAATTGATGACTTAACTAATGTATCTACCTTAGATAAAAGTAAAAACATGTCGTTTACATTCATCTTGAACATTTACATTAGTAAAGTTAAATTTCCCAAAGTGAAAAGTCAAACTGGAGAATATTTGTTGAAGATTGTAAAAATTTGCAATTGTCTGGCAAATGCGCAGCGTCCAAGCAGGGAAAATAACCTGGTTTTCAAGCTAGTTTTGAGTGCCTTCCCGGTGTCCAAATCAGCTCCATGATAGCTCATTGGAAATATATCTGAGTCTAGTTTCTAGATCTATCTTAATTCTTCAAAATGGTTTTGATTTTCCCTGTCAAAAAACCAATCTCCCAAGACTGGTAACGCGTAGCGACCGGGTCAAAAAGGAGGCAGAAACATGATTTTTAGGTGCTTTTTTACATGTTTGAGGGACCTGTTCTCCTCCAAATATTTTGAAACTTTCTAGGGTTTATGTAATAATAATTATAAACCTGCTGGTTGTGGCCATTTGGCATTTGGAGGCCCCAAAATAGAGCACAACGTCCAGGTCGCTGCACCTTTAGCAAAATTTTCTGAGTTGAAAATTATCAAAAAATGCAGAAATTAACATGAGTGAAAAAATGTGACAAAATTTTTGGAGCACTTTCTCATTGAGTGATTGAGGCATGAAGTGAAACCTCAACAATTATGTCTAACTTTTCTTTCTCCCCTTGCTTGGCCAAACTTTCAATTTTGTCACTAGCTCTTTTGAGCTTGGCTAATGAAATTCTCTCTTTTCGTGCATGAAGTTTGACTCTTGCCCTAAACAAGTCATTGTCCTTGTTGGTCTTCTTAAGTAACCTCTCTAAATGTAGATTGGCTCTATCAATCCATGGTTCCCTATATTTTCTAATCTCTAGGGCAAGCAACTCACTTGGTGTGAGCTGCTCTGCCAACTTGGCTTCTCTCTGTCTTTCCCGAGCTAAAGCTCTCTTCAGCCCTATAGTATTTGGTTTTTGTCTTGGAGGCTGATCCTCCTCATCATAAGTTACACCAAATCTTTCCAAGGTCTCCTCAAGCAAGGCCTTAGCCTTTTATGCCTCTCTTTGTGCTTTGATGGTATTTACCTCATGGATGATTTTCTTAGTTTTCAGCTGTTGATTTTCTTGCTCAATAAAGTCAATCACATATTTTTCTCTCTCAAGATTAGCTTGAAGTTAAATAATATTTGATTCTTTGCCTTTTATTGTTGAACTGGTGATTTTGTCCCAATATTCCTCACCTAGGTCAATCAACTGAAATTCATGCTTTGTTTCATGTTTGTCCTCCTCATCATCAATGATTGGCTCTTTAGCCTTTTCCTTGCCTTTGTCCACCTGTTTTGTTGATGAAGAAGGCATGGCCCCTGTCACTCCAAGTGAAGCAAACACATGCATGTAGCCTCTCTGATAAGCCTTGGGAAATGGCTCAAAATCAGCCAAATTAGCCCAAGTTTCCTCAATATCCTCCTCACTGCTTGATGACTCATAATAATGATGTGATGATGATGAAGGATTATAGAAAGTTGAAGAAGAAGGATCAACATGAGGTGAATGAAACTGACTTGGTGATGATGTATGAGCAACATGCTGAGATAGAGGAGTGGATATGGGAGGATGAGATGATGAGGGGATATTCTAATCATGCTGACTAGGTGGGGTAGTGAAAATTTCATTTGCTATGAATGTGTCCCATGGAATGTTCTTTTGCTCAAGCTGATGCATGAATATCATTTTGATAAGGGAGTGGTGAAAGAGACTCTACATTCTATGATTATAATCTCCCTTTTGTGCAATGTATGCCATCTTGTAAATGTTGCAGGAGCGGAAATAGGGTATGTGAAGCATTCTGACTTTAGTGAAATGCATAAGAAGTTGGATGTGATATGAATAGAGTCGAGAAAACCTCCCCTTACAGGTGAAGTATTTAATGATTATTTTCATCATAGGGACATATCGGTCAAGAAGATGAGAGAAAGGGAAAACGATCTTTTTTCATCCTTGTATCTAGGTTTAAGATATGGTTCATAGTAGCTATGATCAAGGTTTCCTTGTTTAAACCATTTCTCTCCCACATTAGGGATCCATGTAGCAGCTGCAATGGCATTAGTAGACATGGTAAAAGTAACCTGAACAAGAGTGACCTGCCTATCATGAAGATCTGAGATGAATAGCCTTGTTAACATGGGGTGATATTGGACCTTTTTCACCTTCTCACAAAATTCAAAGCAACCAACGTGTTTAAAACATGACACAGTAAGTGGAGAAGCCATGAGTTCTTTTGTGTTTACTGGTTCATATCTGATGATTTTCCCTCCCTTCTTATATGTCTTCTTCTTTGGTGTTTTCTCCTTACTGACATTTTTATTTTCTTCTTCAGACATTGTGGTTTTCAAGGCTCTGGAAACCCTAGGGTAAATGGAATGAGATGAAGGGAATGTGGATTTGAGAGGAGAAGCTGTGACAAATGGAGGAAGTGATAACGTAAATGTTATCCCATGTCTAAGAAAACCCTAGGATCTTATATATTTTATGACTGATATGTGTTTAGGGACATGAGTATGGGAAATATGAATGAAAATGGAAAAAGGAAATGAAAACTAGGGTTTCATAGCAATTAACACTTCAAATTTGCATTAAATCATGAGACATTTTAGTGAGAAGGCTTGATAGGGTTAAATTACTGTTTGAAGGAGCTATGAAGAAGTATGTGCAAAAAACTAAGCTTGCTGGGAGTGATAGAACCCTGAGAAACCTTCTCCGTTCAAATGCGCAACGTCCTGGAGGAACGCACAGCGTCCGGGCCAACACGCAAAGTCCAGAGGTAAACATGCAGCGTCCATTGTTTTTTTCTCTGTGGATGATCGGTCAAACGTACAGCACCTGGGCTGAACGCGTAGCGTCCAGGCAAACATGCAATGCCTAGGGCAAACGCGCATCGACCAGTGAAATTTTCTCAAAATGCTCAAAAACTCTGAAATTTTCTCCTTTGCTAGAAACTCCTGATGGATGAATGGAGGCAAATGATTTCTTTTAAGATTTTGAATAGCTTTATATCTTTAGGGATTGTAATTTAGGTTTGAATAACCCACTTTCCCTATGTTCACTTTTCCCTTTGGAGTTTAGCACTAATACTCTTTAACTTTCTGACTTTTTGGCATTTTGCAGTTTGATCAAGTCATGGAGTTTGGCTTTCTTTGCTCCATTTAGGCCGGAAATGATTGCATTGACAACTTGGGATGAATTTATTACATATGAGAACATAAAATTACATTTGGAAAAATATAAATAAATTACATATTGAATTTTATATCAAAATGACATTTTGATATAAAATTCATTAAACTAAAAAGGTACAACTTTGAAAATATGATAATTACATCATGATGATCTTCTATATAGGAAAACAAAATTTCTTATTTAGTCCTTTTCAGATATTTGCTGACTTCATCTGAAATGGAGTGACCTTGAAAAATAAAAAACCTAATGACCTAATGGGACTTCTTTAGATCTGACTTTCATGAATGAGATTTGATTTAAAAGACTTCATGGTGAAAAGACCATATTCGTAGGTGTTGTTATGCTCAAGGAGACATGAGAATGAGTCAACCAATATGATATTCTGAGGGAGAATGAAGTTTGATTGAGGAAAGCTACCATCAATGAAGGAATTTTTTAGCATGACCTAATGGAATGATGTAAAAATTCAGAATGAGACACCTAATATTAAAAATAAAGGAACGATATCAGTCACTGATGGAAGAATGCATATTCTAACTCTAACATTGGCCTTATTGGGGATGGCAGCTCTGACAAAGGTGTCAAGAACCGCATATCTCTGAGTTGAGCAGATCAGTGCTTTATTCCATTGGGCCAAATATGATTAAGAATAACTGAGGCTGAAATGCAGGACTGACTATTTGACAACTTAATGACACAAATTGAATGAAACTGAATCAATTTGACTTGACTTGACTGAAACAAGACTCAAAAACTGAACTTACCCTACTTATTGATAGCAGTACATCGTCGAGACTTGAGGTCTTCAAATCCTAATGACAACCACCTGCCTGCTGAAGACATATGTACAATCATGTGAAGTGATCCTTCCAGTGTAACCAATCTAGCAGATGGTTACTTGCTTGAATTCTTCTCTCACTTTCCTCGAGCAGGCAGAAAAAAAAAACTAGGCCACTCTAAGTGTTTACTGAACATGTGCTGTTGGTCCATGAAAACAAGAAAATACATCTTCCCTACTAACTATAGTAAATCAGTAAAAGGATCTTCAAAAATATGAAATGTTACCTTGTCTTGACATTCAACAAAAACACAAGCACACTCTTCATTCTGATCTGAAAGAACACTTGGTTGTTGATCCATACTATAGCATAGGGAAGTATGACTTTCTTCTATCTGAGTGTTGGTTGAAAATTCCTTAAGCATGATCAACTCTGATTCTTTCTCTGGCATACTGTCTCTCTTAGGCTCATACTCCTCAAATTCATATTCTAAATCATCTTCGAACATAAAACATTCTTCAAGATTGTTAAACATGACAACCCTATCTTCTTCATGAGAAAAAACAATATCTGTTAGTTGATCTCCTTGCAGGAAATCATCATCACAAATCAGTTTACTCACAACAGCTTCATGTATGGCTTCATCAGTCCCATGATTATCATCATTCAAACTCAGACTTTCATTTTCAATAATGGAAGATGCTTCAATCACACATTCTTGACTGTGTAAACACTGTAAGAGATGCAAATATACATTTGCTTGGGTTGTAATATGATTGTTTAGGAGATGATCTATCTCATCTTTAGATAAAGGAGAAAACTGAGTTTTAAAGCAATTTACATTGATTTGGTGATTTTCATTTTCAAGATCGGGAATTGGCACTTCTCTTTCTTGGTCCTAGTCTGTCTCATCTAAGGAGGGAGCTACTAATTCTTGTTGGTGATGAAAAGGGTTATGATGCAAAGGCTCAAGGATCTCTTCATCCAAGGAGGAAACTACTGATTCTTATTTGGAAGAAAAATCATTAAGGGATTCTATGAGCTCATCATCTAAACATTCTTCATTTCCATACAAATTCTTAAGAAACTCAATGAAATTATCAAAGATCTCACAACAACTATGAATCATTGACAAGGAAGAATTAGAGCTTTGCTAATGTTGAAAGAAAACTGAATGAAAGTCCTTTAGAGAATATAAACTAGCAGATGGTAGATCTTCATTCCATGTTCTCGCTTTTTCCTCCAAGGTAGCCATAAACATCTTCATTAGACAATATTCAGGAAACTCAATCTTTAGTCTATGAATATGAAAATGAAATTTAATCAAATGCACACTAGCATCTTCACCGTCTTGACCCTTAAACTTTGACAGTCCTGATTGCCAATATATACTAGGAATACGGTTCGGAAAACCAGGAATATGAGCTTGATTCATAGGAGCATACCTTTGAGCAATCAAATCCATTTTGACAACTCTGAGTCACCAAGAAGTTCTTCAGGCTACCGGTTTTTGAAGAGTGGAGTCGCCAGGTGAATGATGCACAACCTTCTTGTGCTTGATCGTTGTTCACCATCAACAATAAGATCTGATCTTTGTCGTACACCCAGGAAAAAGTTTGTCTCTTCGTTCCCTGGCAACGGCGCCAGTATGTTATCACTCCACTAGATTCCCAACACTAAGGAAGGAATCCCAAATGAGGTAACCACAAACCAAGATTTTGACTTGATAATTAGAACTATCAAGCTGCAGAGGGCTCTCTCCACAAAAATCACAGCCAAGAGGGCTGGAGAAAATAGGATTTTAGGCTAGGTAATGTGTGCAGGGGTTTTGATTTGATTTGGGTTGGGCTCACTGAAACGAGGATTAGGTCAAGGGAATTAGATTAGGGCCAATGAGGTGAAATTGCAATCCATTCGATGGGGAAAGGTAGGTAGAAGGTTTAACATTCAAAGGTGATTGGTAGGATGAACAGACCGATGAGGAGCTAGGAAGAGCATATGAGATGAATTCTCCCTAAACTGAAGAAAATGGACAAATTATGCAAAATTCCCCAAAACAGAGCATAAATAATATGAATTCTTCCTTTCAACTTGAAATTTAGCATATCATAGACATGAAATGATTTATGAGCTTAGAATAAATTCTTACAAATGATCACAGAGAAAAAACTATGTCAAAAATTCATACCACATGAATCCCAATGAAATAGTTGCAATTTATCATTAATTTCCAAGCCAAAATGCTTCTTGATCAATACAAAACTTTCAAACTGATGCCAACTCCAACTCCCTCTAAAGAACTGAGATAAATAGACCTCAAACCATCTCCTCTCATCCTAAGGGGTAGAATCCATGAGGTGAGGGAGGTTTACATGAAAATCTGATCTGCAAGCTAGAGTGTAGGATGAGGAAAGTGGCTTATTCCTATCTCTAAGAACTGATTCATTTGACCTCAACTGATGACTTACCTAATGTATCTACCTTAGATAAAAGTAAAAACATGAATTTTACATTTATCTTGAACATTTACATTAGTAAAATAACATTTCCAAAAATGAAAATTCAAACTGGAGAAGATTTGCTGAAGATTGTAAAATTTGCAATTTTCTGGTAAACACCCAACGTCCAAGCTAGAAAAATAGCCTGTTGTTCAAGTTGGTTGTGAGTGCTTTCTCGGTGTCAAAATCAGCTCCATGATAGCTCATTGGAAAGATATTTGAGTCTATTTTCTAGCTATATCTTCATTTTGCAAAATGGTTTTGATTTTCCCTGTCAAAAAACCAATCTCCCATGACTGGTAAACGCGCACCGACCAGGTAAAAAAGGAGGCAGAAACATGATTTTTAGCTGCTTGTTTGCATGTTTGAGGGACCAGTTTTCCTCCAAATCTTCTCAAAATTTCTAGGGTTGATGTCCTCATCATTATAAACCTTTTGGTGGTGGCCATTTTGCATTTGAAGGCCCCCAAAAAGAGTGCAATGTCCAGGTCGCTGCGCCTTTAGCAAAATTTCTAAGTTGAAAATTATCAAAAATTGCAGAAATTAACATGAGTGCAAAAATGTGCCAAAATTGTTGGAGTACTTGCCCATTGTGTGATTGAGGCATGAAGTGACACCTCAACAAGTATTTCCAACTTTTCTTTCTCCCCTTTCTTCGTCAAACTTTTAATTTTGTCATTAGCTCTTTTGAGCTTGGCTAATGGAATTCTCTCTTCCATGCATGAAGTTTGACTCTTGCCCTCAACAAGTCATTGTCCTTGTTGGCCTTATTAATTAACCTTCCAAATGTAAATTGGCTCTACCAATCCATGGTTCCCTCTCTTTTCTAATCTCTAGGGCAAGCAACTCACTTGGTGTGAGCTGCTCTGCCAACTCAGCTTCTCTCTGTCTTTCCCGAGCGAAAGCTCCCTTCAGCCCTATAGTCTTTGGTTTTTGTATTGGAAGCTGATCCTCCTCATCATCAGTTTCAAAAATATTTCTAAGGTCTTTTCAAGAAAGGCCTTAGCCTTTTTTGCCTCTCTTTGTGCTTTGATGGTCTTTACCTCATTGATGATTTGCTTAGTTTTCAGCTGCTGATTTTCTTGCTCAAGAAAGTCAATCACATATTTTTCTCTCTCAAGATTAGCTTGAAGTTCACTAATCTTTGCTTCTTTGCCTTTGATTGCTGCACTGGTTATTTTTTCCTCATCTTCCTCACCTAGGTCAATCAACTAAAATTCATGCTCAATTTCATATTTGTCCTCCTCATCATCAATGATTGGCTCTTTAGCCTTTTCCTTGCCTTTGTCCACCTGTTTTGTTGATGAAGAAGGCATGGCCCCTTTCACTCCAAGTGAAGCAAACACATGCCTATAGCCTCTCTGATAAGTCTTGGGAAATGGCTCAACATCAGCCAAATTAGCCCAAGTTCCCTCAATATCCTCCTCACTACTTGATGAATCGGAATCATGATGTGATGATGATGAAGGGTTATAGAAAGGTGAAGAAGAAGGATCAACATGAGGTGAATGAAACTGACTTGGTGATGATGTATGAGCAGTAGGCTGAGATATAGGAGTGGGTATGGGAGTATGATATGATGAGGGGATATTCTAATCATGCTGACTAGGTGGGGTAGTGAAAATTTCATTTACTATGAATGTGTCTCATGGAATGTTCTTTTGGTCAAGTTGTTGCATGACTATCATTTTGATAAGGGAGTGGTGAAAGAGACTCTGCATTTGATGATTATAATCCCTCTTTTGTTGATAGGGTTAAATTTCTAGGGCTGATAGGGTTAAATTGTTGTTTGAAGTAGCTATGAAGAAGTCTATGCAAAAAACTGAGCTTTTTGGGAGTGATAGAACCTTGAGAAACCCTCTCCGTTCAAACGCGCAGCGTCATGGAGGAACACATACTATCCGGGAAAACGAGCAGCGTTCGGAGGTAAATGCGTAGCGTCCGTTGTTTTTTGCTCTGCGGATGATCGATCAAATGCACAACACCTGGGCTGAACGCACAACGTCCAGGCAAACATGCATCGAATAGGGAAAACACACAATAACCAGTGAAATTTTCTCAAAATGCTCAAAAACTCTGAAATTTTCTCCTCTGCTGGATACTCCTAATGGATGAATGGAGGCAAATGATTTGTTTGAAGATTTTGAATAGCTTTATATCTTTAGGGATTGTAATTTAGTTTGAATAACCCACTTTCCCTATGTTCACTTTACCCTTTGGAGTTTAGCACTAATACTCTTTAACTTTTTGACTTTTTGGCATTTTACAGTTTGATCAAGTCATGGAGTTTGGCTTTCTTTGCTCCATTTAGGTTGGAAATGATTGCAT
The DNA here is from genome assembly GCA_034641835.2 of Pinus albicaulis. Lineage (NCBI taxonomy): Eukaryota > Viridiplantae > Streptophyta > Pinopsida > Pinales > Pinaceae > Pinus > Pinus albicaulis. Next base: position 935,245,212 of record CM076581.1, on the reverse strand, counting down.
TGACAGCTTGGGATGAATTTATTACATATGAGAACATAAAATTACATTTGGAAAAATATAAATAAATTACATATTGAATTTTATATCAAAGACATTTTGATATAAAAGTCATTAAACTCAAAAATTACAACTTTGAAAATATGATAATTACATCATGATGATCTTCTATATAGGAAAACACAATTTCTTATTTAGTCCCTCTCATATATTTGCTGACTTCATCTGAAATGGAGGAGTGACCTTGAAAAATAAAAAACCTAATGACCTAATGGGACTTCTATAGATCTGATTTTCATGAATGAGATTTGATTTAAAAGACTTCTTGGTGAAAAGAGCATTTTCATAGGTGTTGTTATGCTCAAGGAGACATGAGAATGAGTCAGCCAATATGATCTTCTGAGGGAGAATGAAGTTTGATTGAGGAAAGATACCATCAATGAAAGAATTTTTTAGCATGACCTAATGGAATGATGTAAGAATTCAGAATGAGACACCTAATATGAAAAATAAAGAAATGGTATCATTCACTGATGGAAGAATACATATTATGACTCTAACAGAGTGGGCAAGTCCGTGTATTGAAATTTTAACGTCCACGAGACTAAAAATAGTCTATGGGACTATGAGTTCCCTGTTTTTTTGCCTTTTTCATTTCAGTTCTTTTCTTATTCAAATTGATGATGAGTTGGCCCAACCTTCCAACAATCTCATCGTTGAAAAGACAATGCCAAGAAACTGATGCTAACATATTCTCATAAATTTCTTTGATGTCTTTGAACGCATCACATTAAAAAATGAAATGTTTTTCCGATTCCACTGCCCCAGACGTGCAAAATGTACACATTCGTTCTTCCCAAGCTTCTTTAGGCCTTTTCCACCGTCTTGTTTCACACTGAAGATGATGCGAGTTTGTTCTTAATTGAGCAATAAGAACCTTTGCCCTCCACAAAATGTTAGCTCCAATGTTCTCTTTTTGTTGGAGATCATACGTAGGGTTGAATTCTTCAATGTAGTACTTCTTTCTACCCAACTCTTTTCTCCATACCTGTTTACGAAACTTCTCCATAGCAAAATTCTTTAGCTCCTTGCTATTTTTGGGACAAGCATTGAGGTAGATATTCCATTTTTGCATCCATGTGTAGTTTTGTCTCATCCATGTTTTCTTTCTTTCACTCATTCCTTCCTTGAAGATAACATTAGGCCATCTACCTACTTAATTTGCTCAATTATTTTTAGATATCTTATAAGCCGCACCTTAGCAATTGCTTCGATGGGAGTTTCTCCTGTTTCACTAAGCATTATCTCATAAGGTACCGAACTTTTTATTTTGAACTTGCTCATAATCAAACGTTTTTGGGTTTTATCAATTTGCTTCCATTTTGAGACAAGGGTGATGCTAGCCCACAATTCACACCCACATAGAATCACTGGAAAAACTAGGAGTCCAAAAAGTACTTTAATAGTTTTCCAATCCCATAAATGTGCCTCTCTACATCTGTTTTGAAGAGCATATAATGCTTTCCACCCTCCTAAGATTCTATTCTTTCTGCAGTCCCCCCAATTAAGTTTGTTGTTGAAATCTATCCCGAGGTATTTGTACTCATTTACTTCTTCAAGAATGTTTCCTTCAAATAATAACGTATGCTGACTCTGCTTCCTTTTATTAGAGAAAATCATTATCTTGGTCTTACTAATATTGACTTGCAGCCCCACTGCTCTACAAAAATGCTCAAGGGAACATAGGTGCATCTGCAATCCATGGCCCGATTTAGAAATAAAAACAAGATCATCAGCATATAAAAGAATCTTTATCACAAACTCCCCCAACCAAACACCATCCCCACCTTGCATATTTAGCCATTCTTCCAATTTATCAATATATATACTAAAAAGAGTAGGGGATAGAGGGCAACCTTACTTGAATCCAATGTCACTTCTAAAGCTTTCTGAAATACCTAATGACGTTCTAATTTTGACTTTCACCTCTTCATAAAGTCTATGGACATCAACTCTATAATGTAAAGGAATTTCAAGTTCTTCCATTCTACGCCACAACTTATCTCTAGGGACCGTGTCAAATGCCTTTTTGAAATCAACAAAACAACAGAATAATTCTTCTTTATCCCTCCAAACCTTTTCAATAATGTGTCTCAACGTGATGCTGTGATCCACTGTAGAATGCTTCGGCCTAAAACCCACTTGTCCTTTTTCCCTCTTTTCTTTTACTTCTGCCCACTTACTGGTTCTATTTTCTACCATGTTGCTGAAGAGCTTGCAAACAAATGATTTATCATAATGGTTCTATAATTGGATGGATTATTAATGTCCCCACTTTTAAAAAGGGGTATTTCTAGGCTAGTTGTCGAATCTCTTGGGAATCCTTGTTGAATGATGTTGTTTAATATTTCCATGATGTGCGGTGCAAGAGTGTTCCTTCCCCATTTTAAATACTCTGCTTGAAGTTCAACCAAGTCTTTTTCCTTTCCTGTTTTTAGCTTTTTAATTCCAATCTCCACCTCCTATAATGTGAAGAGCTTTATAGTTGCATTGAGCCCCGGAGGAGGCTCAACCTCTGATTATTTCTCATAGAGTTGTCTTGCATATTCAAATCATTGATTAGCTATAATATTATTTTCAATTTGCTTCTTCCTTGGTTGATGTTCCTGCCAGAAATTTTTTGGGTTATTCTTCCCTAGATATATTAACTCTTCTCGCCTTGTGTGCATGAACTCATCTTTTTTCCTTTTTAGTATCTTCTTATGTAATTTTACATTCATCTTCTCCTTCCCTATATTTTTCAAGGTTCTCCTTGCCATTTTGCATTCCTCATCAAACCAAGCATTTACAGGAAAATAATTTGATTATGATCTCCTATTTTTTGCTCTTTTGCATTTCTCAAGTGCCCTTTGAATTAACTCATGACTGTTGAAGCTTTGGAAAATAGTTTTCTCTTTCTAAATTAATCTCTCCAGCATTGTCTTGAAGATAGTACAATTTTCTTGTGTTATAAGATTTTTTCCCCTTGGTAGTGATTGCCGAGAGCATTGGGTTTTTCTCTTATGCTGCATTTATTCTACCCATGATAACTTCATATAAATTGGGTTATGGTATGATTTTAAGTCCCAATTATTCTCTCCAATCTTAACTTCATCTATCTTTTCTATCAAACTTTGTGAAAAAATCACATAATCAACGACACTTGCCCCATTGTATGTGTTGCAAGTGAAGTTCCAAGACCTTTTCCATCTGCCTAGACCATTGCGAATAATTAATTTGAAAGCCCCACACAGTGTAAGAAATTCCTCTCCAAAGTGATTTCTAACTTTTTCATCTTTTGAACATCTCACCCATTGGGGATTCTCGTCTTCAGTGAGCCAAATAGGATTTTGATCCTCTTTGCTACAGAGAATAATAGCTTGCTGATTTGTTGTTCTAGCATTAAAATCCCCCACTAAAATCACTTCTCCCTGCTGATAGTATGCATCAATATCTTACTTTAAAGCTGCATACAGATCCTTGTTGTCTAGCCCCTTATTTTTTTAAGTTTTTGAGACTTGAGGGAAAAATAGCATGCTGCAATTCTTATGTGATTCTCATTCTCTGATATTTTGAACCATAAATATTGTTTATTTTCATCTTCTTTCATCAACTGAATGTGATGACCTTCCTTTTATTTCACTAAAACTAGTATTCCCCCATACCGTTTTCCATTCTCTGCTACCTTGTTCCAAATTGCTAACTTCAGATAACCATCAAACACAAGAGTTTTGCAATCATCTTGTTCATGAGTTTCCTTGAGACAAATTATGTCTCTACCTTCCGCAATAGGTCCTAACCCAAGTCCCCTCCTCCAAGGGTAGCCTCTACGATTCCAACAAACTAAACTTAGGTAGACCTGGGTAGGATTTGACTGCTACGCAGTTTGACACATAAGACTCAACTTTGAGTCTTCACCCCTTTCCATCCATGTTGCTCTCGTTGTTTGCCTCCCTATTATCGGATTCTCTATTTTTTCTTTACTGTCAGCTTGCTGCCCTGTTTTGTCCTGAGTCCCAAACACTGCAATAACTACTTTACCAATGTACAACCATGCCCTTTTCCCTTCATTTCTTGTTGCCCTAATTTTCTTCACTTCTTCCCTTCTCTCCTCTTGTTGTTTGCTAGTTAAATCTTCATCTAGGAAGAAGTGTGAGCCTTTCAAGAGTTTCCTTTTGCTCAAGAGATGGTGTTTTTCTTGCATGGTTTCCATGGTGACTTTCATGGGGCGAGGCCTCTCTTCACATATCTTCCCCACCCTCCTTGCTTGGAAAATTTTCCCTTTCCAATGTAGTTTCTCTTTTAGAAAGTCCCTTGTCAAATTGAGATTACTTTCATTCCTCCCATAAACTCTTATTCCCCTGATAATAAATTTGTTTCCCTGTCTTTTCTTTCTTTGTATTCTCTTTCTTGTGCTCTACGAGCACTTGCATCTTCTTCTTCCCCTGTCCTTATGTAACCATTAGTGTCTTCAACACTATCTTTGATTTCTTTTGGACCGCCATCCATATTGTTCTTTTTTATCTTCTCTTTTGAAATATATGTTTGTTGAGATACTTGTGTATCTACCTGAGTTGATTTAAAAATTATCACATCCTTGTTTGCTGCCCTTGATCCTGTCATGGTTTGTCACACTGTCTTCATGCTTTTACATTCTTGTTTTCCTATCTCTAAATCCTCTTGTAACATTGTTACCTGTTCATTTAAAATTCTATTACCTTCCATTAAACACCGATTTGAAAATGTGATCTCTGAAATTTTGCGGTCCCTTTCCCGTTCTTTGGCTTCCAAAATCTCCAGCCTTGTCCTAGCCCTCATCAGTTCTTCGACATAGATATCTGATGACCAAGTGAGAGGTGTGGATGTGGGACTATAAATGGTTGACTCTTTTTTATTTTTACTGCTCTTCTTTATTTTCTTTCTCTGGCACTGTTTTCTTTTTCTTTTTCTTTGTCCTTGTTCCCATTTGAGGTGAGTAAGCCTATGCCTTTAAATGCCCTGATATTTATTTGCATTTACCCAAATCCACTTCCCTGTTTTGTCCATTGAAACAATTTTGACTTGACCTAAATGATTGGTTTCCACATCACCTGATATTTCCTTGTCATTTTCAATTGTGCCTATTAATTTGCTTTCCATTTTAAGATGAGAAAATCCCCTGCTTCATTAGTCTGTTGGTTCATTGTTCTGAAAAAATCCCCTACTGATTCGCTGAAAAAAATCCCCTGCTGGTTCGTTGCCTTCGCGATTACTCACCTGCACCTGCGATTATGCAAGAGCTCCCTCGTCGGTTCGAGCACGAGCACCTACGATCCCTGGTTCGAGCACGAGCACCTGTGAAGACTCTGTTCAACGCGCTCAAACTCCACGCTGCCATACACACTCAGACTCCACACTCAAACTCCATGCCGCACCTGCTCAAACTAATCATATCCACGCTGCACCTGCTCAAACTACATCCTCAATGTGGTACATAAACTCAAATTGCGAGTTTTGCGAGTTTTGCTATGAGGTCACCCGCTACGCCCTATATGTTGGTGACTATGTTGAAGACTAGATCTATCCATGTTTTGATTGCTTTGAGTTGCTATGGCTTGTGGACTTGGCACTGTCACCATGAGAGTTTATTAGTTAAAGCCTTTGTTGGGGCAACTATTTTTCTTTGGCACATGCAGCCAAAACCTGTATCGAGATTCGAGGGTACGCATGGCCAACCCTACTAACTAGTATGTTACAATTGACACATGACCAACTGTACTAACTAGTATGTTGCTTAATTGCAACATATTAGAATTTTGTACTCAGATATTTGAAGCAATAAAAATATGAATTGTGCAGGTGTAGCATTGTTGCGGGTTTATTTTCTTGGTCAAGAAACCATAACTATAACCAAAATTGCAAATTCGTCTCTATACTTGGAAGTCATTTCTGCTGTTTATTCATAGTTTAATATTAGGAAATCAATTTTCGTTATTTTTTAATATTATTTAAATTTATTTATTTGTAACGTGATTGGTTGAAGTCTTATGAGATTTGATCTCTCTTGGTACTTGCTAGATCCAAAATTAAGATGGATTTATGATGGTTTGATCTCCCCCTTTAAATACACTATTTTCGACATTAATACTATGGGTTAATACCATGGGTTAAAAAATGGACCATTTTTATTTTAGTTTTTAGGGTTATTTTTATTTTATTTTATTTTATTTTGACCAAATTAAAATGTTTACATTACATTACATTAATCTTTTTCTTTTCTTTTATTTTTATTTTTATCTAATTTGATTTAGTCAAAATGTTAAACATTACATTACAACATCTATCTCTACACATTGGCTACGTACTCGAGCACAATTATAATTTTTCATTTTTAGTTTTATTTCCTTTTTATTTATCTTATTTTTTATTTTTTATTTATCTGTTATTTCCATTTTCATGACTTATAGTTTTTCCTCCCTATTTTCAATTTATGTGACTTATTATTATATTAAAAAATTATTTTAATAAAATTATATATATATATATATATATATATATATATATAAAACAAACATATATATTAAAATGTATATATGTTAATATAAAAAATATTAGTTAATGACATTTTTTAATTTTAATGGTGCCATTTAACAATACAATATTTTATTATTTTTGTATTTTTGTATTTTTGTATTTTTTTTTTAATTTAATTAAACTATATTTAAACTAAATGGCAAGTACTCGCCACTATATCGCCATTTTTTCTTTCAAAATATTAACATTTTATGTCATCTTTTAGTTTTGATCATTTCATTTGAGGTTTATTTCTTATATTTTAACATTGTGTTTTTGTATATATTCTTTTGATTTTATTATTATAACTAAAAAAAAATAGCATTCACTTGTGAATATTTCTAATGTGTTCTATCTAATTCTCAGCTGCACATTTAGAGTTTATTTGTATTTTAATTTTGAACTTAATTTTGGTTGCAATTTCTTTTTATTTAATGGTTTGCATTAAATTACTACATATTTACTTTGTATCCTTTATGTGATCAATGGTTAACTTTATATTCATAATATAAGGAATACAAATAACATTAAAATTAAACAACAATTGAAATTATGCAAGAAACCATTAATATTTAAACAACCATTGAAATTATGAAAAAAACACTTAATATTTAAACAAAGTTTTTTTTAGTATTTTAAATCCAAACCTTTATGAATAAGAAGGGGGTTTTATTTTACTATACTTTCTTGCATTCAAAATATTGTAATCCAATTTGTATAGTGTTAGGGTTAAAGCAGGTATTTATTTCCTTGTTTTTCTTTTCATTCTTTTGTCAAGTTGTATGCTCCAAGATTGTTCCTTGAGGGCTATAACTCTTTGATAAAGATGAGTTTGTGTGCTCTAGGATTCTTCTTTGTAGGCCATGATTCTCTTAATAAAAGCGATAAGTTTGAATTGTGCTAGTCGTGGTGTAAACTTGTTGGCAATATGTTTCTTGTGTTCTGTAATATTAAATTGATTGTCCTTGATGGCAACTCTCTGGCAAAGGATGAAGAAACTATATGTATGAAGAATCTCAGCAGTCTCTCAGAAGTTTTGTGCAGCAGATTGATTATTTTTAATATGTCACAATGTATACGTGGGTTTTTAAAGGCCACGTCGCGTATGCATGCGAAGAAGTACGTCCCAAGTCACATATACCTATTTGTGCTCCAAAATTATAATACCAGGGGGCTTTACCATGGTATTAGCCCATAGTATTGAGCGCTGTATTATATATTTGATTCCGTCCAGGATTACCATCAGCAGTTGAGTGGTTTTGACTCATGGTATTGATAAAAGCTAAATCTATATAAGGAGAAGAAGATTATAGTGCAAGGTGTGCATGAGTAAGGGTTGTTAATAAATAAATTTCTCTAAGGAATATCTGCATGGATGAACTCTATTTTTAATTGATAGATCTGAATCTATGATGCACCCATGGATATAATGATTGTTCAAGATCTCTAGATCTGAAGATGATGAAGCTCGAGTATGATCTACTGAAGAAATGATGAAGAACTGGCCCAAGTCTGCTGAAGAAAATGAAGAAATCTGAGTAAGTTTTATAGATCTAGTTTGTTATGCAAAATTTACTTTTACAGATCTATATGCTAGTTGGTCTCAATCAAAGTGCGTATATACGTGAGTTCGCTTCATGAAAAGCACGTATGGCAGTTAGGGTTTTCTGAAGCTTATTACAGATGTTACTACTGTGATTCCTGCCTTTTGTCTGCTGTCTCTCAATGAAGTCTTCTTGAAGTTCTGGGTTGTTTGAATACTGAGTATGCTGCTAAGTTGATCATGAAAAAATCTAATCAATGATTGAGAAAACATGATTAAGGTTGACAGACTGTCTAAAGGTTCTGTACTACTGAGAAAATGTCTGACTGAAAGTCTCAGATCTAAATCTGAGTCTGATCACATTCTGAAGAATAGTATACACAAAAGTATAAGTGGGTTGGTATAAAGAAAAGTGTGTATACACGCAGCTTTAACAAAGCGAAGTAGCGTATTCATTCCAGGTTATGAAAAATAGTATGCACTAAGGCATACGCTGGTTGGTGTGCAAGAAAGCGCGTATGTACGCGGCTTCAGTGAAGCAAAGAAGCGTATGCTATTTGAATTAATGACTGTTCAGGGTTGAGTTTGTATCTGCATATCTTTTCTGAAGTCTGGGTTATTTCTGAAGTTTTGGTTACAGTGTTTTCACTGTTCTAATTGAAGTACTGGGCAAGTTGATGATTGTTGATAAAGGGTTGTGTTGATGCTATTTGATCTAGTATGAAAATTGATGAAACGTGGTTTGCAGTGGGTCTGAGGGTCGAAGCCTTCAGTATGGAAGCTGAAGCTTCCTGCCAGTAGAAGTTGGTGTTATGTTCAGGGGGTTGAGGCTCCTTTCCAAGAGTGGCTGGTAAATGAGAAGAAAGGGGGTTGGAGCTCCCTTCTAGTAGAGGCTGGAAAACGAGTGAAGGTTGCAGCCTTCTGCAGGTAGAAGCCTGCATACTGATATGAGTATGCATCAGTACAATGTTGTAAACAGTTTTCCATATAATAAATATTGAAGACAGAGACGACATCAACGGTGGTTTTCTCCCAAATTGGGTTTCCACCTTAAATATTGGTGTTCATGTGTGTTCCACTTGTGTGATGTTTTATACTGCTGTTACTGCACATATTTACTGATTATCTAACCTAATTCATAACTGGTAATTCTGATTTAAAGATTGTTTCTGAACTAGAAATTTATATCAGTATAGGCTAGTTTCTTTCAACATATCCGCGTGTATACGCGAGTTTGGTTCAGAAAAGCCGTGTATGGAATTATGCAAAAGAAAAAGTTAAATTTAGATATATGAGCTCTAAATACTGATTCACCCCCCCTCTCAGTATTTTTCCCTACAATTGGTATCAAAGCATGTCCTTCTAAAGAAGCTTAGCCGCTAGAAGGAAGATCAGCCAAGATGAGAAATCAAGATGGGACAACATCTATCAGGCCTCCACCCTTCAATGGAAACAATTTAATCTTCTGGAAAACATGGACAAGATCCTATCTTCAGTCTCTTGGAGCAGATGTATGGGCTATTGTTGAAGGAGGTTATCAATATCCAGCCTAAGTTCCAATAGATGCAACGGCAAGAAAGAACTATGAAACAAATGCAAAGGCAATCAATGCACTATTGGGGAGTCTGACTAAATCAAAATTTGTCAAGGTCATGCAGTTGAATACATCAAAGGAAATATGGGACAAAATCATTCTAAGCTATGAAGGTGATACAAAGGTAAAAAGTGCTAAACTCCAAACTCTCATAATTCAATATGAAAATATAAGGATGCATAATGAGGAGAGAATTGCCAGTTTCTTTTTACGTCTAGATGATATTGTAAATCATATGAGAAATTTGGGTGAAACCATAACTGACACTACTCTGGTTGAAAAAGTTTTAAGATCTCTAACTTCAAAATTTGAGTCAAAAGTGTCTGCTATTGAAGAGACGCAGGATCTTCAAAATCTTACTATTGTTCAACTTCATGGCATTCTAACTACATGTGAAATGAGAAAAGGAGGATCATCTGAAGTCAAAGAAGCCATATTTAGAGCTTCTACAAAAGGAAAAGAAGTACAAGAAACATAAGGATCAGGGTATGTTTTAGAAGAAGATGAGGTAAATTTTGTAAAGAAGCTCCAGCTTGGCACTGGAAGGTTCAGAGGTAAGCTTCCTTTCAAATGTTTTTCTTGTGGAAGAGTTGGTCATTATGATGCTAAGTGTCCTCATAAAGAAACACATGAAAAAGGAAAGGAAGTAGCAAGAAGAAATAAGAATCGTTTTAGCACTAGAAAAAGTTATTATACTCATGAAGATAGTGATGGGTTATCAGACAGTGAGAAAGAATTTGATCAAGATCTTAGACTACTCATGGCATTTGAAAAAGATTCTAGGGAAGAAAATGATACATTTATGGATGCTCTAGAAGACAATGATTTTCTTGAAGAAATCAATCAGCTCAAAATATGTTTGGAAGAAAACAAAATATCCATAGAAATTCTAAAAGATCAGCTTGAAGAAAAAGAGAAACACAATGAGAAATTAGAATGTGAAATAGTAAGTCTAAGAAAAGAAATTGAGAAAGTAAAGACTTTGAATCTTATATTTGCTAAAGGATCTGAAACCTTATATGAAATTATCAAGGTACAACGTTCTCCTCTTATAAAAACAGGTCTTGGATATATCGTAGAATATTCTCAGTCTTCAGCACCAAACTATCTAAAAGCAGCTATAGCCAGCCTACAACGTTCTGCCACTCAGCAAGGAAACAAAGAAACTTTACAGGTAAAGCATGACCACATCAATACAAAGAACACTAACATGAATATATTTCAGAGAAATACCAACCAACATGTAAACACAAATAGAAGGTTCCATGATCGCAGAAATTTCTTTTTCAATGGAAAATGTTTCTCATGTCATAATTTTGGTCATAAAGCTGTTCAATGTGTTGCATATAAAACCATCATGACTAGAGAAGCAAGAAATAAAAGAATTGATACTGGAATAAAGAAGAATACATATAACAACTTTTATCCTCTTCAAAATTAAATTGAATGTGCTTATTGCAATAACTTTGGTCATAAAGAATATGAATGCAGAAGCAAACTTCAGCCAAAAGAGCATATACCTTCAACTTCCAAAGTATGGAGAAAGAAGGAATTACAGGTTGAGAACTGTGGCATAGCTTTATTTGCAGAAGGAGAAGAAAATCAATGGTACATCGATAGTGGATGCTCAAAACACATGACAGGTGACAGAAATAAACTTCTTGCATACAATGCTCTAGAAAGAGAAAAGAATGTTACTTTTGGAAATGATACTCCTGCTATCATTAAGGGAAAAGGTTATGTTTTTATAAAGGAAAAGGTGAAAGCTAACAATGTTATGTATGTGGATGGATTAAAGCATAACCTGTTAAGTGTAAGTCAAATGTGTGAACAAGGAACTGAAGTTGTCTTTAGCTCAAAATAATGTGTGGTACGTGATCTTGATACAGGAAAAACAATTATAAAAGGAAATAGAACATCAAGCAACTTGTATGTATTGAAAAGTTGTAAAGAACAATGTTACTTGGGTAAATCTTCAGAAAATTGGTTATGGCATAGAAGATTGGGGCATTTGAGCTTCTCTCAAATCAACAAATCTAGCAGACTCAAATTTGTTCGTGATCTTCCCGATATTACTCTTCCTGAGAGTACCATATACAAATCTTTCCAATTCGGTAAGCAAACCAGAGTGAAATTTAATACCAAAGAAGGATCAGCAAGTAAGCCTCTTGAACTCATTCATACTGATTTATGTGGACCTATGAGAAAAATGTCACCTTGTGGAGAACAATACTATATTCTGTTTATTGATGATTTCTCTAGAATGTGTTGGATTGGGTTGCTAAAACACAAAGATGAAGTATTCGAAAAATTTCAGATCTTCAAAGCACTAGTTGAAAATGAATTAGATCTAAAAATCAAGTTTCTTAGATCTGATCGAGGAGGTGAATATATATTAGATGAATTCCTTGATTTTTGTGAACAACATGGCATAAAAAGACAGTTTTCTGTAGCTGGTACCCCACAACAAAATGACGTAGCAGAAATAATGAATAGAACAGTTCAACAGATGGCTCGAGCTATGCTTGATGATTTAGGAACACCTGACACATTTTGGGGAGAAGTAGCACATACTGCGGTAAATATTCTTAACAAAGCACATGTTCGTGTAAACAGTGATAAAACTCCATATGAGCTCTGGTATGGTAATCTTCCCACTATAAAGCATTTTAAAGTTTTTGGAAGCAAATGTTTTATCAAGAACAATGATGAAAAACTTGGCAAGTTTGAACCTAGAGCAGATGAAGGAATATTTCTTGGTTACTCTTCTAGAAGTAAAGCATATAAATGCTACAATAAAAGACTTCGGAAGATTGTTGAATGCATTGACGTTGTAATTGATGAATCTCTCTCAGCTCCAAAAGGGGAAATACAAACAACAAATGAAGATGATGATGATGGATATTTTCCTGTATCTAATAGAGATAATATAGAAGGTGAACCCAATGAAGCGGCAGAAGAAGATCTATCTGAAAAGGCTCCATCCAGGTATGTTCAAAAGAATCATCCAAAATCTCAAATTTTGGGAGAAAAGGGATCAGGTGTCCAAACAAGAAGAACTCTTGTAGGGTCTACTAGCTATCTAGCATTTTTATCCACCATTGAACCACAAAATGTCAATCAAGATAGAAAAGATGAATGTTGGATTCAAGCCATGAATGAAGAACTTGATCAAATTGAAAAGAATCATACTTGGGAACTAGTTCCAAGACCTCATGATAAAAATGTTATTGGAACAAAATGGATATTCAAAAAAAAGTTAAATGAAAATGGAGATGTTATTAGAAACAAGGCTAGACTTGCTTGTAAAGGGTATGCTCAACTAGAAGGTATAGAATTTGAAGAAACATTTGCTCCTGTAGCTAGACTTGAAGCCATCAGAATGTTTCTTGCTTTTTCAAGCTTTCAACAAATCAAAGTTTATCAAATGGATGTTAAATCTGCTTTCCTCAATGGTGATCTAGAAGAAGAAGTTTATATAGAACAACCAGAAGGATTCATTTTGGGAAATGATGAAAAACTTGTTTGTAAACTTAAAAAGACTTTATATGGTCTCAAACAAGCTCCAAGGGCATGGTATTATCGTCTTGACAAATATCTTCATCAACAAGTATTTTCAAAGGGATCTACTAATAGCAACTTATACACAAAAAATGAAAATGATAAACTATTGACTGTGGTTGTATATGTTGATGACATCATTTTTGGAAGTAATGAGGAATCCATGAGTCAGAAATTTGCTTATGTTATGCAGCAAGAATTTGAAATGTCTTTACTTGGGGAACTAACATTCTTTCTTGGCTTACAAGTGAAACAAGCAACAGATGGCATATTCTTATCACAAGAAAAATATCTTAAGAAAATTCTGAAGAAGTATGGGATGGAAGATTGCAAACCTATAAGTACACCAATGATAACCGGGTGTAACCTCAGTTCTCATGATGATTCTTCCACAGTGAATCAACCAGAATACAAATCCATGATTGGAATTCTACTTTATCTCACCGGGACAAGACCATACATTATGCATGTAGTTGGGATTATTGGACGATTCCAAGCTAATCCAAAAGAGTCTCACCTTCAAGTTGTGAAAAGAATATTCAAATATCTACAAGGAACTCAAGACTTTTGACTATGGTATCCAAAGAATGAGGATCTCACTCTTCATGCTTACACAGATGTAGATTGGGCTGGAAATGTTGATGATCGGAAGGGCACTAGTGGTGGTGCATTCTATATGGGGCCCCGATTAGTTTCTTGGTTCAGTAAGAAGCAAAGCTCTATTGCCTTATCTACAGCAGAAGCAGAATATGTGGCTGCCGCATGATGTTGCACACAACTTCTTTGGATGATGTAGAATTTACAAGACATTCAAATCAAATTTTCACCTCCCATATCCATTATGTGTGATAATACAAGTGCCATCAGTATCTCAAAGAATCTTGTTATGCATTCCAAGACCAAGCACATTCCTATCAAGTATCACTTCTTATGTGAACAAGTGCTTGAAAAAAAGGTGAAATTGGAGTATGTTCCCTCCAAAGAAAAAGTTGCTGATATATTTACTAAACCTCTTCCCAGGGAAGCATTCGAATATCTCAGAAAAAAGCTGGGAGTTGTCTCTGCCGCTCAAAAGATCAGATCTGCTTAAATTCAGAAGATTAAATTGGATACGCGGATTTCATAATGAATAGTAGCGTATATACGTGAGTTTATATACATAAAACCGCATATGGGTTTTTGCTGGCATAATTTTCTAGGTCTGCATTTTCAGAACAGTTGCGGTGTTGTTGGGTATCTCTGGTGATGTTTAAATTTTTACATTTCTGTTTCATTCTCTAATATTTTTTTATGAAGATGCCTTGATGATCTGCTGTTGAAAGTGTTCAGGGTGCACAAGCTAAGGGGGAGCACTTGTCCTGTGGGAAAGGATGCATTGTTGGCATTCTAAGTGTTTGCTGTGGTTTGATATCATGATTGAGATTCATTGGTCTTGTTTATAAAAATTCATTTGATGAAAAGGTCATGTTGAGATCTATGATGTAAATTGTTATATTCAGTCATGTAAGGACTTGTTCCAATTTGTAAACCCACTTGGTTGGGTAGTTGAGTCAAAATTGTAAATCCACTTAGTTGGATCATTGATGCAAGTATGAGTAATTGGTGATAGGAAATGTCATACTCGGTTGAAAAGTCATGTACTTCATTGAAAAATATGTCTGAATATTCAAGCATGAACTCAGGGGGAGCATGGTAATTTCTGTACAAGGGATGTTGATCTACCCTTTGCCCTTGATGTCAAAGGGGGAGAATTCTGAGGATGGTTGAATACAGATGCCTAATGTCTTAATGATTATAGTTTCCATCAAGTCCAAAGGGGGAGATTGTTGGCAATATGTTTCTTGTGTTTTATAATATTAAATTGATTGTCCTTGATGGAAACTCTCTAGCAAAGGACGAAGAAACTATCTGTATGAAGAATCTCAACAGTCTCTTAGAAGTTTTGTGCAGCAGATTGATTATTTTTAATATGTCACAATGTATACGTGGGTTTGTAAAGGCCAAGTCACGTATGCACGTGGAGAAGTACGTCCCAAGTCACGTATGCCTGTTTGTGCTCCAAAATTATAATACCAGGGGGCTTACCATGGTATTAGCCCACAATATTGAGCATTGTATTATCTATTTGATTCCATCCAGGATTACCTTCAACAATTGAGTGGTTTTGACTCATGGTATTGGTAAAAGCTAAATCTATATAAGGAGAAGAAGATTATAGTGCAAGGTGTGCATGAGTAAGGGTTGTTAATGAATAAATTTCTCTAAGGAATATCTGCATGGATGAACTCTGTTTTTAATTGATAGATATGAATCTATGATGCACCCATGGATATAATGATGGTTCAAGATCTCTAGATCTGAAGATGATGAAGCTTGAGTATGATCTACTGAAGAACTGGCGCAAGTCTGCTAAAGAAAATGAAGAAATCTGAGTAAGTTTTATAGATCTGGTCTGTTCTGCAAAATTTACTTTTACAGATCTATACGCTAGTTGGTCTCATTAAAAGTGCGTATATACGCGGGTTCGCTTCATGAAAAGTGCGTATGGCAGTTAGGCTTTTCTGAAGCTTATTGCAAATGTTACTACTGTGATTCCTGCCTTTTATCTGTTGTCTGTCAATGAAGTCTTCTTGAAGTTCTGGGTTGTTTGAATACTGAGTATGCTGCTAAGTTGATCATGAAAAAATCTAATCAATGATTGAGAAAACATGATTAAGGTTGACTGACTGTCTAAAGGTTCTGCACTGCTGAGAAAATGTCTGACTGAAAGTCTCAGATCTGAATTTGAGTCTAATCGCATTTTGAAGAATAGTATACACAGAAGTATACGCGGGTTGGTATAAAGAAAAGCACGTATACACACAGCTTTAACAAAGCGAAGTAGCGTATTCATTCCAGGTTATGAAAAACAGTATGCACTGAGGCATATGCAAGTTGGTGTGCATGAAAACGCGTATGTATGCGGCTTCAGTGAAGCAAAGAAGCATATGCTATTTGAATTAATGACTATTCAAGGTTGAGTTTGTATCTGCATATCTTTTCTGAAGTCTGGGTTATTTTTGAAGTTCTGGTTACAGTGTTTTGATTGTTCTAATTGAAGTATTGGGCAAGTTGATGATTGTTGATAAAGGGTTGTGTTGACGCTGTTTGATCCAGTATGAAGATTGATGAAACGTGTTCTGCAGTGGGTTTGAGGGTCGAAGCCTTTAGTATGGAAGCAGAAGCTTCCTGCCAGTAGAAGCTATTGTTATGTTTAGGGGGTTGAGGGTCCCTTCCAGGAGTGGTTGGTAAACGAGAAGAAAGGGGGTTGGAGCTCCCTTCCAGTAGCAGCTGGAAAACGAGTGAAGGTTGCAGCCTTCTGCAGGTAGAAGCCTGCTTACTGATATGAGTCTACATCATTACAATGTTGTAAATAGTTTTCCATATAATAAATATTGAAGATAGAGACAACAACATCGGTGGTTTTCTCCCGAATTGGGTTTCCACCTTAAATATTGGTGTTCATGTGTGTTCCACTTGTGTGATGTTTTATAGTGTTGTTACTGAACATATTTACTGATTATCTAACTTGATGCATAACTAGTAATTCTGATTTAAATACTATTTCTGAACTAGAAATTTATATTAGTATATGCTAGTTTCTTTCAGCATATCCGCGTGTATACATGAGTTCGGTTCATAAAAGCCGCGTATGGAATTATGCAAAAGAAAAAGTTAAATTTAGATATATGAGCTCTAAATACTGATTCATTTCCCCTCTCAATATTTTTCCCAACAAAACTCAGTCTTATTTTCATGACTTAAAACAACAGGGAAAGTGCACCCAACATTTCTCGCAAGCCACCGAGAATTCCAAATGCGTGTCTGGAGTGAGCTATTCCGAAACATAAAAAATGGCAAGAGAAGAATTTAGTCTTACTCATATCTTTCTTCTTCTTCTCGCCCTTCTGATTGGACTTGACCTTGCCTGAAATCTTCTTTCCCTTGGCCTGCTTCCTTTGCCTGCCAAGGCAAAGTTCTCCTTGTCCTCTGCCTTCACTGAAATTCCAGTTGTAGGCCCCCTCTAGATTTCTTCTTGGACACAGTCTTCCCACAACCTTTCCTCATTGCGAATATTATCTCGGCCATTTAATACATCTTGGAAGTTCTCCCAAGAATTATGAAGTCCCGAAAATGAAAGAATCATAAGGTATTTGTCTGATATAGTCTTGCACAGTCCAACTAGCTCATGTTGAACATGGGTGAACTTGAAAATGTACGTAATGATGGGATCCCCTTTTCTCATCAAGATATTTATTATCTTTTCCTTCAAGGAAAGCTTCCTGGCATGGCTAGATCCCTGATACAAAGCCAAGATGGCTATACACATATCATTTGTGGTCATATTCCCATGGAGATTAGGGATAATGTGGTATTTTACCCCCTCAAGAATGATCCTCTTGGCCTTGGTGTCATTTTTTTTTATGTTGGATCAATTTTTTGGCATCTCCAGGTGTGGGGATCAAATTATAGCACCCCATTATCTTCCAACACCACTGAAATCCGCTCCCTCCATGAGAAAAAATTAGAGACTCCCTTAAAATAGTGACATTCCCTTAGTTCTTTGAACGACATACTGTTATCCAAAATACTGCTCTTCAAACTCTAGCGCAAGCATACTGACTGAACTGCACTCTTCATTGATTGAACAATCTTGGTGTTGGTTTTTATACAGAGAGTGGTTCTTATACCATGTTAATTTTATTGAAACTCTGCAACTACTTATATGCATTTATTGAAAAATAAACGACAACTAAAACTGAAACCAAGTTTAACTTTCATCAAGATACAAAGTTTCTTAACATTCAACATGCTACAAAAAATACTTCAAATAAAAACACACGCACACACATAAATTTTAGACTAGTGTTTTACCCAAGAAACCTAAATGGGAGAGCTTACTTTCTTTGCTGTAGCCTTCTTATTGATTGTACTTTGAGCAAATAAATCTTTACAATTCAATGCACAACTAGTCCAACCAACAAATAGCCTTTGAGAAAGCTCTTGGATTTCCTCTCACTAATCTCATCTATAGTAGATCTGACAAGAAAATGTATAGAAATGGAAAATATGCCTAAGAAATAACACCATAGAAGATAAAACTTCAGATCTTCATTAATATCAAAACCCTTAAGGTAGGGCAACACCATACATTCACTCCTTAAGGAAGGAGATCACTCCACAAGCCATATGCTTGCCCATACAATAATCCTTGACATCTCTCAATGGAGAGACTCTAGCCTCTATATAGGTTTCATACATGCAATACCATGGGTAGTTACCATGGGTATCTCAATACCATACATCCAATACAATGGGCTTATCACTTTATTCCCTAACTACATGTGGTCCCTTACATAATGTGGGTTAACCACTTTATTTATTAACTATGACCCAATTATTTATCATTCTTATATTATTACATCATATTATTCTCTTGGGTACCTCTCTCTGTACCCTATATTATCCCCCCTAGGTATACTACATTACACCCCCCTTAAACATGTTTCGTCCCCGAAACATAAGAAGAACACAAATAATAAGATCTACTCAAAAGAGTATTCCACTGGTACCATTCACGTGGATCCAGCCATCCCAGAGAAAGGTGAACACTTGATCTAGTCGATGTCTCGCTTGCTTGAGATGGAAGTGGGTTCTGGTGGTTCTTCTATGTTGATGTGTTGTGGGTGGATTGTCGCACCTCTCTATGTGTCATCCAGGGGCTGTTGTCCTTGTTGCTAATTCGTTTCCACCTTCCTGGTTGTTGTCTTGCTGGGTGATGAAGGTGGTGATATGTTGAAGCTTTAACCGATGGAACATCTTTCATTAATTCCTCCATTATTGGTGATGGAGTGGTGTCAAGTTCTTTTGTGGGTACTTGATTTGATGTCTGTGTTTGGATGTCTACCATCAAAGGCTCATCATCTGATGTGTCTGTGTCATTATAGATTTGAACTTCTTC
The DNA here is from genome assembly GCA_034641835.2 of Pinus albicaulis. Taxonomy (NCBI): domain Eukaryota; kingdom Viridiplantae; phylum Streptophyta; class Pinopsida; order Pinales; family Pinaceae; genus Pinus; species Pinus albicaulis. Next base: position 935,225,925 of record CM076581.1, on the reverse strand, counting down.
CTCTCTAGTTTCTCCATGGTTCCTAATGCAAATATCGTGCAATGCAATTTTCTTCTTTTTATACCAGAGCTTCATGAATTTCTTTTGCACATTAAAATTGACAGTACCAACGGATTCCATCCAAGGGTGTCCCAAAACAACATCCACAGCAGCCATATCTGAAGCATAAAAATCGGAATGCAACACATACTTATCCATAGAAATCTTCAAATCTTTATAGATTTGAACATCTTCATTATCAACCTGTGTGTTTTCAATATGCTTTGCTGGAACTTGCAATTTTTTAGCCTAATTCACATTGATACAATTATGCTTGCAACTAGGAATGATAGACACAACACTGTTCTCTTTCTGAATACTTCCATGAACCCGTAATATGGAAATATTAGTATAAAATAAGTCTTTATGGCTCTTGCTATCCTTCTTTCCAGCTTGAGACCACTTGTCCAAAAGGACTTTTTCAAGTGTTTTTTCGGGAAGTTTCCTCACTGAGCTGTCAAGTGAGGTCCACCATTTATTTGCCTCATCTTTCATATGAAGCCCTATGGAGCATATCCAAAAACTTCGGTAATGAGCCTTGAGATATTGTAAAAAATCTTCAATAGTAGGACCATCATCTTTTTTTTGTAAACTTCATCTTGCGAGAATCCATAAAATAAAGTAAGGGTTTTGAAGAAAATCACTTATTTTGGAAAAATTTTAAAATGGACATTACTCAGTCAATATAACTCGGAATCCTTAATATAACCTATTTTTGAAAATGGAATAGCCATTATGTATCTAACCATATGACTGAAATCCCGATCTAGGCACTCTAGAAACACAGATTTGCGTTGCAACTGTCCCGTCGTCATAAAATTTCTGAAAAAATGGATGATTTTAAATCTGTGATAACTCCCTCATCCGGACTCCAATTTGACCGATTTTTTTTTTGAAATTGGGTGATTTTTAAAGGAGAGCTCAGATATGTAATTGGTTGTTTGAAATTTTGCACCAGAATCTACTAAAAATGTCAGGATATCCGCCGTACACAAATTGGCGTCAGAAACATTTCTGCAACACAACTGAATTTAAATCAGCGATATCACCCTCATCCGGACTCCGATTCGACTGATTTTTTTTTTGAAATTTGGTATTTTTCCGTAAGGAATCCAGATCTTATATTTATTTCTGAAAATTTTCCACCAAAATTTTCATATTTTCTCTACAAACTCGCCGCCCACAAATTTCCTGCAAAAAATGAAAAAACAAATCTCCAAACTCTGCCCAAGAAAGTGCTCTGATACCACTTGTAGTAGATCTGACAAGAAAATGTATAGAAATGGAAAATATGCCCAAGAAATAACACCATTGAAGATAAAACTTCAGATCTTCATTAATATCAAAACCCTTAAGGTAGGGCAACACCATACATTCACTCCTTAAGGAAGGAGATCACTCCACAAGCCATATGCTTGCCAATACAATAATCCTTGACATCTTTCAATGGAGAGACTCTAGCCTCTATATAGGTTTCATACATGCAATACCATGGGTAGTTACTTTAGGTATCTCAATACCATACATCCAATACAATGGGCTTATCACTTTATTCCCTAACTACATGTGGTCCCTTACATAATGTGGGTTAACCACTTTATTTATTAACTATGGCCCAATTATTTATCATTCTTATATTATTACATCATATTATTCTCTTGGATACCTCTCTCTGTACCCTATATTATCCCCCCTAGGTATACTACATCATCTCCAAAAAAATTTCTCATCCTGTCATTGCTCTTGGCCTTGAGAATTTTCTCTAGACCTTGCCTCTTGATCTTGACTCTCACACAATTGTTTCCCGCTGAAACTAGTCTCGGCTTGCTCCTCGAAATCTTAATCTTTGCTCCTCAACCAATGTGTCATACCATCAACAAAGAATCACCAATCTATACATAATTTTCCTTATGTTAACTTAATAGACTCCCCCTTCCCCACTTTTCTATTTCTCTACCCCCCTTTTTGGTTTCTCACTTATTTATAACCTCCTTTTGAGAAATTTATTTAATGAATAATTTTCTTGTTTGCTAGTTTATGTGAGTCCTGAGATGGTTGCACAACTAACTTATGGCTTTAGTTGTGATCCATGGGTGTCTAAGTCGTCAAAATAACCCGGGGATAACACTTGGCCTAGGCCACACTATCACTTAGCATGGCTGGATTATTGGGTACGAAGTTTCTAACTGGTGACATTTGCACCACAAAGTTCCTTAACAAAACAACATTTCATCATCTGCTCTATGCCTTGTGGGATTTCTTTTACTAATCATTTTACCTCTTTATCCCCAAATATTTAACTCCAAACAAATATATTGGTGAATAATTTATTTATCTTTCAAGACAAAATGATAATTTCTTAAACTAGGTCCCTATTCTTTAGTCTCCTTAATTTAGTTAAGTTTACCTCATTTAACTTAATTTTGACTTTAGGACTTTTAATCTAGGATTAAACCCAATATTTTATTATGTTTTGGGTCAGTCACCTTTCAATTTAGAATCAATAATTGTTATCTCCTCCAATATATCTAATTTAACCTTAACCCACTTATCCAACTTTGTTTATAAGTTCTCTATCTAGCACTCTTTCACCTTCATTGCAAGATTTATGTGCCCCTGATGATGGGTGGAGTGTCCAATCAAAACATTGTACATTTAGAAAAAGCTATGCAGTTTAACTCCATAAATTAACACAAGTTGATAAACTGAAAACTTCGACATTCAACTTCCATGCACGCTTACTCAAAGACAAAGAATATTGAGACGCCATATTAAAAAATAATCCATACTTATTTATATCTAGAGGAGCGTACTTGATTTTAGAAACAAGGATAATACTAAGAAAGGGGGGTGAATCAATATTATTACCAAATAAACAACTATTTCCAATTTATACTTTCCAATTTATTTACCAATAATTTTTGTAAGCAACATCATAAATCAACACATGGATCACACAAGAACATTATAATTTAGTATACACGTATGCAACATATAAGAGATTGGTTGTACCATCAATCTTCTTCTTGATTTTTTTTTTCAAAGGAAAGCTTCAACTTGCTGTTACAATATGTTTTCTGGCACCTACTAGAGGAAACAAATACTCTCTGATTTATCAACACCAATTGAAAAGATCACCAACCCCCGATTTATCAGCACCACGTGAAAGATAACCAAGCCCTAGTTTATCAACACCAACTAAAAGGAGCACCAACCCCGAATTGATCAACACCAACTAAAAGGAGCACCAACCCCTAATTTGTTTTGTTGGCACCAACCAACATGAAGCACCAAATCCCTTTACGGTTTCTCAGGTACCCACTTGAAGGAAGCATCAACTCCCTAATATGCAAGCACCAATCCACTGAACCATGGAGACACCTCTTTCATTCATTATCAAACTAACATCGATAGGCTCTTACACAAAATAAATTTGTTTTCTCTTCTCACAAAAATCACCACAATTGTTAATGTATTTTATGCAATCTTGCTTCTCTTATGTATCTTCTCATACTAAGCTGTAGCCTATAAATTTTAGAGCTGCTAATTTTAGTATTAACAATTTAACTTCAACTCTATTTTTCAAATAATTGTTGTTTCTTTCATTAATATCTTTGTTCTCTTATTGTTCAATCATTTAGTAAATTTATTCATTGTTTGCATGTGAACACTTATTTTTCCATTCTCTGCACGTTGTTCAAAAATAAAAATCCAACTTCCTCAATCTATTTTGATTATAGTTTTGTTTTGTCTTAACCGTTATCTTCACTATTGCTTTTGTGTGTTCTTTAATTGATCAAGCAATTAATTAAATCTCTAGATTTTCTTCTTCTTTTTTTCCCAAGAAAAATCGTAACTTTTATCAGGAAATAAGAGTTACATGTTGTAGATGCATGAGCATATGCAAATAAACAAGTAGCTACAATATAGATAGTGCTGTAAGCATACAGAATAAATACATCCGCTATATGTGAGAGTGTTTACAAAAAGATATAAAAGACATTCTTCAAAAGTAGACAGTTGGAGAATATACATATATATGCTATAATAAAAAATGTGTGAGGATGTTCAGTAATCCTGTCTATCGGGGGCTGGCCCCCCGCCCATGTGCAGGAACAAAAGGTCTGTGAAAATACTGATAGTAAGCATGTTCATTCTATTCCTGTACCTCTATGTGCACTGTTAGTAAGTGTGTTGCCTCCTTGGAAAGGAGGTCGGAAATGGTGCTCCTCTCCCTGTAAATGTGCCGACATGAAATAGTATCAAAATGAGCTTTGAGCATGAGAGATTCAGCCAATATATTCTGTAGTATATGTGTGTGACATGTCAATAGTTCAGAAAACTAGTCAATGACAATCTTAGAATCCCTGAAAATTTGAATAGCATGTATGTCTTTTGTGATTGCGAACTGTAGTAGAAATATGAGGCAAGATAGTTCAACAAAGTTATTGGTACCGCTGCCTAGTCCGACTTTGAATTTAAATGAGTGATGTGTAGAGAGGTGTAGGATAAAGCCACCACCACAACCATGAATCTGGGTAGACCCATCAAAGTACACTCGAGGGAGTGTGCGGTGAATGAATTCAGGGGTGATAATGCGAGGGTAGGGAAGAGGAGGGTCATCAGGGATAAAATGGTAAATGGAGAGTACGTGAGCAACGGATGAGGGCCAATGGTGAGGGGAGTCATGGAAAATGGCCCGATTGCGGGCCATCCAAATGTTCCAGCAGATAAGTATGGGAAGGTTTCGAAGCTTATTGGGATTAGCAGTATTCCACCATTGTTCCCAGGCCTCAGTAAGAGAGATGCCAATCCAATGCTGATTTATCTGAATGGATGAGGAAACAATAGTCCACAGATCAAGTGCAGCAGAGCAATGGAGGAATAGGTGATGGGAATCTTCCATCGCAGAATGGCAGAGGGCACACCTGTGAGGTCCAGAGAAAGATCTTTTCTGTAAATTAGCACCAGTGGGGATTTTGTCAGTGAGAATGCACCGCATGAGCAGTCGTGCTTTAGCTGGTCCTTTGAGTTTCCATAAATGGCGCCACCAAGGAATGAGAATATCAGGTCTATTGTCCCAGTAGATATGAGTGTATCCTTCTTTTGGTGTGTATCGACCCCACTTAGAAATTGTCCATCTGATTTCATCCTCGCAAGCCTTTAATTGAACACGGGAGTCAGTCAGAGCTTCAAGGTAGGCATTCTAGTTTGCAAACCATTGTGGCTGAATTGCTAACTCCCGGTGATCCACAATCTGGTTAAGTGTCCTGTATTCTGCTTGATGGAGAGACGTTGTGAGGGCCTGTGGGAGGAGATGGGCATTCCCACTCCCAACCCAGGAATCAAGATCAATCTGTATCTTGCAGCCATTTCCGATATTCCAGGTCAAGTCGTCGTTGATGTGTCTGACAGCAGAAATAATCGCGCGCCAGATAGTAGAGGACAGAGAGTGGATTTCGAGTGGAGTCCGAATACAGTTAGATGGGGAGAGCATATATATATATATTTCAGAGTTGTCACTCTTGTCCAAATATTGTTCCTGGTCAATAAGGACCACCTGAGCTTGGCAGCAAGTGCAGTAGCAAAAGTAGGCAGATCTTTGATGCCCCAGCCCCCCCATCACTTAGGTAATGCAATATGGGACCAATTAGTCCTGGAAAATGTGTGTCCCTCTTTCATGCCCAGCCAAAGAAAGTGCCTACAAATTTTCTGAATTTTGTGAAGAATGCCCTTTGGGATCCATGCTAAAGACATCCAATAAACAGGAGTGGCCTCCATAACAACTTTGATCAGAGTAAGGCGGCCAGCTCTGGACAACCATCTGTGGCACCAGTTGTTCAAGCTGTTTTCAATTTTGGAGATGAGCCAATTCCAATAAGAAATTTTATAATTCACAGGTTTGAGGAAGAAACCCAGGTATTTCAATCCATCCTCAAATCTGATGAGATTGAAGGGAAGTCTCTGCTGTGCATAGAAAATCTCATGAGGAGAATATCGATGACAGGTCATAGTGGATTTTAGATTGTTGCATTTCATACCTGTGGCAGTACAAAAAATAGTCAAAATAGCTTTGATCACCATGGTGTCACTAAGGGATCCATTAAGGAAAAGAATGATATCATCTACAAATAAAAGATGAGTGAGAACACAGTGTGTCGATAATTTTATGCCTTACAATTTGCCTCTAGAGGATTCATCAATAATACATCTACTGAGCCCCTCCATAACCAAGAGGAATAGAAGGGGTGATAGGGGGCATCCTTGACGAAGTCCCCTTTCTGCATGAAAGAAATTGGTTGTTGCCCCATTGATGAGAATGTTGTAAGATACATAAGTGATGCTGCACATGATCTAATTGATGGTTTGTAAGGGAAAACCCAGATGGGTGAGCAACATACGAATGTAGAGCCAACTTACTTGGTCAAAATATTTGGCCAGATCTATTTTAAGAATCATGCCTTTGATGCGTTTGGTATGCATAGAATGTAGGCTTTCTTGTGCAATGCCAATAGCCTCATGTATCTTTCTATTCTCCAGAAAATAAAATTGTTCAGGAGATATATAAGTAGATAAAATTGGTTTCAGTCTATTAGTAAGAATCTTGGCTATGGTCTTATATATGCAGTTACATAATGAGATGGGGCGATAATCGTTGAAAGTTGAGGGGCGATCAGATTTGGGGATGAGAGAAATAAAAGTGGCATTGAAAGCATCATACAAGCATCCAGATTGGCGTGTTTCTTCCACTACTTCCAACAGATCTTGACCCAATAATTCAAAAAAAGTGAGATAGAATTCCACCGCCCAGCCATCAGGTCCAGGGCTCTTGTCCTTCTTGAACCACTTAAGGACGGATTCAAGTTCTAGACTGGAAACAGGTTACTGTAGATCATCCATTGCCTCTTCATCAACATACCTGGGGAAAAGAGATGCCATCTTAATAATCTTAGCCAGGGTGGGTTGAGGGGGAGCCTTGTAGACTTCTTTGAAATGTTCAATGACTTTTTGGGCTAAGTGAGAGAAAGTTGAGGCTTTAGTTCCATCATCATTATCAAGCTCCCAGATAGAGTTAATAGCCTTTCTACCATTTGCATAATGATGGAATTTTTTTGTATTTTCATCCCTTGCATTGATCCAGGTGGCTCGACTCCTAAGTCTCCACTCCTCATTTCTGGTATGCAAGATCTTAGATTGAGTGGTTTCCAAGGAGGTGAGTAGTGTCTTGTCCGCATCAGTCTCAAATCCACCACCAATAGATGATTCCATCCCCTGAATTTTTTGTTCTATATCATATAGTTCCTCATCCTCAGATCTTTTTTTCCCCTTTACCCATCTGATAGTTTCCTTCTTTGTAATGACGAGCCTGTGTGTGAAAATGGAGGATGGTGAATTGAGATGTGGCGGCGGAGGAAGTCTTCATATATTATTCACCATATTGATATAGTTAGGATCGTGTAACCAAATAGAGCAAAATTTAAAAGGGGAAGTCGGCTTTTTAAATGCTCCAATTATCTCCAGATAGATTGGGGAATGATCAGAGATGCCTCTAGATCCAATCCATTGCCTGTATGAGCCCAAATTCTGTAACAATCCATCCTTGATGAGAAAACGGTCAAGTCTTCGGGCCACCATTTGATCCCCTGTATGCCTATTTCACCAAGTTGGAGAGGGGGAAGTAGTAAGGGGATCCACCAGATGACGTGCAGATAGCAAGTGCCTGAAGTATTTAGATAGTGAATCCGCACGAGCATTTGGCCCCCAAGATTCATAGATCTCAAGAGGCAAGTTCATATCCCCAGCCACTGTAATGTTCTTTGGACGCATAACAGATGCATTAAAAAAGGAATCCCAAAAATATTGTCTATTAGAGCAGGGGCCGTAGACATTAATAATGATAAAATTCAATCCTAGGGATTTCGAGAATACCTCTGTGCCTAGTACATTTTCCTTTCCCCAAATATTGATGGGATTGATGCAACGAGGATTATAACAAAGGGCCAAACCCCCCAAGCGATCGGTGGCATCAATAGCATGTATCATCCAACCAGGCAGTAAGGAGTTGAGAGCACTAGTAACTATATCCACTATACCATGAGTTTCTTGAAGATAGATGATATCGATATGAAAAGAAGAAAAGAGTCTGCGGAGAGCAAGTCTCTTCACAGGGCTAGCTAGCTCGTGGCAATTAAAGGAGAGGCAAATCATTAGGATACCAGAATGGGGGATTGTCTTGCTCTAGGGATCCCGTCAATGGAGAGTTGAGAGTCGGATGCAACTTCAATTCCGGTGAGGTGAATAGCTTTGGAAATAAGAGAGTGGCGTCCCCGAGAGGATTTGTGAGAGGTAGCCAGAGGACCAGAGTGATTTGGGCCCTTCGGTGGGTGGGAGCGAGAGAAAAGATTGTAGGTATGAGAGGAGAAAGAATCAGAGGGTTCAGGAACAGTAGGGGAGAAGGGAACAAGGGAAGAGGGGGGGGGACATAGGGGAGGGGAGCAGTGGAAGGGGGGATAATGGTCGAGGAGGTGGCAGGAAGAAGGTGGGGGTAGAGTGGGTGGGGTGGGGGGAAAGTATAAGGGAGAAGATGAAGGTGGACAACAGATGGATGGAGTAACAATGCCAGCCATGGCAGAATCAAAACACAGAACAGAAGCCGCAGAAAGAAAAGATAGGAAAGTAAAAGGAGAGGAGGAGGAAATACTCAAAATCGGAGGAAGTCCAGAGGTAATAGCAGCTGACAAGAAACGAGTAATCCTGGCGGAAGCATCTAGAGCATCAGAGGGATCCGCCACCGTTGGAAGGTCAGCCGAGTGTGAAAGACCCAAAGGCGATGACCTTGTCTGTAGAGAAACTGAGACTGGAGCAATCAGATTTCTGCCAATGGAGCTAGTAGTATGTGTCAACCCCGATATAGGACAATCCTTGAAAACATGTCCAACCTTATGGCATCGATGACAACGGAAGGGGACCCCTTCCTAGTCCAGAATCTGCTCCCTGGTTGAGTTGAAAAATTGTATATTAATGGCTTCCTCCAATCCTTCTATGGTATCCATATGAACCAGTATACGGGCAAAGGCCATTTTGCCAGAGGTGATATAAGAGCGATCATGGTCCAAATAGGTACCCAGAAGATTACCAGTGTCTATGAAAATCTGATCAGACCATAAGTGATAAGGCAAGCTAGGTAGGCGAACCCATATAGGACCAGCGCCTAGAGGTTCCTTATCTGGATCAAACAGGGGAATCCATCTTTTGAGCAGAACCGGAGCCATCTCGATGTGCCAAAACTAAGAAAGAATAATATCAGTAGGTGCTCTGGAGGAGAAACAGAGAGCAAACCAACCCTTGGTAAGTGTGTGTATGATAGGCATCTCCTGTATGAGATCTCCCCATATCTCTTGTGCCCACAGATTCAGTCGCTTAACCCCATAATTCCTTCCATGGACCCGACCAACAAGAACCCTGTCGACAGTGACCAAAACATCGGCCATCTATAGCCTAGCCCCGAGCGTGAGGAAAGAAGAACGTCTATGGGATTTGACACATTTGGTGCACCAGGGGGCACGAGGGGAGGTGCCAGGAGGGAAGCGAGTAGCGGAAAAAAGCGAGGGGGAAGGTGATGAGACGGTGGGAGGGTGAATGAAGACAGGGGGAGGGATGGCAAAGAAGCCAGAGGAGCAATGGGATGTAGGTGTAAGGGAGATCGAAGGAGGAAAGTAGGATGAGGAGGGGGTGAGGGAATGCACAGGTAGAGTAGTCCACGGGGGTAAGGAAGTAGGAGGGATAGGGGGGACCACGGTAAATGATGAGGTCGGTGAAGGGAGGCCGGAGTAGGTGAATGAGTGAGCGAGAAACACGAGGGAAGCGGGGGAGGGAGGCTGGAGATCCGGTGAGTTGATAAGGTCCAACTTAGCCGCCGATAAAATAACAGGGGAGGTAGAGGATAATGTCAGGACCATAAAGGAGTCCAGGTCAGGGAAAACAGAGGGGGAAGGCACTGAGGAAAAAGAGTCTCGAGGAGGAAAATTGCAATGAGGAGATGTTGAGTGGGAGACTTGCATACTCGAGGAAAACTGATTAGATAGGGACCAAATGTCTACACCCTCATATGGGTCCTCCGAATAGTCCAATAGCTGTTCCTCTTGGGCCCCTTCCATAACAGATTCCGAAACAAAGTCGTTGTATAAGTCCAAAAGAACCCCAAATGTCGCCAGACATAGGAGAGAAGCTAGTTAGAAGGGAGCCAGGAGCATAAATCCAATAGGAACTAGCAAACCGAGCTACACAATAGGTGAAAAAGGCGGCAGAGCAAATAATCAAAGTATCTGTCCCAAAACTTGAATGGTGTTCATAGGAGAGAAAACAACGTTGGCAAGCAGTTGATGCGGGAAGACCTCCACGCAATATGGGCGAGCATACATAGGTAGCAGGCAGTTACCGAGGCCGGCGCGCACCAAGGTGGACGAATAATGAACCTTGAAAAAGCACAAACTTAGTGAGAGCGACCGTCGAAAGACGAAAGTCATGTGACCACCATGGAAAGTCGCGCGAGTATACAGAGCTAGGGTAGCAGAACCCTAGCGGCCGCCATCAAAACCAGAGCCCTCCAACCCTCCAAAAATTCCCAGAGGCCTCTTCCACTGTCATCTCTATATTTTCTTTCGCTTGAACTGAGTGCTCATTTTTATTTCAACTTCAAGATTTATTTTCAGTTTAACTCAATTGGATTGATACTTCATTCTATCCATGCATGTTGTACCGATTTTCAGTTTAACAAGCTCTTTTAATTTCTATTTTGGTTTTAACTATTTTCCATACTACTATTTCAATTTCTTTAATCATTGTGTTCTCTTGTTAACAACAATATATATATATATATATATATATATATATATATATATATATATATTATCTTCATGTATACATCATGTTCTTTATAAAAATAACATTATGGTTTTTTTTTCCCATTTTATCAGTCTGTTTTAATTCCAATTTTGGTGTCTGGATTGTAGTTTAGTGATATTATAACTTTGGAAAAACAATAAATTTGACAAACTACCAATTTTCTTTGCCAAATTTTGTGAGCGCCAAATTTCTATGAGCACCAAATTTTAATGCCAAGTTTAACCACTAAAATTAAATGCTAGTGTCAAATTTCTGGAACCCTGTCCATTGCAGAACCGTGCCCATAGCTATCCGAGGTAATCTCTGTGCTAACATGATGATGATGTCACTATGCCACATCACCTGTGCCAAATGGATGGTATGATTCATTGTTAGGTCCAAGTGGAAACCTGGACTTTGGAACCCTGACAAACTTTAAACTACCATAACTTTCGATACTTGAAGTATTTTGCAGAGTGCCATATATCATTGAAAATGTATTTTTGAGGGCTATCCATGTAATCACTTCACATGAACTTGTAAGTTGATCTTATGTAGCTAAAATTCCTCCAAATATATTCTCCATCATTGACTTAGCTAAGCAACAACTTACCAATAACACAAAAAAATAACAAGGACTGTACAATCCCTAACCACTTTTAACATCAATGAAAATGCTGTTTGACATCAATGACAACATTTTTCTAACAATCTCCCCCTTTTGCATTGATGTCACATTATTTAAATAGTTTAATTATTTGTTCTCTTCCCCACTTTACTTCTCCCCGTGAACATATTTGTATCAATTTTTTTATCATACTTTCCCCGTTTGACATCAATGGAAAATAGGTTAGATACTCCCCCCACAATTAATCACCCACTGTGATTATTCTATTCCTATGTACTTGTCAACTCCCCCTGTACTTATCTCTATTATTCAACTATCCCTGTACTTATTTAGACCTCTATATTTTTTGCTTGTTGTTGTGAAGGAAATCCCCTTTGCTGACAGAGGCAATCTCTCTAGCCCTAGAGTGGTTCTAGCAACTTACGAGACTATCTAATGAACACCTTCTTAATCAACATTCAAAGCAGGACGAGAACATGAAAAGATCCTACCTCTTCCTGATGCTATGCTCAACTCTTTGGTGAAGGCCTTAATCCATGATCCTTCAGGCTCAATCCTCTCTCCTAGTGGCGTTTGAATACCTACAGGTGATCAAGAGAGAACAACAAATATGATCCAATACAAAGCATACATCGAATATTAATTAATTAATAGATCAAGGAGAATTAGGCTATTTGTATGAATATTCAAACAAATATCGAAAGCGAAACACCAAGTGTATTTAATAGTAATGTAAAAGAGGAAGCTTACAACCTTGGCCATGATGTTGGAGGCCTCCATTTGGTGTAATCCAAGTCCAAACCGAGGCTCTTAAGTGATCCTTTTACCGAATGGAAGATTAGGCATTGGCACAACATAGGGATGCAAAGGATGGATGATCAAACCAGCCCATCAATGACAAACCAATAGTGGAGGGATTGGGATCAATTTATAGGAATGGAGAGGGAGTTAAGAGCCTATTAAAGGAGGAGGAAGGCCCACTTTTCAAGGGATAATCCGCTATTGATAAGATGAAGAGCTCCAAATGAGAGAGCTCGACCCTATCTCCACCAAACAAGATCCAGCTCACTGCCCTGGAAAATTCTAGAGGTCGAAGCTTCTCCTCCATTTGAGGAAACACTGCCAGAAAGGGTTTAACACAGGGTTTCTAGTTAGAAGAGTGCTGACAATGCTAGGCTAGAATGGGCAGCCTTTTATCAGCACAGGAAGATAATTGGAGAAAAGCGTTGACCTTTAAATTTAGAGCTTGAGCTAAGCTTCTTCAGAAAATTTTCAAGGCAACTTTATTTAAGTCTTTAAAAGATATCACAATGTATTTTTCCAAGGTGGATACACTGCACAATATTCATCACAGGTTACTTCAGGATCAGGGACGGGAAGTGAACAGGGTAACAAATTACTGTGTAATAGATCCCCCCTAAAGCATGAAGGCAAGACATGGAGTGATGGGTGAAATGCTTTACAAACCAAGGCAAGGACTTGAAAAACCGCCAAGAGCATGCCAAATAAAACACAATACAATATATGACATCTATAATATGAATATGTCTAATAACATATCTATGAATAGGCATCAAATAACACATGAACCCACGACATGGTCACAACCATCTGTCTAAAGGAGATCATGGAAATGGATCCACGATATGGTCGCAACCATCCGTATAGAAAGGATCATGTGTAAAATCATGAATAATCAATAACTCCACGCAACCTGGATAATAACAAATGTCATCCAGGTTCTTCATCACAATCTCGATCTACCCAATGTACGAATCTAACCATGTGAAATAGATGTGTTGGTGTCGAACATGGTAGAAACCACCTGATTACCGGTTAATGATGAAAACCGTTAACATGCACAATAGAAACCACCAACAATGAAAATGGCCCTCAAGGTACAACAACACAATCTACAAGTATGAATAAATGTGTTGAGGTCGAATACTTACAGAATCATCCGATTGAAGGCCAATGAGGTGAACCAGTCGTTGAATGCAAAGAACTTTCCATTAAGGCATGCAAGCTCCAAGGTACTGAAAAGGAGTTTCTAAATCATCTTCTCGGATAATGAGCTGAAGTCGACAAGAAGTGATCTATTGAAGGAGGGCCATAATGATTCCCACATCATAGACACAAAACAAAGTATATCTTAAGATGATATGAGTGATTCAGGATTGTGACATAGAAGGTCAAATAAATAGAGGATGTTTGAATTTGACAGAAAAAGACTTGTCTTGAACATATTGGCGACATGACTCCAGAGTGTGGCAACATTTGACTCAAATGGGCTCAAATGTCATGATGACAAAAATGATGATGGAATAAAAGGAAAATGGATCCCAAACCTAGGAAGGCAAGTGACGAACGAAGGATATCCCCAACCCAACATGAAATGCATATGTGTGTCATGTTCAAGAGTGAAAAGTTGCCTAAAACACATAGGACGTTCCACTTCCAATTTTCCCTCGTTATTGCTAACGAATACCTCTTTATTTTTTATAGCCAGCGTGAAGAGGATAACGTAATATGAGCATATAAGTTCATTCTTTGAATGAATCCATCCTAGTAATTTTAACAAGCCCTAGGAAGGAGGAGCTTAGTCTTGTCATGATGACAAGTCTTTCGCCGTTTAATATTTAACGAGTCTGATAGAAGAGTAACTCAATGCTCTTTTCATGTTTAGGGAGTTTGAAAAGGAAACATAAAAGAAAACTCCAGCATGTCCCTTTTCGTAAATTGTCTCTCGAATATGAAAAGGTAGAAAACAATACTCGAGAGAACCTCTTGGCCATGTTTAATCAAGGTATTCCTTTTTTCATAAATAGTTAATCTCAGTTTGAAAAAGGGGTAAATGTATAGTGAGACCACGTCAATTCATTTAATTTAACAAGCTCGAAAGGACAAGTGCTTGATAATCTTTTCATGTTTCGAGAGTCAGAAAAGAGTAAAAAGTTGACTCCTCCACGAGGAACAAGTGGTATAAAAGGTAGCAACTGGTTCTAGTGATGATGGAACTGCTCAAACAATATAAAGGTCAAGAGGTTGGCTAACAAGACCACTCATTGCAACAATTCCTCAGGAAATGGTAAAAACAATTAACTGAGAGCGTATGGTCAACCAAGAAGACAGTGACGATGGAATGAGAAAATCAAGGCTCATCTGGCAGAAGAGGAAGATAAAAGGGCAATCATGAGAGGTGAGATGTGGATGGTTTCATTGTTTACACAATCTTGAAACATGGGAAACTATGCTTGAAATTGGTTTCATTTTTACACAAGCTTGAAACAGAGACAAAATATGCTTGGAATAAGTTTGCATGCCCCCAACGTAATGATGAAATTCGAGGTACATGCCCCCTAAGATTCACCTCATTCACCTAAGTATACTATTGGCTACTAACAGGTGGATGGAATGAAGGTTCATTTATGAGATCAAGTGAATGAATCGACTAGGAAGTTTACGAGATCAAATAAAAGGCTCGAATTAGAAGGGGATTTGTTTCATTTTTTAACGAGATTGACACAGTAAAATAACTATCCTCATGGCACCTTGTTTCATTTTATAATGAGTCTGACACAAGACAAGGAAATCTGCTTCAAAGAGATTGTTTCATTTTTAAAGGAGCTTGACATAAGAAAATGAACTTTGCACCAAAGAGCTTGTTTCATTTTTTTAAGGAGCTTGAAACAAGAAAAGGAAATTTAATTCGAAGAGCTTTATCATGGGCCATAAAAGGTCATGGATTCCAATAGGTTCTCATCAGATGGGGGAACAACACTTTGGAAATCAATGACGCATTGTATCACTAACTAAATCATCAACAGGCGCAGGCATGGAATAGGTGGTCACATAATTAACCTGTGGCAGGGAAGATACCACTAGAATGTAAGGACCATTAAGGGATGATGGTTTACTGGGAGTTAAATTAGGACCAATGAATGACAGCTGATCAATGGTCACAATCCTTCCTTCATTGGGAAAACATATCACACGAAAGAGAGAAGAGACAAGAGCTCCCATGACATAAGTATAGTCATGACCAAGGATTAAGTTAAAATCCAAGGGGCCTTGTACAACCATCACCTCTATATATAAAATCTTTACTCCCAAAGCAATAGGAAACTTAGGAAGGATCCCTGATGGTTGACTTGTTCCTCTATTAAAAGCCAACAGATTCTGGGTAACAGGCACAAGCTGCAGAGAACCTAAATCTTGCCAAGTAGTTGAGGACAAAATACTAACATATGCACCTTCATCTATTATTGTGCTAGTTATGGCCACATTATAAGCCTGTACGGTGATCTCACATGGCATGTAAAAAGGAAGACGATATCTTGTTAGTCAACTCCAATAAAAGGAAGCGACCAGAATACTTGGGGGGGGGGGGTGCAATGGGAACGAGAGAACTTCCCCCTTGTGTTATGGGAATAGGAAGATCACCCTCCTGTACCATGGGAACGAGAGGATTTCCCTCCAATTCATGGGAATCTGAAGAAACAAAAAGAACCTGAGTGGTATGAGGTACACTCTCTATGTGAAAGATTTGATCAGCTGAAGGTGGAATTAGGTTGACCATTTTTCAACCAGTGGTTGGTCGACAACAGACTCCTGGGGTTCAAAATTAGAGAGAGTGGGAGTCACCAGAGATGAATTCTGATCGATCAATTGATCAACTAGTAGAGTATCAGGGGAAATATTCTGATAACCAGTTGGAAGGCAAGGCTAAGAAGATGTAAGGTTATCCAAGACTTTCAAGGCTTCATCCATAAAAGGACAAAGGTGAATGGGATGATTCCGTCCACATAACCTACAGTAAAATTTGATTTTCCCCCTTTTCCCATGGGCCTTATTATCACTTATTGAGGGCTTTTCACCAACATGATCTCCAAAGGTTGATAACAAATATCGATTTGAGTCGGTAGACCACATTTCTAACACCCTAGGAATACCAGGACAATATCTACGAAGGTGGTCACCCTTAGATAACTTGCAAGGGAATTTGAATTTATGGGGTTGATTGGAAAGTTTTTCAACATCAGTTGCATCAGTAGCGATGGTTTCTTGGTTTCCCCCTTGCTTATTTTGCTTCTTATTCTTCGTATTCTTCTTTTTTTTCTTATTTTCCTAGTTACTGGAATCCATACTTTCACGAGGTGAAGAGGAAGAAAAGGGTGAAGAAACAAGCGAAGAAGGTGAGGGGTCAACTTTAGGATCATTTCCCAACGAACTTCTCATCCATGTTGTAATTGGTAGTTGTCTGATTTTCTATTAGCATCATGGGTGGTTCCTGGATACACTCAGAGCCTTATGTGACCCTCTTGCTACAAGCTTATGACCACATTTGGGCCATATTCTAGACAACATGGTGGATACAGTAGGCTGAGAGATTACAATGATTCAATTAAGATGTTGTGCTTGAATTTTCCCTAATATGCAGGATGATAGAACAAAAGTAGAGGGAACACTATATATAGTTAACAAAGAAACAATAGCCACTGTGTCGTGACTACCCCAAGTGGAGAATTCATGTAAGAAAAAGAGGTGTTAATGAAGAAGGGAAATGAATTTGACAAGAAATCCTTACCGAAACCTAGGTTTAATGTGCAAATATTCATCCAAAAGTAATTTACCTGTGAAGGACACCACGACATTGTCTTCTGGAACCATTTAAAGTTTCTTAACCACTTGTGGGATTAAAGGTTAGTAAATATTCCATGTTTTTGTGGAAAACTCTACATCAAATTTCCACCCATGTTTATAAATCCAATCAACCCAAGGATCGTCTCTCACACCATTTCCTTATAAAATTATTTGTGGTGCATTCACTCCAGAAAGTGGGCCACACATGGGATGAACTTGTGCTATTACCAAATCCAGAGGAACCCATGGAAGAATAGGTAGATTCAACACTAGAACCAGAGGGATCTATGGCAAGAGTAGCTATTGCAACACTAAAGGCATCTATGACAAAATTGATTGGTACAACACCAGAGGCATTGATAGAGCCATATCAACCCAAGGAAGAGGCAAACCCACCATAAGAAGAAATTCACGACAATGACATCAATCATTGGGAGTTGAACCTCGACTAAATGGCTTAGTTTCATGATAAAAAGACCCTCCTATGTTGTTATACTCAAGAAGAATAGGACAAGGTACTCGAAAAAGGAAGGCTTGGCCCAACTTGCTACAACACAAGAACTAATAGGAACAAAGGGGGTAGAGAAAGAAGAACCAACAAATACTACTTTAATAAAAGAACCAACAGGAGAAGACAAGGAAGAGGACCTTGCTACAACACAATAACCAACAAGGGATGATGTAAAAAAAGATCCTATTGTAATACAAGAAATAGCAGGGGCGATGGAAGAAGAATTAGAAATCCATGCTACAACACAAGAACCAATAGGGGTGGGAATGGATGAAGTATGAAAAATATCTATTGAAACACAACAAACAAGAGAGGGGAGGAATGATCAAGAAAAGCAAACAGAGGGTGATGAGGCTGGAACACTAATAAGAGGAACAAAAAAACAAGGGACAACTACAACAACTCAATAGCTTGGTATTGCTATGTAAACCCTAAGGAAAATCCAAAAGAACAAGTAAAGTTCTACATGTACATTTTTCTATAAACCATTCCATTTATCCATCATTAGAAGAAATAATATATTAGAGAAAATAAACAAAGAGCTGCAAGGCTAAGGGTTGAAGATTCCCGTGAAGGATTGGACTACCATGCTCACGCAATTGGATTCCTTGATGATGCAATAAAAAAATATGAACCAATTTTTGAGGCAGATAAAGCAAAAACCTTGAAAACAATATACATATATAGGGTCTCTATCCAGGAAAAAGCCATCCAAAAAAATAAGAACATGGATGAATTGTAGGTTGTATCCACTCAAACAAAGGCAATACTTTGGGAATAACGGATTGTTTAAATAGATATACATGATATGTGGGCGAAGGCCTAAGAAGAAAAATGTAAAGTGATGGTGGAAATATATGCAAGAGGAATGATGACACTAAGGGAACATCACTAGTTTTTCAAGAGCCTTAAAGAGAAATGCGTAGAACACCTAGAAGTCCAGATGTTTAAATGGGACCAATGGAAACAAGAGATAAAATTAAAGGCAAAAAAATCGTCTCAACTATAGGACTAAGGGGCAAAGTTAGAAGCAAAAAAGAAGAAGCTTGGCCCACTGATGGAATCTACCCTCATTTGCAGGGCACCCTTCCCTATATACATGTATTTGTATGTGAAGTACATTGAATTTGAGAGAAGTTCATTAATGACAAGTAAGATTTACAAAAGAACCTCTCCAACTACTTCCCTTGAAGGTTAATATGAAATATCAAATGAAGAAAGGAATTTATTGTGTGAACTCTATGAGAAAAATATTTTGCTTTATCATGATCCTACATGGAACCTCAATCACTTTTTGGGGGTTTCCCAACAAACCCCAACTTTTCCTCATCACATGTTATAGTTGGGTGAACTCTTGACCTCACATAGAATTCATGGCTCATACCAGGTGAGAGGTTATTAATCAATGCAAGACACATATACAACTATTGGCTAAAACAAGTTCATAAGGATGTGCTAAGAGATGGGAACACGCCTCAAAGGATATGTGGAAGAGAGATCCATTCAATCCTCACAAGCTTGCAGTGGCCTTGGAAAGAGTACAAAAGTACATTAGATGCACGAAAATGTGGAAATGAATGGGTTGATCTTGAATTGCATTACCCTATGGCCTTCTTCCTGCTTTAGACTACCATACTGATTATAACATGGCCAAGGAAATAAAACCTACCTACTAGAAATATATTGCAAGAAGGGTGGGTTATTTCTCCTCTCACGATGTAGGAGAAGTTGATAAAAATATAGAAAATCTCCATGGCAGTCACAATTACTCCAAATTAGACTAGTTATTTGGTTAGATGTGGGCATGAAATAGTTTCAGTTGGGGAGAGATGATGGTATTCCAAAATGGCATCTTTTTGCATCCATTATAGAAATTTTGAGGTCTAAAATGGGCCTCTTACGAAAAATGTACAACCAAAATAAACTTTATAAGAACTAATAGGATTCAAGATGATGATGTCAACCATGGGGGATGATTAACCATTTATTGGGTAAAAAAGTAAAAAGATTAAAAATAATAAAATGACAAAACTACTTCTTTAACTTGTATTTTCAACTTATCTCCCTATTTTTTTACTCAAATTGCGAGCAGGAGTACTCATTGGATGCAAAATTTAATTCCTCTTCCAAGGAATACCCATGTTACATATTTTCGATGGACCCTGCTACACAAAAAATGAGAAATACATGAAAAAACGTGATTTCAATCACGTTTTTCATGTATCCCTCGTTTTTCGTATAGCAGGGTCCATCAAAAGTATGAAAAATGGGTACTCCTTGCATGAGGAATCAAATTTTGTATCCAACAAGTGTTCCTGCTCAAAATTTGAGTAAATCCATAGGGAGATAAGTTGAAAAAGTCGTTTTTTTCTTTTTTCCCTCTAAATTTGATGATGTAATCTAATATTATTTTATTATTTCCACTATTATTTTATAATTTCCTTAGGAGGCCCATTTTAGACCTCAAAATTCCCCTAATGGGCCTTCACCACCTTTCAAATACCATTTTCCCCATCTTCATACCATCCTACAACTCATTTTGCTTAGAATAATGTATTTTTGACCAAGGTATAATATTCCTTTGATTATGTCATTTCTAATGCTCATACTTGTGTATTAAGAAAATAAACAACCTTTTTGTGATAACTAATGAGAAATGATGAAGAATACTTCAATGAAAAATGCTACTTTTTCAATTGCTACATCACATCCTTTGTGTTGCTGCAACACCTGGTGCACTACCCAATGATGGTAATTGATGCAACACCTATGGTTGGGGGTATCTACAACAACACCTTCATGATGATGCATTACCTTAGTCGCATTATTGTTGAATAATAGTTGTTGCAACACTGCTAGTTGGGGTAGTCATTGTAACACCTTTGCATTGTTGCAACATTCCTGACACTTTGATTGTTGATGGTAGTTGCTACAACACCTCATCCACATTTCTACAACACCTTTGATAGTTGTAATGACATGGAAGCCACACAACATAGGTTAACCACTAATGCTTAGCTGTCATAGTTGGACACTTAGTGAAAGGACAAACCACTTTCTTCCCAACAAAGGAAAAATGAAGAGTTATTTAGCACTGTCCAACATGAAAGGCTTCATTGCAATCATTTGACCAACCTCATACCTGTCAGAATGGCTAGTGAGTCAACAATTGTTTGACAATTCAATTTCTTGGCATTAACATTATAATGAGCGAAGACAACCTGAGAATATGAGATTCTCATGGTTGTCCTTAGAATCCATGATCAAATTAAGAATTGAGGAATATGTACAAATACCTTGCTCTAGTCGAGCAAGAGGGAGAGGAGAATCAAAGGATTACAATTGCATTCTTATAAATTCTATTAGTATCAATCTCATCAATTTTCGTTTAGTATTTTTCATACATGTGATGTGTTGGTAGCATAAACCTTCGGCTACATAATTAACCAGTGCCTCATCTAAAGAGGTAGGTCTGATAGCATAAATGTGTGATGTGTTGATATCATAGACTTACTGGTGGGCAATTAGTTAATGCCTCATTCCTTAAATCTCATTCTACTTCCCATATAAACAATGTTTATAGAAATCAAAATCCAAAGAGCAATTAGACATACCTTCGACCATACCATTATTGTGTATTACTTGAAGGCCCTCCTCTCCAAGATGTCCCAATTTTTGATGTCACAACACAGTCTTTTCTCTAGAGACTGTAGGATGATTTTCTTTTGCTCCAATCTCAAGAACAACAAAATTTTTGCACCCTTTACTAACAATGTGTTTACTAGTACCTTATATAGAGTTTCAATCTAAGCTCGTCTCAACAATACCATTTCTCCTCAAACCATGCCACAGACATCCTTTTCAAACACCATTTTCACACTTGCATCGCTCATTTTGCTTATAGAGGTCATTTTTTTTTTCCAAATGTGGAATGTGTAAAATACCAGGGAGTGTTCTGATCCTTCCACCCATGAAATTCAACTTCAATTTTTCTCATCCTATGCTTTTGGTTGTCGAGGCATCTCCTAAGAAGACATCACTACTGCCATATCGTTCATACTTGAAAAACCACTCGTTGTGAGGAGTCATATGAAGGGATGCACTTGAGTCAACTAGCCATGACTTATGATAAATATGTGTATGTGAAGAAGCAAAGCACACATCTCCTTAACAAGAGGTTTTTCTTCTACATTAGGAGCATCTTCAGATCCCTTCCCTTTTATATATAGTTTTGGACTTACAATCTTTCTTGTAATGCCATTCTTTTCTACATCTCCAACACACCTTTACAATTTTTTCTATAGATTTAGACCCTCCTCTAGATTTAGATGACCCACTAGAGGACTTATTTTTATTTATATTTCAAGAGCCTAACCTTACAAACAAGGCATTTATGTTTTGAATTTCCATGTTTTTCGTCCCATCTACTCTGATAACAAGGATGAGACTATTTCATTGAAAGTTGAAGTAGTTCCATTAATAATTTCGTCGACAACCAAACTATCCCATGGATTTGGTAAAGAACTCAAAAGGCCGATACACCTATCTTTATTGGAAATATTAATATCAATAGATAACAACCGACTTACCATAGTATCAAAGGAATTCACATTCTCTATCACATAGTCTTGATCTTTCATCCTCATGTTATGTGAAATTTTTTGTAGAAACAATTTGTTCACAAAGTAATTAGATTGATATAAAGCCCCTAAATGCAAGGCTTTGCTGTAGATTCTCCTGAAACATTTAGTAATATTGAATATAAGGGACACAATCATATATTGGAAATACGATTAAATTGAGGGGGTGGGGGGGGTGGGGGGGATGAATTAGTATAATGAACAATTTTAACCAATCAAAAACTTCAATACATATACAATGTCAATCATATCAGAAACATAAGAACGCACAATATATGTATGAAAAAATCTCTTATTATTAAATGATCTTATAGGCACCAACCTAGTGTTACATTGATTTATGGGCACCAACCAAAAGGAGGCACCAAACCCCTGAAATGTTTTACCGAAACCAACTAGAAGGAGACACCAAAACCCTGAGAAATGCAGACACCAACTTGAAATGTTTTATTGGCACCAACCAAAAGGAGACAATAGTCCCCTGAGAAATGAAGGCACCAATTTGAAAATATTTATTGGCACCAACCAAAAGGAGACAATAGTCCTCCGAGAAATGCAAACACCAACTTGAAATGCTTTATTGATTTATAATTCAATTTGTCTTTCCTTAAGGTCTTTTATGCTTATGCATATCAATACTTGTTTTGTATCTTTAATTTCGTTTTATCCATAGTCCATATATGCTACTCCTTTATTCTACAATTATATACTTTGATCTCTTGGAGGCCATACTTTGTTATACTTCTTTACAACTCAAAATTTAAAAGAAAATTTTTGTACATAAAGCTTACACATTTCACAACATTCAATTGTACTCATATTGGACAAATTTGCATGTATTCCTTGACTTTATCCTTTGACCTTTTCTGCGATAACATGTCTTCCATGGACTTCATTTCTCGGTATTCTTTTGCTTTCAATCACACATACCTATTTTCACTTCTCTATCTTTCTCGCTCTTCACACAACTAAAGTAGATGGATTATTGCTCACTATGTTACAAAAGCACCGCTATATCAACAAAACATTCAATCACCACAATCAAATCCAAACTCTTCTTTATTTATACTCCACTAAAACAACAAAATATTGGCAAGCCTGACAATCGACGGAAAATCAATCCATAAAACCCATATCTTTATTTAATTTTTATTGTTGGAAATATGGTCTGAATAACCTGGGTAAGACTTATCTTCATGGCTCCTTCGCTCCCCATGGGTTTAACTTTAAACTAAATAAACGATGTAATAGGACCCTATTTACAATATTTTCTGCAAATTGAGGATCTAAGCATTTTGACAACAACAAGACCTCAAATATATGTGAATCCTGGATATCCGTATATCCATTTTAAGCTTCCTTTAGCATTAAGGGCTTACTATTTTGCTTCTTTTGACCCGTGGTTGGGACCATAGGCTTAAGAGCCCTTTCAAACATATTCAAGGTCCAGACTTAGTGTGAAGCACTTAATCTTGTTCACCCTTGGATACCTAGATAACTGTATAACCTTTTACCTTCACACAAAACCTCATTGGACCAAAAATTTAACCAAATCCTTCATCTTTTCTTGAATTGAGATATGGGATTACTTTTAACTAGTAAGCCTTGCTTATCCCAGAATACCTGGATGGGCAGATAACCTTTCTCCATTTGAAACCTTGATTCATTTGGAATTTTGACCAATTATTTTTTCATTATATAAGTTTATATCCATTCTTAAACTTTAATAATATACTCACTCCACATCAATAGGCTTGGATAAAAAGATAAACTTCTATCGCAGAACTAGAACCAATTTGGGAACCTTGACCACCTCCTTTGGTTTTGATGTGGTCACATTTGCGTTATGACAAAGTTTTGATTTGCATTTAGATGATCCAAATACCATATTTATTTTTTAAACTAACTCTAGCTTCAAGGCCTTTACCATCATCCCATTCAATAGAGTGCTGGGACCACATCCTTATTTTTTCGCCTCTATAGTGTATTCGAGGATCTAGGCCAATCAAGAACCACTTACCTTGTTCACCCCATGGATGATATACAAAACCATGACCTTGGAACATTGACCATATTTATTTTTCATTATATCTAGATCCAACCCATTTTCTAGTGACAATGTTGTGTACACCCGAGATGTAAAATGCCTGGATAACTCTTTGCGCTCCCATATGGGTGGGTAGCTAGATAAGGGACACACTTCTAATTTCGGTACAATTTCCTTATTCTTCACCATTTTGGACAGAGCAAACTACCCAAGAAATCTTCTCCAAACCAGTCTTTGGTGCAAATCCCAAGACTTCAAGGGCTGCCATGTCGAAATTATGAGAACTATTCAAATCATGCTGCCTGGTACTTTTTCCAAGTCATCTCTACCATGTCATCAACCAAGACAACACATTGCTACATGTCATTCTTTTCCATTTCCACATGTCACTTTCCACTTGTACAATTGACCACCCAAAACAGGTGCCACGTATAATTACCTCTAGCTACCATGTCAACGATCTCTACCCCCTATCCTAACCAATACTGCTATGACAACTAGTGTCCACTTGTTGGCCATGGGAAGGAAATGCAGATCTTGGTCTTTGTTATGGTGCTACTTTGGTACACCCCAACATATTCGAATGCCTAGATACGTAGTGAATGCCCAAATATCCATAGGGGGGATTAGATAACTTTGAAATCACTGGACATATTGAAAGGCCTAGTTACATTGATGAGACCCAGATATGATATAAGATGGAACTTTGACCAATTGGAACCTTGCTTTGACTTCTTCACTTCAACTTCATTTTCCTCTTGATTCCTATGGAGTTACAATAAGTTCCATATACCATTGGAAAGGTCTTTGAACAAACTATTCAACTATACAATTCTCATTTGAGCTAGGGAGATAGAGAAGAAATTCATTCAGAGATATGTTATCCAAACTGCCATTAGAGAAATTATGAGGTCTAAAATGGACCTCCTAAAGAATATTATAAAATAATAGTGGAAATAATAAAATAAGATTAGATTACCTCATCAAGTTTTGGAGGGAAAAAAGGAAAAAACTACTTTTTCAACTTATCTCCCTATGATTTTACTCAAATTCAAGCAAGAGCACTCGTTGGGTGAAAAAATTAATTTTTCATCTAAGGAGTACCCATATTGCATACTTTCGGTGGACCCTACAACATAAAAAATGTGAAATACATGAAAAAGTGTGATTGCAATCATGTTTTTTCATGTATTTTGCATTTTTGTGTGGTAAGATCCATCAAATTTATGAAACATGGGTACTCTTTGGATGCAAAATTAAATTCTGCATCCCACGAGTGCTCCCGCTCAAAATTTGAGTAAGATCGTAGGGTGATAAGTTGAAAAAGTAGTTCTTATATTTTTTTTTATCATTTTACCTTTTTACTCCAAAAATGGTGAATCATCCCCCATGGTTGACATCATCATATTTAATCCTATGGGTTCTTATAAAGCTTATTTTTGTTGTACATTTTTGTTTCGAGGCCCATTTTGACCTCAAAATTTCTCTAATGAACTTTGACAACATGCTATTCAAAATGACAATACACATTCAACAATCTCCCGTCCCGTTGGACTTTGACTTCAATAAAAACATATGTGAAAAAATCCCCCTTTAGAATTAATGGCAACACTAACAAACATCTACTAGTCATTGATGATCTTGGGCTATGCTCCCCTTATCTCTTGCTGATTGTACTCATCGTATCTGCTTGTTGACTATTGATTACAATAGTCCTTCCCATTTGCGATTATCCTTATTTATTTTATTTTTTTCAATTGAATTTCAACTATTAATTCATACATCTCAATGATCTTCCAGTTGATCAGCTAATGATGGGATTTTCTTCAATATGTGCAACAACGTGCATGCTTCCTAGTCATCCTCCATTGTTTTGTCTTGAAGAAAACGCAACCCTTTGTTTTACCTTAATTTTGGGTCTACATGCCGCTCTTTCTCTTTTGTTTCCTTCACTGTAGCACTTTAAATATCATGGGATTTATTCTCGACCATTCCTTGCACTACTGATATGTTGAAATTATCATCCTCATGTGTATCCTAATAAATTTCCATTTCATCATTCTTCTCCTGTAGCTCACACTAAAAAAATCCCATCTTCTTAATGCAACTTGAGATGCTATAGTCTCTCAGTTGTCTTTTACTGATGAGAAAGATAACACTCTTCTCCTTTACCTTAATTAAGGACATACACATTATCAGAAGTCCTGATTGCTTTTGCCACTAATTTTCTAGATCCTACGTTTCTTATTTCAGATACTTCTGAATTGAAAGTGACCTCATGTGCGTTATCAACCATTTGACTTACACTTAGAATATTGTGCTTCATTGATATATATTCACCTTCACTTTGATTGTTAAAGAGAGAAGGTCATTTGACTTTCCATGCACCTAATACCTCCTTTTGAGTTGGAAAGATGTATCCACCATGAAAATTTTCCAAAAATATCCTATGGAAATTCATCTTGTTCCTCATCCATCCTCTCCTATAAATGCATTAAATTTATGCATATGGATTTGTGTTAGAAAATATGTACTTGTTTCATTTAAAACATGCAATCCCTTTATAAACCAATGTTAACCCAAAACCCAAAACAATTAATGTAAAGAAAAAACATATTAATGTTTCCAACCATATTATACCTATAAATAAAGAACTACTCTTTTGAAGGGTGATGATGGGCTCATGGGACCCACCAAACTATTATGATAAATGATGTTTGAATTGTAATAATTATTATTAATAACGATACTCAGCAATAAGCAAGCAAATTAATATAAATTAGATGAGCCCTATGTTGTTAATGTGTCAATATCTAAGATTCTCTTCAATCATATGCATTTTCTATTTTGTAAAGTTTGTTTGTTTGTTTGTTATTATTATTATTATTATATTTGTTTATTTATAGAAAACATTATGAAATGTAGAGAGAATGATTAATTCAATCCCCAAGATATCTCTCTATATGTCCAAAGTATAGTGCTAAATGTATAATTTGGATTCGATTATTTTGTAGACAACCATTTCCCTTCGAGTTGGATCTCCTTTGCATTGCATTATTTTTCTTTTTCTTTTTATTTATTTATTTATTTTCTACCAAGTAATTTTATTATGATATTTTCTTGTAAGTTTTCCATCTATATTTGTTTTTGTACAAATTATATGCAGTGCATTTGCTATTCCTTTTCTTTTATGTGGAACATGAATATAAATACAACAAATTAAATGCATGCTTGAATTTAATTAACATTGTTGTTCATTTGTCAAATGCTCTATAGCTTTTCATAAACTTGACAATGGGGTAATGAGTTTAATGAGTATAAATACAACCGAGTAAATGCATGCTTCAATTTAATTAGTATTTTTGTTCATGTGTCAAGTGCTCTATAGTTTTTCATGAACTCAATAATGAGGTAACAAGTTTTAGTGGCTACAAAGTAGAGCAAGGGTGCTGAACAATTTGTGAAAATTCCTTGGACTACAACAACTAGAATTTATTCTCCGAATTAATTATCAATTTATAAATTATCTTATTAATATCAAATAGTTTTCAATGCAATTATTCACAAATCATAAATACGTTGTGGAAAAATTAAACTAGAGTTAAGAAATTCATGTGCACAATTAACACAATTATTTTGGAATAATGTCCCCAGAAAAACCCTGAAGGGAAAACCAATGCAACAAATGAGGGGTTAGTTTATTATGCAACAATAAAAATTTGAGTAAAATAATCTAGATGCCCAACTGGATATTCTCTAAAAAATATTACAGGAAAATAATTTGGTGAAATTTTCTCCCTTCTGCAAATCCACTGCAAATTCTAGTCGTTGCGAATCCCTACAATCACACTGCAAATTCCTGTAATTCTGAATTCCTGCAATCACACCTGAATTTCTGTAATTGTGAATTCCTGCAATCACGCGTGAATAATTGTAATTGTGAATTCTTGCAATCATGCACGAATTCCTGTAATTGCATATTCTTGCAATCACGAATTCCTACAATCATGCGTGAATTCCTATAATGCAACCCTTTCTGCAAAAATATTCAACCTCCTCTCTCCTGCCAAACTAACATTGGAGATACTAGAAAATTCTCCAAATCACTTTGCTTTTGCTCCCTCAATCATTGATGCTCCACTGACTTGAATTCTTCCCTCATTGAACACTGTGTACTAGGAAATTCACACTACCTGGAGAATAGCTCCCTTACTTGTGTCTCTCCTCATCCCATTGAACTGCTCTTATAATCTCTAGTTGGAGCTTCAATGGCCATGATTAGATCCTCATCAATGACTAAGATCATCTTAAACTTGATCCATGTGAGTCTCTAGAGCATTCTCGATCATCCTCAATTAATTATCATTAATTTATCAATTTTCCTAAGTTAGACTTAGGCAATTTTAATTATTGATCAATTAATTTAACTAAGGCGCTTCATAAGCTTATCTTGTGAATTTTTTTTTTGGGTTTTGGAGAAATCATGTTCCTTAGCCTCCTAGACAAAAATAAGGACTAGAACACTTGTCCAATGCTACAAAGACCAACACAATTAGTTCTAAATATTCCTCATTGTGTTAACAAAAAATTCAGTGAATTGCTTACCATGTGTGTGTTTTAGAAATAACAAGTTTTTGAAATTATATTAAGACATAAATGTTCTGAAAAATTAAACTACCATTTTAAAAAGGTAAACATAAAGAGGTTGACAAATGGCTTTTAATATATTAGTAGGATTGATTTATTACACAATATATGTTCTTCGTTATTTTTAAGACTAAAATCCGATTCTATTATAATCTCTTTATGGTCTTGCTTGAAATTGTAGTGAAACAATGTTATTTTTGTAGAGCATAAAGGTCACGCATTCAAGAAAGACAAAAGTTGAGATGGAATGGGGTTGTCATCTAAAGATTTCTCTAAAATATAATCATTTCCCAAATATTAACCAACCTTTCATATTAAGGCCTACATGTCTTGATTGCTGAACATATTTATGCATTGAGATTCTAGAAAATGCAAAGCTTTGAAGACAATGCAATCATCAACCCTATAAAAATTATTTTCAAAGATAATTTTCAAAACCACAAGATATCAATTTCACAAGGTCTTGGATAGATGGTGATCGGGTGATCTATTACGACACTCCTTGATGTGAAGTCATCGGTTCAATTCCCCGCCTTGATTGGGTGATATATTGGACATGATGAAGATGTAGACCTGCCAACCTTATTAAAAAAAAAGAAAAAAAAAAAAAGAAAAAAAAACCAAGCTTAAAAAAATAAAAATAAAACAGGCCTAAATTAAAAAAGAAAAGAAAAGAAAAGAAAAAAAGATATCAAAATTGGAAAAAGAGTTGTTTAACTATTTATAGTGTTTTTAATGTGCAATGCCAGAAAAAATTAGTTGAATAACAAAGCACATACAACGTAGGAGACTAGATGAGTTAGATATTTATTTTGGTCTTGTCTCATACCACTATGGTCCTTGTATTGATAACCCCTTTGATTTACAATTCAAAATGAGAAACTCTACATAAAATTGGCTCCATAGAAGAGGCACATTAGTTGGTGCTAAAAGTGGAGCAAAAGTTAGCATGCACAAACAAGGGAAAGAATTTTGGAAAATAAAAAGGCAGTTACAATGGGGAAGATCAAAATTCCATATGTAAGGTGGTAGATGCACAAAATAATAAGTATTAGAAGGTAAAATAAAATAATGCACCAGGCAGAGACTGAGGTGGAGGTTGTGGATGATTCAGATGACAAGGAATAGGAAGAGACTTTGGTGTTATGTGTGAAAGATATATTGTTACACATGGAGATGAAGTTAAAAATTCATTCAAGTGTCCAAATAGAGAAAGAATGTATGAAAATGAGCCAAGAAATATGCTAGCTTAGGGAGACAAACACTAATAGATGGTTGCAATGACATTAAAGCATGGAGAAAACTTGAAAATAAATAGAAAAATGATTGTGCCAAAGAAGCAAATAATGTAATAAGAAGATAAATTGGGAAGCAAATAATGTAATAAGAAGATAAATTGAGAAGGAAGGATGTCTTTGGGACAAAATGTAAGTTCGAAGTTAGTGTTATTTTCATTATTGATTTTTGTAGCACAACGAATATATTTGTAGAAAAAATGGTATAAAAATTGAACTTAGCGCCAAAAACACCCACAACCATATAAATTTTGGTTTAAGAAAGGATCTGAAAGTACCGAGGACAAAATTTTGTGCAAGCATTCCTAATACCACTTGGTGAAGGTCAAGGCTCAAACATAACTCTAGACATCCATTAACAGATCCACACAAACCAATCAAAGACCAATCCACTTAAAGTTCTATACACAAAGCACAAATCCAAGAGAACTTTTTTTCCTAATACCACTTGTGTTGGTGAAGGTCAAGGCTCGAACATAACTCAATGCTTTTAAAGTTCTATACAACAAATCACGGATCCGAGAGAACTTTTTTTCAGAAAAGAGACTGGGGTTCGTCTCGCCTTCCCAACCTATTGATAAAGAGGCATGGGCTGGCAGCTACGGTGTTGTCCCCACTTGCCTATGAAAAAGAGAGAGGAACTATAGATAGGCTCTTATAAAGGCTCTGTATAGGAGCTAGCAATTTGATTTTTGCTGAGGTGCATTCATGCGAACACAATTGCATTCTTCTGCAAAGAGAATTAATATGCAAATTATCAAGGCAATGCTCAAGATACGCCTTCACAAATTTTTTTTTTTTTTTAAAAGATTTGTTTATTAAAAAAACCCATCCAAGAGTAAATGTACGTATGGAATCTCACTTTTCCTTGCTTCAAACAATGATACGTCTCATTTTGAATTTGATCCTGAAAAAATTCACTTTCCATGTTTTCTA
Organism: Pinus albicaulis; assembly: GCA_034641835.2. NCBI lineage: Eukaryota > Viridiplantae > Streptophyta > Pinopsida > Pinales > Pinaceae > Pinus > Pinus albicaulis. The sequence goes on along the minus strand of CM076581.1, from coordinate 935,194,655 downwards.
CTAACACCCCTGAACACGATGAAAATGACCACAAAAATAAGCATGCATCAAGAAACCATACACAATCAGAAACCTAGGTAGTCATGAGATAGAGACTACATTTCAGAAAACAATTCTGCCATGACTGTTAACAAAAGTCTTCCACTCCAAACAATTAGTGCTCATTTTCAACTTCATAGAACTCAGCAAATGACTCCCTAGGACTTGACAACAAGAAGTTTTAGCATGCCATAACTTGGGCATTCCCAATTTAAACCTCCCGAGTATTGAAGAACAAGAATGGATAAAATTATCCATTCTAAAGTCCAATCAAACACCTCCTCTCCTTGGCAGTTGAATTGACCAGAGGCTTCTTTCAGCTATCCTTGAAACGCAGAATATCAAAAATCCATAGATAAGCCAATTTCTCAAGGTTGGAGAGGAAATCATTTCTCAGCCTTCTATAAGTACAGAGCAACAGGTTAATCTCAAACCAAAATAAAACATGATTGGAAGGCTGTGGAAATATTCAAGAAGGTGCCATCATTCTGCATTTTACCATCCATTAGATTCATAGGCAAAGACCTTCTGCACATGGAGATCGTCTTTTAGCTTGCTCAGAAATGCCTAACTCACAACAAAGTGGATTTAATCCAGGCTCCTCGAGTAGACTAAACCCACAAAGTCCATAATAGCTATGATATGCCTCTGGAAACTCCCCGGGCTCTTTACTGAAGCCACCATACTGCAAATGATGATAAAAACTTTTAGTATAATAAAACAATGCTACATGTGCAAGCTCTTCAAGAGCAACAACAGAAGGGCTCAAGCAAACATTGATTTCTGCAAAAACAAAACACTACTGCGGGAACAAAATATAGGGTCACATGGTATGCATCACCTCAGACTGGCATGACAGCAAAAAGCAACGCAGAGTGTCCCAGTCATAAAAATCATGGAATCCCATGAGTTTCAGTGAACCACCCACCCTGCATCATTCAATTATCAACCTCATGCCAATGCCCAAGATACTTTCAATATTGAACTAAATTGAAGATTTATCAAATGCAACTTACCAAAAAGAGTAGCATGTATCACTGTCCTTATTGGATCTACCTTGAAAGCCTCCATCCATCCTTTGCTTCTGCATGAAAGGTCTATTGCCTTCAGAGTAATGAATTCATCACGGGAAAATAACTTTTCAATTGAAGTAAAAGCAATGCTTCTCAGGGACGTGGTAAGAACCAGCAATCATATGAAAGTAGAGAATCAAAAACCCTTTTCTTGTTCGATATATTTATTTTTGGCAAAGCCAAGACATTGGCATATCGAGAATGATGGTATTGAAAATGACACCACCATCATGCTACAGTATTCCAATAAACAAGGCAAAATCCTCAGCTCAAGACTTTGATGATGCTGCACAAGGTGCCCGCAGCAGGCAGAAACAAAACTACACACACGCAAGTGTCCTTGAGTTCAAGGAGCATCATGAAATGCATTCCACATCAACGTTGGATACCTTCTCTAACATATATGATCAAATGGTGGACGCTTTTAGACTTTTCTTATTGCCCAAAAGACGGTTGAAACTTGAAATATATAGTAATGACAGTCATCAGGAGCGGGAGTCTGGGTATATGGAATGTGGTCCTACAGATGTCTCTGCCTAAAACTAGGGCTTGGGGAGCATTACCAGGAAGAAGGGATGATCAGTATCACATTTAAGGATAACAAGGATAGAAATGATATGTTAAGGTCCTCTTTAGGATCAGAGGTAGAAACCTTTAGAGGCATGGACATCATCTTTCGACAGAGGTTAAAAGTTAAAACCCTAAGAGAGTTCAGCTTAGATTGTATGATATAGTTTGTTCTTAGCCTACAAAGTTACAAACACATGCCCAAACCCCTTGTAAGGCTTAGGCATATGATACTTATAAGCTATCTGCAGACAATATCTTTTGCTACCTATTTTATTTCCAAATTATTTCATACGTGCTAACTCTTCTAGGTTCACTGGGATGCATATACTGCAATTATTTTTTATCTTATCTTGCAAACTTTCACCACGTCAATTACAGTACAATGTTACAAACTTATTTAGCCCAGATGTGGTCATTGTCATCAAAGGAGGCACTTCTTCCTTGGAATCTTCAATAAAAGATCTGGTGTCCCATATATCTTGATGTCATGAATCAAAGCAATTGAGTCTAGGTCTGTACGATAATTTAATGGCCTACTTTTCAAGAATCAAATAGAGATAATACCCAACTTGACAGTCATCTCATGTTTATGTCATTCCAGCTGCTATATACATATTAACAAATACACAGTGCTAACAAATGCCACTATCCAGAATTAAAGGCCATCATATCATAAATGTCCAGCCAACCACAGCCAATCCAGTAGCTGGGCCACACTGTACAGTCAGGCCTAAGTAGGGTTTGTCAATAGATAACGGTAAATAATTATCAGGGCCCAAGCACCACTACAATGACACCATACATGAACAGTTAGTCCATAAAGTAGGGGTGTTATGGCCTTGCATAGGAAAATTAATGCTGAAACAGAAACAGAAAAGTGCATCATTAATACATTAGTGGACACCCTCCTTAAAGATAAAAGCTAATTGTTAGTGGTATGGCCTTCCCATTTATAGCAGTCATACCTTTCCATAAATGCAGCTGAACTGCAATTAATACGTATCATCTACCATGCATTAAATGTCACCTGCATCCTGCATTTGATAAAGCAACCGCTGGCTTGAATATAGCAGGCCAACCTAGAAAGTGTGCATACAAACTACTATAAATAGAGATAATGGCAGCCATTCTCCCCCATCAATCACAGACTTATCTCTCTTCATTAAATCAGAAGTGTGATCTTTCCTCTGCAATTGCAGTGAATACAATTAATTCCGACTATTGCAGCAAATATTTCCTTCTAAGTGTGGCAAATTCCCATAATACACGCAGCAGAATTCCATACTAAATGCAACAATTCTCTCTCCCTCTTATTCATTCTCAATTCCTATCTCATAAATGTAGCAACTTCAGTTCTGAATATTGATATTGCTAATTGTATGACGTTTTGAGACATTCATGTACTTCTGTACTGATTTACACACCGTACTTTGACTGAACTACCCTATTATAATTTATTATAGTGGCTTGAATTTTAGCTTCAAGTACTGTACCATACCTCTTTGACAAGGAACTTTCCATTGAAGAGATTTCAGTCATATTATTAACAAAATGGTAGCCGCACTGAAAACTAATAAAAATTCAATTTACTTTCATTCATCATAGAATCATACTTATATATTGAAAATGTATCATAACAGGCCTTAGTTATGGTCTTAGAATTGGTGATCATAAACCTGATGTGGGCTGTGGCTTCATACATATGTGAAAACTATAAATTTAGAACATGAAAGGCACCATATAAATACTGACATGCTGAGCTTATCAGTGAACTATATATAATAGTGAGGTTATACGAGTATCAGCACCCTGAGCCATACAATTCATAAATAAGAAAAGCATGGTATGAGTATCAGCATGCTGAGGCATATCAGTGACCACCATATAAATAGTACGATATGAGTATTGGCATATTGAGCAGTACGAGTACCTAAATTTAACAAAATATCTTTTACCTTTATTCACTGTTAGTGTCCTATGTTATAGTAGTCAAGTTTGGTCTTTTTATCATTTTGGTAAATTTGTAAAATGTTGCTATGATCTCTTAGAGATCAAGTTATTAGTCTTTTGAGAGAAGTGTGAGATCATAGGATTGGTTTGAGTCTAAGTAGGGTTATGTTAAAAATGTTTCAAATAATGATGGAAATTGTCATTGATTTCCTAAGGTCTAAGTTTAGTAAGTTTAGGGGAATGTGTCAGTCAAGTCATGACTGAAAATCATAACGTGAAGTCTTCATCATTCAGTCGAGTTTAGTGGTGTCTTGTCAAGTTAGTTGCAAGGTCGAGTCATCATATTATCATCATTACAAGTCGGTGCTGTGCTCTCATCATTTGCGCTGCGCTTTCATATTTGAATTTGCAACTAATCATTATAAACAAAGGAGGCTTGGAACGCATGAAAGGTGACAAATTGTTAATTTTAGTTAACAATGGTATGTTCTATGCTTAGCACAATTACTCAGTGTTCCACGGGGACGCGTCCCCCCACCTGGGAAACGTGTCCCCACGCTTCCTTGCACTCCAGAGACTTGGGGACGTTTCCCCACGTCCCCAAAAAACAGAAACGCAAGGAAACTTGAAGGGGGGACGTTTCCTCTCAAAAGAGAAAACGTTTCCTGCGTTTCCAAAACAAATCAAGGTCAAATAATTTAAAAAGAAAGTCAAATCCTTAAATTTTTCAATAAAATATTATAAATATACTATGAATCGATGGGGGGAAGGGTTTTTTTGGTTGTTTCATATTTGAAGGGACCAACAACACGATGGGATATTGATCCAGAGGATGATGCACAAGTAGATATGGAGGAGGGACTTGATGAGACACAAATGGGATTGGTTGGTGTGCCACTTAGCATGTTTGAGTATGCAAGTGATTTAGATTAAGACGGTGACAGGGTTGCTCCTAATTTATTCATGCAACAGTTGTATGCAGAGACTAGCGGGGAATTACCTTGAGCAATTATGATTATTTGTCATTTGATCTATTCTTATGTTATCTGCTTTTCTATTTCCGACTTCAGTTGTAGACTTTAGTTTTTTTTTAATCTTGATATATGATATATTAGACTTGACTCTATAAAAATTTGAATCTTGATGTATAAGACTTGACTTTTATTTCATATTCAATATTCACAGTTGGGACTTCAATATGGTTTTAAATTTTATTTTCATTGTACAATGTTACACTTACATGTATGATTGTATCATGCCTTTCGTTTTAAATATGTTTCAGTTATATGATTCATCGATTTATCCTTCATGATGTAAGTGTTATATAATGATAAAAAAAGTTGAATTATAAAATTTCAATGATATATTTATAATTTTTTAGTATATTACTATCTCGACGTGCCCCCACGTTTCCTATAAATCAACGGAGAGCTTTTGCATAGGCCTCTCTTGTGTTTCCCCGATCCCTCGTCCCCACGTCCCATAAACTTGGTGGAACTATGCAATTACTTCAATGTTCCTTAAGCAACTCAATAGCAATTTCCAATAGATTTCCAGTAGCAATCACATTAACCATTAATCACATTGACATTAAAAGTAGATAGAACATGAAACAAAATGTAGAAGACAAGCCAAGACAAAAGGACACTAGATTTAGCGGATGCTAGGGAAAAACCCCAATGCGGAGAAAAACCTTTGATAAATTCTTCTTATTATTATATCAGGATGTTCAGCAGAGCGAGAGTACAAAAAGTCAAATTGACTTGCCCAATTCAAAGTCAAAATAACATTGTCAATTTCTGTGATTTTTTGCAGCAGTCAACAGCGCTAACCAGAAAGTCAACATTGGTCAAAGCAACAATAAAATATCTTCAAAACAGCTCGGTCTTCCCCAGTCAAACTTGCCCTGATTAGAAGGTCAAATTCAACCCAAAACAATTCAAGCAAAATTAGTCAAAGGAGAGAAAAACTGTTGTAATTTTATGCAGTCAACCCTAAAATCAACGCTGGTCAAACTGCCCAGATTCCCTCGATTTTTGTGCCCAAAAATGCGACCTAAAAGGACAAAGGATCCTCCAAAATCGCATTCAAAGCTGGTCAAAGATCTTGTGAAAATTCGGCTAACCCCGAATCCTATTGTAGTAACTGGAAATAATTCTCCTAATTGTTCAATTAATTCTTAACAATTTGTTTGCAGTTTTTTATGACGAACACTGAATCAACCACACTCCAACCTACACAAATAAACAAAGGAAGAAATTTATGTGCACACACAAATAACACCATTATTTTTGGACCAATGTCCCTGGAAAAACCCAACTCGGGAAAACCGATGCAACAACTTAGGGTTTTATTATTATGTAGTAGTCAAATCTGAGTACAAACTATGGATGCCCAAACTGATAATCCAAATAGAGATAAACTAGCAAAAATAACTAGTGAGGAAAATTCCTCACTCCATAGGCTATCCGACACTGACCTCAGCTCGAATTGAATTGCTCCCATCTGCTTCTGCGCAGTCACTGCGTCACTCTACGCAGTTACTGCGTCCCTCCAGCTCGGAACTGCGTCTCCTCTCACTGTCTCGTCAGTTGTTGTCTGGGAAACTGATTCTACCGGCCTCTGGAACCTCTCTCCAGTTTCTGGCACTGAGTCTCGACTTCTCCCCAACAAAACATAATTTTCCTCTAGAGGGCTCTGCGCTGCCTCACGATGGGACTCTCTGCCCCTCTCTCATTGCTTCGATCTCACTGAACTACTTCCGGCAACACACAACTGTTACTCAGGAAATTGATTTCCCAGCAAAATCAAATGCTCAACTGATTTGGTGTGTCTTCTCCAAGCCCCATCAACTTATTCTTATAATCCTTCATTGAGACTTCAACGACCACGATTAAATCTTAATCGATGGCTAGGATTAAGTAGAAATCGATCCATGTACTTTTCTAGAACATTCTCACCATGAATTAATTAATTCTGATTAATTAATCATATTTGCTAAGTTTTAAACTTAGGAAATATTAAAAACTGACTAATATATCTAATTAAATCGTTTGTAGGTGGAATTTCCAGAAACGATTTCTGAGTTTTGGAGAATACATGTATTCTAGCCTCTCTACCAAATCTTGTGGCTAGAACACATCCGATGCTACAAAAACTAATAGATCCCTTGGTCATAACTGGTCAAACTTGGTTTTCTTTCTGAAATTTTCGGTCCTGCAACTCGGCCCAAAAATTCGTCCTTCTTATTCCATATGTGTGCGAGAGAGGGAGAATGCCCAATGTAGTATGAACCAATGAGAGAAGGAGAGAGAATGTGTGAGTGATGAAGATGCCAAATGAGGTGAGAGGTCACTTGTATTTATACAATTTTTTGTGGCTGAAGAGTCATGTCCATTGGGCTTCATGAGCCTACATGATGGTGTTGCGGACCTGAACAATTTGCACATGAGTGGGCATAAATTCAAAATCATACTTCTGTTTGTCGAAATGAGATGAGATGATCTCTATATCAATATTGGTCCTCTCAAAAAGAGGAATCTAATGCAATCATCAACTCCATCAAATGAGTTGTCCCAAAGTGGAATTTGGCCCTAGTTTCCAATTTTAACACTCCCTCTCAACTAGGAAGAATTCCACCTGGAAATCCATCTGTTGTCATCGATGATCATGCCATCCTGTCGTCATGTACCATCTGTCATCTCATCTCCGTTCTGTTGAACCATGATGTAATAATGAAGAAGAGTTGATTGAGAGTGAGTCACAAGACCTTACCACTCTCCACTGACAAAAGTCAGTACAAAGGTAGAACCTCAATTGATCCCAAATCAAGTTGTTGAACACCATGCATCCTAGACATAGCGAGTACAACAGTACATGATGCATCCATCGGTAGTGCTATGGTCCCTATCAACTTTTCCCAACTCATTGGCTAGATGAGAGGTAGCTCCCATGAGTCTCGGATTACATGGGTAGGATGTATGCTTGGGCATCTGCAGGAGAAGGTGAACCACTCATCCTGCTCATGTTGATTTATGGTAGCATCGGGTGTGTTCTAGCCTTGAGATTTTACATATAGGCTATGACTCGTGTATTCCACAATACCCAGAAAGTGTTTTAGGATATTCCTCTCATAAATGATTTAATTAAATTAATTAATCCTTTTTTTAATGGTTTCCTAAGTCTAAACTTAGGGAAACTGATTAATTAAAGTGTATTAGTTGAATCATGTGAGAATCTTCTAGATAAAGGCACAAATCAACTCTCAGTTAATCTTAGCCCTTGATTATGGTTTAATCTTGGCCATTGACGAGTCAGTGAAAGATTATAAAGGAGAGCTCGATGGGCATTTGGAAAACACATCAGATGAAGAAAAAATCTTGAGATCGATTTCTTCAAGTCTAAGGGAGAATCGAAGTGGTTCTAGATTGCAAAGAAGGGAAGGATAATTCTTCAGGAGGAAGAGTTCTGAAGGCGAGAGAGTACAGGAAGAGAAGGAAGGAGGGAGCCACTAGCAGCTGCGCAGTGATAGACAAGCAACAGTTACGCTGGGCCAGCACAGAGCAATAGAGGGAGTTCGATTTTAGTTGGAGAGGAGCAGCTGAGGGTTAATTCAATTTCCGGAAGAAGTTTTCTGGAGGAGGAGAACACTGTAGTCTCACCCAGCTGTGAGCACTGAGCCAGACATAAGCAGCAGTAGCAGCAGTAACGCAGTGACAACGTAGGGGACGCAGTCACTGCGCAGAGTTCATGCAGAGCTACTCAAAGCAAGTGCAGGTCAGTGCCAGAACTTCATGGTAGAGTGAGAATTGTCTCACTATTTTGTTCCTATCAGAATTCTTCATGTGATTGATAGAGAATCACAATCACACATTTGTACTCAAACTTCTGCATAATAAAGAAACCCTCAAATCTGCTACACCGGTTTTCCCACATTGGGTTTTTTCGGGGACAATTGTCCAAAAATAACGTTGTCTATGTGTGAATACTTGTGCTATTTCTTTCATATGTATTGTGAAGTCTGCAACATATTTTATTTTGATATTTAACATAGTGAAATGTTAGATAATTGTGGATGAATGCAATAGAAGAAGTAGGGTCCAAAGCTGTTAGATCTAAAGGAAGTAGGGTCAAAGAGTAGACTGCGCAAACTAGAAGCTTCAGAAGGGACGCAACACAGGAAAAAGAAAGCACAGATAAGTATGGTAGACTTAGATGTTTTATCCTCTAGGTTAGAAGAGGATTGTGCATGCTTGTCAAGTTCAGCATCTGCAGGAATCTGGTATATTGATAACGGGGCTTCAACTCATATGACTGGAGTACGAGAATATCTCGAGCTATAAGGAGGAGCAAATGAACTTCCAAATCACAATGGGGAATAGCATGAAATGCACTCCAATTGGTAGAGGAACCGTAGTGTTTCAGACAGAAGCCGAAACCAGCGTCAAGGTCACAAATGTACTACATGTGCCGAGGCTTGGGATGAATTTAATCTTAGTATCCCAATTGCGGGATAAAGGGTATGACGTATACTTTATTGGGAAGAAGGCATATGTAAAGCACCCAAGCTGGAAGCAAACAAAGCAGATCGGAGTTAGGAGCAACAGACTATAAAGGTTGCAGCTTGAATCTCCGATGGCACTAATCGGTAGTAATCTTGAAGACATGAAAGGGTTGAACGAACTTTGGCATAGAAGAATGGGGCACTTGCACCATGGTGCATTGAAGATGCTCAAAGAGAGTTGATGGGGTACTTGTTCTCAGCACTGAGCATGATGATGTATGCGGAGGATGTGTTCTTGGCAAGTACGTTAAGGAAGCCTTTCCCAAAAGTGAGAACCGGGCAGCAAGCATATTAGGACTGATAACTCAGATATCTGTGGACCAATGTCCACTAACGCTCTCAAGGGTGGCAAATATTTTGTCACATTCATTGATGATCACTCTAGGAAGACTTGGATTTACACGTTGGATGGTGTGTCCAACTTCATCATCTGGAGGGCCCAGATCCTATCAGTCCTGGATGAGTACGGCATCAAGAACCATGCAGAGAATGCCCTAGCTGAGCCTGCAGATCTTGATCCTTTGAAGAAATTTAATGAAAATCAAGCGCGAGCTAAACGTTTGATGATGGACGGATTAAAGGATCATGTCGTGCCACACATTTCTGGAAAGAAGATGACAAATGAGATGTGGACCGCTTTAGAGGCCATGTATCAAGGAAGCTCTGTTCAACAGAAGATGCTTCTTTAGAATCAAATGAGACTGTTCCAAATGCAGAAGGGTGAGGAGGTGGATCCCTTCCTTTTCCGTTTATAGACTAACCGAGATCAACTGATTGTCGTGGGTGCACCTCCGGACGAAGGGTTCTTGGTAAGGATTGCCCTAAATGCAGTCACCGAGGAATGGGAAACATTTGTCCAAAGCATATTGGGTACGGCAGCGTTACCATCCTGGGCAGACATGTGGGCAATCCTCCGCCAAGAAGAGATAAGGGGAATCACTAAGAGGTAGAACAACAACAGTGGAATGGTCAGAGTAAAGAAAGAAGAGGAGGATGATGCAACCCGTCCATCAAAGGAACGAAAGCAGCACGGGAAGAAGAAGAGGGACCTTTCCAAGGTCCGGTGCTTTAATTGTGGCGAACTTTGACACTTTTCCAACACTTGTCCTAAGAAGAAGGACAAAGGAGCTTATGATTCCACGGCTGCAGCAGCAAAGGACGATGGGAGTGAAGATGACGTAGCCATGAGTGCTCATGAGCCACGTAAGTTGGGTGACATGGATCTGTAGAGCAGCTATAGATCAAGAGGGCGAGATCCTTGAGTCAACCCTACTCTTGGATCACATACGAGCTACGGGAGCCTTAAGACGGTAGCGAGACAAGTAGGAGAAGGATGCAAAAGATCACAGTGGAGCGGAGGGCAATGTTGAGATGCTATAGAGGGAGCAGCGCAGTGCAGAGGCAGTAACAGCGTAGAGGCAGCAGCACAGAGGCTGATGGGACTTCAACAACGAAGAGAGGTTGTGCTCACGCAATGCAGGGTTGCAGCAGCACAGTGGCTTTAGGAGGACAACGTAAAGCAATAGCCAAGGGAGTTTCAGTGATGGGATGCAACCTGACTTGTCTGTCGACAGTTGGTCAGAAGTCTTTCAGTTGCTTACTTCTCGACAACTAAGTTGCAGTGCAGCAGTTAGCAGTGGCAGTGCTATGGGCAGCATGATGCAGCAAATTGAGAGGGAGCTGTAGTACAGATGTGGCAGTGACATGGGCAGCAGTACAGGGAGAAGCAGAGCAGTAGATGGAGGGCAGCATACCAAGCATTAGCAGCACAGTGACCAATACCAAGATCTTGCAATACATGCTGTGGATGTATTGCTAGAGCACACTTCGTGCTAAGAGGGAGTGTTGAGATTTTGTGTAGTTGGGGTAGCATCGGGTGTGCTCTAGCCCCGAAACTTTCTGGAGGGGATAAGAAACACATCAAATTCAAAACCCAGAAAGCATTTGGAGAAATTTCATTTGGTGTTGAAGTTATTCAAATAAATAATTTTTTTAATGAGGACCCTAAGTCTAAACTTAGGAAATTAGAAAAATTAAAGTGAATTAATTAAACACATGTGCTGAAATGTTCTAAGTGACGCGAATCGAGCAGTCTGTAATCTCAGCCATTGATAAGATATTTAATCACGGTCGTTGATGTGTTCAACAAAAAAGTATAAGAGAAAGGCTTGAGGGTCAGTTGGAGAGACACACACAGAGGTAGAGCTGACGAACAGATCTGGAATTCTAGGGCAGGGTTTACTAAGAATTTCCAAAAGAGTTTTTTGCAGCAAGGGGTAGTATTGGCTAAGGGGATGATCTGATCCCAAAGCCAAGAGTCAGCAAGAGGCAGAGGAGCAGTAATTAGGACAGCACAGAGGAGAAAAAGCAGCAGCAATTGCGCAGCGCAGAGGCTTTAGCCGCTACGCAGGCCTAGGAGGGGCAACACTGCAGCTTCAGAGGGCTTCCAGAGTTACGCAGAGGCCTCCAGAGGCAGTGTAAGGACTGTGTCACCCACTCTAGGGTTACGTAGTCCCCTTCTGAGTAGCGCAGAGGTATGCAAAGCCTAGCAGGGCTGACGCTGGGGCTTTAGGGGCAGCGCAGGGGTTTTCTAGAGCCAAAAAATAGCCGAGTCTTGTAAATCTCGTTTGATGGTGTGGATCAATTAGCTTTTGGTCTCAGAACAATAGGTATTGCTGTAGATTTATCATTTTCTCTGTCGGGTTAACCAGTTGGTTACCCAGATTTGTTGTATTTAGATTCTACATAATAATAATAAACCCTTATATCTACTACACGGTTTTCCCGCATTGGGTTTTTCCGAGGACTATTGTCCGAAAAATCTGTGTCACTTTGTTTGAATGAGTGTATTATTCAGTAAATGATCTGCATATGTGTAGGTTGTTAGTAGTGTTTACTTTGGAATTTTCTGAATATTTTTTGGAAATAACTTGTATAATTTAATCACAAGTAGGAAAAGTAAACCATGATACTACAGTAAGATTTCTACATTAATGTATTCAGAATTTTTCACATAAAGAAAATGTATGTTGATACAAAGAAACTCAACTTTTGGGCAGGTAGAAAATGCGATATTGTCCAATTCGTTGCAAAATGTCTCGAATGTCAGCAAGTGAAGGCTGACCACTGTCATCCAGCAGGTCTCCTACAACCTCACGACATTCCTATGACTAAATGGGAGGTAATTTCTATAGACTTTATAGTTGGGCTACCTCTTCCTCCACAAAGGCATAATGAAATTCTTGTTGTGGTGGATAAATTAACGAAAAGTGCCCGTTTTATTCCCATAAGAGATACTTATGAAGTTGTTGACGTAGCTTGGGTATTTAATAAATGAAATTATAGGATTTCATGGAGTACCTAAGAAGATTATATCAGATAGGGATTCACGATTTACATCATGATTCTGGACTTGTATGCATTCAGCCTTGGGAACTCAATTAAATTTAAGTATAGCTTATCATTTTGAGACTAATGGACAAACTGAGAGGGTGAACCAAGTACTAGAAGATATGTTAAGAATATAAGTTATGGATCAGCAAACACAATGGGAAAAGTACTTGCCCTTAGTTGAATTTGCATACAATAACAGTTACCACAGATCAATCGGGATGCCTCCATTTGAAGAATTGTACAACAAACCTTGCAGAACATTGTTAAGTTGGGACAAGTTAGAGGACCAGGTGATAATAGGGCCAGAATTAATTCAAGTGATGGAGGAAAAGGTAAAGAAAATTAGACAACGGTTAAAAGAGACACAAGATAGACAAAAGAGTTATGTTGATGTTCATAGGACAGATAGGAGTTATGAAGTGAGGGATCAAGTTTTCATCTACATCAGACCAAACAAAAGCAATATCCAGTTTGGAAAAGGGAAAAAATTGTCACCTCGATTTATAGGGCCATTCAAAATTTTGGAAAAAGTTGGAACTGTCACCTATCGTCTTGCACTACCACCTCACTTGAATAAAGTTCATAATGTTTTTCATGTATATGTATTAAGACATTATATAGCTGAAAAATGTCATAACCTTCAATGGAAGGAACTGTAGGTATCAAACGAGGGAATCATTTCGGTCAAACCATTACGTATACTGGAACGTAGGGTTTGACATCTCATGAACGGCTTGGTAGAGCAAGTTAAGGTCCAGTGGGACAAGTATAACCCTGGATCGGCTACCTGGGAAGATGCAAAGACCATATGTTGAAAATACTCCAACCTGTGTTGATTTTGAAGAACTTAAAACCTTTGTATATGACTACTTTAGACTATCATTTTGAACAACCACTTGTAAAAATGAACTTTTATTTTTCCAGTACATGGATGGATACCAATATGAAGTATGTTATTTTCTTAACATTATTGGTAAATGGATACTAATATGAAGTATGTTACATGTTTAACATTGCGCATGCATGATATTAATATGAATTGCAAATTCTATTAGATATCATGTCTATAATTTTATTTTACATATCAACATGAATGATGAGATGAAAATAAAAGAATGACTACATTTTAATATGAAAGCTAATTTACAAATATATGGGCTAGACATAGCCAAGTATGTTATGTGAACACAAAGATCAATATCGTAGATAGCAACATATGTGAAATACACAGAAGATGTTATTTAAATACAATTTATTTTGAATGTATTGATGCATATGTTATAATGTGTGGACAAGTGTTTACATTGCAGATAACATCGTTACCAAACTGACCACGTGATGACAAAATTCCAAGAACAATTAAGGCTCAATGATATTCCATGATAGGGTGTTGAACCTGGTCCTACTAGGAGAGGTGGAGGTATTGCCCACCCTTTATCCTCCAAAACCTGGAGTCATAGGAGGACTGTGTGAGTCATGCTCCCTTAGACGTGTGATGATGATTGTCGGATGCCTACTGGCAAGTCAGGTCGATATAGTCGACATTGTCATCCTTAGAGTCTATGAATGGTTAGATCAGTATAGCTGACACCATGGCATACTCCAGTAGAGGATGGATAGGACGGGAGCAAAAGAGATTAGGAAGGATATGATGATTCTAGAATAGCTTGGGAACCCAACAGAGGCAAGGTATGACTATTAAGATTGTAAAATTATAAATGTTCAAAATACAAATCCTACATAATTATACTAATCACTAAATAACTATGGATATACTACATAAACCCTAATATTAGGACGAAGTTTTTCTGGAGGGGTATAATGTAATGACCCGTCAAATTACAGGGATCATTGGAATATTAGCAAGCATACGAGACATGCATATAATAGCTAGATATGCATGAACCGCATGTATTGCACTAGTATATATACTGGCTAATATGGAAAATGTCTAAGTTTAGGTTGATGAATTGATTATAGAAATAAATTTCCTGACTAACCATAATATTATAAATATATCAAGTAGGACCTTGATATGGGTACCACTCTTATATACCTATAGACTATATATATATATATATCCTTTAATTACACACACACACACACACACACACATATATATAATAAAGATACTCAAAAATAAATTAAACCTAAATTAAATTTATAAATGAATTAAATTTATACAAGTAATCAAATTTATTAAAAATAAATAAATAAATATGAATTAAATTAAAACATTTTAATTAAAGCATAAGATTAAATATAAATATAAATTAAATTAAAACATTTTAAATTAAAGTATAAAATTATAATAAGAATTAAATCAAAACATTATAAATAGGAATTATAATCTCAGGATACATTATGAAGGTTTGTTTATAATCAATATAATGAGACCACCTATGGAGTGTTGTGGGAGACGGATGACCGAGTTTCTCCTCCACGTGTTGGAAGGTAAAGGAGACAACAGACTCGGGGAAAGATGGAGACAGTGGTATGGAAGGTATAAGGAGAAGGCTAATGCACAAAGACGGGGGGGGAAGAGAGGAGAGAAATTTCTACTAGAGCTACAGAGATTAAGCTTGATTGTTCTTGGAATTTTGGGCAAAGGGGCCAAAAGATTTATCTTCTAGATCTGGGGACCGAACAAGTAAACCCCAGATAGGCTGGGAGGTAAAGGGTGGTTTGTTAATTGCAACAGTGAGAATAACCATAGTCCAAAACATCTTCAACTAACTCCAGGTATTTTTCTGCAATTTAAATTTTTATTTCTAGTTATTGTCTAGTCAGAACTTCACAGTTAGGGTACTATACAAGTGTATGGTACATCTGTGGAGTCGGTTGGGCATGGTGAACCGGGTGCATCATACTCATCCAAAAGGTGTAATAGGAGCAATCAATGACCGCTGCTTGGGGATCCATGAAGTAATCTCAGCTATGGTGGAGGCCCATGGCTCTCAACGCTCACCCTACAAGTGTCAATGTGGCCCTCTGGAGGGCTAGGACCTCGTATAGGGAGACCAAACCCAAAATGAGAATCCACCTGCAATCCTGCATAAGATCCAATGTGTCCCCTTTCCCTCCAATAAAACAAATCATTAGTATAATCAAGTAAAAGAGCTTACAAGTCATGGAATCAATGGTGCACTTCATGGTGGCCTGCCCTTCCGTAGTGGGCTTTGGTATGTACTAGTGTCTCCAAGCTCAATAGGGGGTTAGCCAAGGATCCTGTTGGTCACCATAATTGTCTTCTTTTAACCCTACGTTTATCCTAAATCATGCTACCCGAACCCCTGTTTTACAATTAAATTAAGCCCTTTACACGTGGTTCTTGGTTCCTTTTGTGATTTTCTTGGATATGGATCATAAAGGCTTATTAATCATTAAAGAGGTTCAATAGGCTTATATTTCCTTGTAACTTATCTATTTCATATTTCTTTAAGGCGTGGTGAGTAAGTGTCATTAATCGAAGTTGGAGTTGGTTGGTGCAGGATCCAATGTTCTTGTACCACCTATCGTTCCTGTACCAGGTGGACAGTCGGTCTATTCATTCCAGATTGACTCCAAAAATATCGTAGTTGATAAGGAATGGCACACACCTAACGCTGAGGGTTTGTTTCATTTTCTGCATCAAGCTTGGAGCGTTATGGATATGCTAAAGATGGAGGTCAGTCGTCGTTCAACATGTTTATCCAGTTAAGTTTTTCATTGTGGCCAAGAGTCGAACATCTATGTATAAATTAGGAATTCTAGGATAGGTTTTGTTAGCGATATTGTGAAGAGATTTTGGTACCCTGTTGTTGTAATTTTGTGAATCTTGTATCGCCCTGGCCCTCTGGGGCTAGAACTTTGGTTTTATTATGTATATTTGCATAAGACTTTGAATAAAGAAGGAGCTAATGCCGGTTTCATTCATTTCCCGTTCTTGTCATTATTTTTAATGCTTCCTTCGTGCATTTGAGTTCAAAGTTTTCATAAAGGGAAACAAGCTGGTTGGCTAGGGCCTAGTCAACCCAGCTCGTTCTCCTCATTTTTCGTGGTGTGCTTAGATATAGTTATGTTGGTGTGAACAAAGTGATTTCTTTATGCTTGAGCTTGCAGGTTTGGCGAAACCTTTGTGAATATATTTCTTTTATGCGTGATCTCAGATCTGAGGATTCCTTGCGTGTGTTGAGTGGATTTTCATTTCCAGTTTCAGTACTTTATTCTTTCCTGAAGCATCAAACCGTTTCTTTCCTTTTCTGAGAACATTTCTTGAATTTTTTCCGAAAGATCAGACAGGGTTACGGGTTTAATGGTTTAAGTTTGATAGGAAAATTTATTTCCTTTTATAGCACAACATACCCTGATATAAATATGAGTTTTGGCTGAGTGATGATATCTATTTGTATAAGTTTCAATTGTACTGATTTCTTCAAATGATCGTAAACTAAATATCACTAAGTACAGAAATCGTTTATGGCATTTTTCTGAGCTTAAAGACTTCATGAAATTAACCTTTTAAGCAGAGTATATGTTTCACACTATGACATAGATCTGAAGGGTTTAAGTTTCATCTTTTGGATAGCGCACTTTTATTTATAACACAAGAGTTTGTCCTTTCTGCTATTGTGAGAATTTCCTTAAGTCTTTGTAGTTATCTTTTCGTTGAAAGCTTGCTTTGGATTGGGAGTCTTTTCATTAAAGTTCGAGTTGAAGTTTTCTTTTCTGTTTCGCTAATTTCTAGTTTATTAGTTGTAGCACATCAATATATGAGTGAAGGGTGGTTGAAAGTAAGTCTGTTCTAGTGCAGGAACAGAGCGTTCCAGTAAAGGAACAAAACGTTCTAGTACAGGAACAAAACATTCCAGTACAAGAACATAGTGTTCCAGTACCAGAACAGAGTACTCCAGTGCAGGAATGAAACTCATTTTGGTACAAGAATGTAATTGCTCTAGTACAGGAATGAGATATTTTCAGTAAAGGAAACATATTCAAAGGCACAATAAAACATCGTTCTTTCTGTTTTCTAAGCATTGAAATTTGATCACAGGAACATACTTTATCTTTTGATATCTTTTTGAGATTGATTGCAAGGCATGGTTTAATTTTTTACCATCAAAGTTTCTGGCGAGTATTTTTCTTGAGTAAATCCAGTACCCAGAGTGGCTTGGTGTCATTTTGTTGAAAGGTTTTCTTTCTAATTTATTTATTTTTGATTCTGCATAATTTAGTTAGTGGATTAGAAGTAGGATTTATAGAAGTTAAACCCAAAAGTCTTTTGCATTTCCTGTGCTACGCCTCGAAGCTTACGTGGCCCTGGTTTGACAAATTAAGTGTTGAAGGAGTTCAATGAATTGCAACTCTGGCATCCAACATATCCTATTAGGTGGTTTCAACCTCTAAAGGGGGGGACATGTCCATGGTACATCCAGCAAGTGGTAGGTGGAAAATGATATAATGATGGAATGGAGTGGGGATAAGGGAAAATATCCAAACCACATGTCAAGTTGCCAGGGTAGCTAAAATAAGGGAAGCCCACACCTGGGTATATGAGTGTAGGAGGGAGAAAATCGTGGTACATGAGTTACCCTGACCTTTTTTTTACACCCTTCTTCATATGCCTTTTTCCTTTTATTGGTTTTTCTTCATAACTGCTCGAGGCTCCGGGGGATGAGAACATGATGTGTGATATGTAGAAGTGAATACCACCTTAAGGTGGGGCGGTTCATCGCCCACCAGGGGCTGGGACAATCATGGGTTCCTTAATGATGGAGGGGGCTCATCTAGGGCCCATAGGAACCAGGGTGATGGCCATGGATAAGGGATAGAGCTCATGTCTGGCTTTTGCCCACATGCTAAATTTGTATGTCCCGACCATCTTTTGCATTTTGTGGTACATTTCCTATTGAGAGTGGCCAAATTATGCTTTTTCTTTTCTTTTTCTCTGCATCAACCTCCAAGGCATCGTTCTAGGCCCGACCCAAAGTGTGGACAATGGGAGGGGGAGGCTAACCCTCAGTGGACACATGGACCTAGATGGGAAAATAGACGAATGGGGCTAAAATGAGTGGAATGGGAGTGATGTAGGTGGTATTGGGAAGCAGGAACACAACCAAAATCGTGATTTCCCATGTAGTGCCAACCCAATAGCCAAATGGTCAGTAAAGGAGATTCCACTGGACTAGGATACAAGGGTAACCATGAAATTGGGCAGTGGAGACAAGAATACAAGCCTAACCCACTCTTTCCGCCAAATCCCCCCACCAATCCATGCCCAAAAGTACCCATGACAACTAAGGAAAATTACTCAACTATACCAATGAAAAGTCATACCTTTGGGGTTGGGAGGCCCACCTTCAAACATACATTCAGGAGAAGTGGTCGAAGGACCACATGGCTGGCTCAGGTGGCGGAGAAAATGGCACATCGAGCTATCTGGGGGCTACTAGTTGTTGACTAAGGACCATCTAGGATAAAAACTTTCTCCTATATACACTACCCACAGGTGGTGGGTAACATCTAGCTCCAACTAGGACATGATCTCTCGAGAAGTGCGCGAAGCTACTTGAACGGGAGGTCATGAGAACCCCAGCAATCTCTTAGTATCGCAAACCTGTTACCTGCACATATCAAAGACCAAGCACATGGGACAACATGTTTTTGTGGTGTCTTATGATCACCCATGCTCAATATTAGGCCACAAAAATTAACAAGAAATTAAAGTGAAATTTTAATCTAGATGCAACTAATCTATCATGAAAATATCATATGATGTTAGTTTTAATGCAGAAATCGTCATGCAATGCATCCTACCCTAACATGCATATAGTAAGGCTAATGCTAAGTGTAATCATAAGGCCAGTGAAACCAGCATATCATCATATCAATATACATATGCTTGCCAGTATGATTACTCATGTAACAAATCCCAAAGCAAATGCAGACACAGTCGCATGGAGGATGAGGCGGGTGGGAGGTGGGAAAGTATGATCTCGATGCAAGGTAAGAGTTATCCCTAAGGGAAGGAAAATGAGTCAATATAGAAGTGTGGGGACTTCCCTCTAAGTACACAATGGTGGAATGAATAATTACACATAAGAACCTCTTATCACAATCATTGCTCATAATATTGTGCTTTGTAGATGCCACAAGGTTGTTATGAGGGGGGAACGAAGGCATACAACAAATAGGTTGCTCAAGGTGATGTTCACATTGGAGAGCTAAGGTCATGGAGTGATCAAAACCCTGAGGGTGTGTCCAAGGAGATAAAGTATAGTCAATGAGGGGCTCTTCCTTGACACTGTACTCAGAAGGGAGAAAGGGCTCATGGTCACTTGAATTCATATGACAAGGGGTGAGAGAATCACTTACAGATGACTCAAAATGATGGACAAGAAGCAAAGGCGATGGAGGAGGTGAGGTATTGTATTCAATGGGGCTCCTTTCCTGAAAATCATATACTAAAGGCTCAAGTGATTTGGATATACTCCCAGAATCACAAGGAAGCTAGGCAGGAGCAAGGGCCCTATCGATTCCCTCATCATTAGTATCAAAGAAGAGGTTTTCCCAAAAAGGAGAATCAATTATTTCCAACTGCCCTCTTTCATGTAAAGGAAAATGATGATCCTCCTTCCTAAGGGTATCAATGGACATGTCATCATAAATAAAGGGAAGACCAATCCCAACCTCATCCTCCCTTTCAGTATCATAAATGGGAGCACAATCAAATTGAAGACCAACAATTTCCCATTTCTCCTTTTCAATATGAAAGTAATCTCCAATATTGACTTCCAAGGGGCTAATGGAATTACCTTCCCCAAGGTTCTCAAAAGGAGAGTCATCAGTGTTGAGAATTTGGTAGGGCAGAGATTAATTCAAATTCTCTTCTTGATAATTACTTGTGCGCTTACTTCTTTTACTTACGTCTTTACTTCTTAGCTTATTAAGTCTTTCATCAAATTAAATACCAAAAACACAAGAGACACAGATTTAGGCTTTTCAAGCCAGGGCCAAAACCTCTCCCTCTTGGAGAGGAAAACCCATAGGAAATTCTTCTTATAGACTTTCAAATGACAAGTACCATGACCATGACACAGACCCTTGACCCTTGTATGCCTCCAAAACCTTGTCACCGCTTATTCATTGACTCCTTGAGCTGACCCTTCTTTTCTGCATCGTCTTGCACCAAGACTCGAGAGCTATTGGTACCTTGTTGTGAACTGGCTTGTGCATACCTTGCATATTCAATCTTGCTAGTTGATCTTCAAATTATACCCAGGACTTCTTGATATGAACGTACTTTTCATACTATAATGATAACATTCCTTGCTCAGCTTATATTTTAACGTTGTAATATAACAACCTTATTCCAATACTTAACACGGTATTATTTCGTACTTGATACAGTCCTTCTTCTTCATATTTGACCACAGTCTTATCTTCGCAAACACCACATTCTCTTTCACACTTGAACACAATCTTACTACGCACTCATTTTAGATAAGTATTACAATAGATAATTTAGACTTCTTTACATTTTCTGCCTCACTGTATAATCCCGTTCCTTTTGACTATTATCTGCAACCCTTTCACTTGAACCTTATCCAAAAAACTCAGACTACTCCTCGTTGTTCTATCTCAGACTAATCTGAAGTGATTCATTCAAATGAATTGTAGATTGTCCTTATATATACAGGACATATCTCCTTATTGAGCCGACATGGAGGTTTATTTCTAAGCCGACTTGTGCAAGGATATGGAGGCCATCTAATTCACTATATATAGGCCGACTTGAGAGTTTACTTCAACGTTGATCTGGAGCATCATTTTGAGCCATGACTTCAAGTTTGATTGGCAAGGTCTTGAGGCATACAAATGTGACTTGAATCTTCATAAACATGACTCTTTAATTTGTACATTTATGACCAGAAGACAAATCCCTAATAGACATCAAGAATAATTTTATTGACCTATAATAAAACCTTGCTCATGAAACCCATGAAGCAAGCATACCAAATATATATATATATATATATTATATTTGACTTCTTCATTACATAAATACATAATTACATAGTCAATATGAAGACCGATCCTAGTTATACTTTCCAACACTCCCTCTTAACTAGCGAGGTATTCATAATGGTACATGGTCACTTTAAATTTGAAGAATCTCATAAGAAGAATTGGATTGGTAATTGCATCTGTATAACATCATATCAACCAACATTGTCCTAGTTCAAGGCCTTGACTAACAACCCCATCTCTCAACGAGACAATGGGATATAATGTTGGCGAGACACATGACTTATAGATACCATCGTCATTGTCTCTCCAAGGTACATACTCCACTCAGGTGTTCCCAAAGTATGACCTTCTTGGACTATTCTTTTCTTGGGTGGCTAGCCCTCAAATAATATCGGTCCACGACTACTCTTAACTTGAATGCCCTATCTCATTCTTAAAGAGTATCGGATGCCAGATGATTACCCAATCCTCCATTCTGTCTTCCAGGTGAAGACCAGAAAGATGTGTCTATATATTCTCTCCACATGGCCTTCACTAAGACTAACGGCTGTCAGTCCCGGTCTAGTGCATGATACATGAATTAGAGAATCATATACGTCACTCCCTCTTAACTCAGGAAGGACATACTTCAAGTTTCTTCCAAGTAAGAAACTTACCACCAGGGTCCCTCTTAACCAGGGACCTGCAACAGCAATGGTGAGACACCCAGCTGCTCATGAAGAATTCCTTCCCTTGATGTCATGGATTTCGATATTGAGTAATCTTCAACTTTTGGCTTCATAGGGCACAGATCATCCATCACTTTCATCCATGAGTCATGTCATCCACCTCAGTTATGATCTTTCACCATGACATCTTCCTATAGGCATCAACATCCTCTTTTCAGATTGACACATCTCCTAAAGATATGTATTGTCAAGGGTATTCTTCTTTACCATACTTCTATCAGAGTCCACATATCTTCCCAGGAGATCTCCTAGTCACATCTTCTTGGCTTTTGGATGATAATCGTCTCTTTACATGGTTGCACTTCATGATCTCTTCCATTCTTTCTCCATACAACTTCATCCCCAACAACTTCCAGTATCCAGTTCCTTGTTTGTATACAACCACCTCATATTCCATATGAGGACATATTTAATTTCATCTGTTAGTGGCAACCTGTGCACCATAAGAGATCTTCCTGTTGATTTTTGTAGCATTGGAAAGTGTTCCAAGTCTCAAAATTTGTAAGGAGGCTTGGACATCAGTATTCCAAAGAAGCAAGAAACCGTTTGTGGAAATTCCACTCGGTTCATGTCATATTAAAATAATTAATTATTTTAATGGAGACCCTAAATCTAAACTTAGGGAAATTAAATAATTAATGGGTATTAATAAGATAGAGTGTGAATCTTCTAGAGAACGAAGATCAAGTCAAGTTTTAATTTTAGCCATTGATTAGACTTCTAATCTGGACCATTGATTCAGCAATGAGAAGATTATAAAAGAAGGCTTGAGGGTCATTTGGAAAAGAAACCGGGCATACACTCAATACCCGACGGAGATCGATTCTGAAGGAATAGAATTCGATTTCAGAGTGAGAGTTGCAGGGTGGAGTTGTAGAGGTAGAAGGAGAAGAGGGAGTCAGCAATGACTGAGCACGAGGACAAAGGGACGCAGAGGGCCACAAAAGGCAGCACAATGAACCCACGCAGAGTGATGCAGTCCAGCGCAGGGACTACGCAGAGAAAAACGCAGACAGACGTAGAGGGAGTCAGAGGCTCTTCCGAGTGTCAGAAAATTTTCAGGAGGGTCTGGGAATTTTGTCTCAGGTGTTTTTTGAATATATCTGCGAGTGTATTCCTTGTAAAGATTCATTTGTTGAAGAATAATAATAAAACCCTCATCTACTGCACCGATTTTCCCACATTGGGTTTTTCCGGGGACAATTGTCCAAAAATAAGTGTGTACATGTGATTGTTTCTTATGCTTGTGTTCCTTACTATTCTTTTCTCTGCATATGTAATTATGAATGTTGAAGTAGTATTTATTTCGAAATTTACTGATAGATTTCTGTAAATAACTAATCGGAGTAATAAGTAGGAGAAATAAATCTATCATTGCAACTATATATTTCTAGATTGAAATTTTCACACTTCCTTCCATAGATCATAGAAGTCCATCGCCTGCAACCACATGACATGACTTCATAGCATCCGGTGTTAGCATATATATATATGTACCTCATCCTTTTTCTTTTGAGTCATCCTGTAGCAATTTTACTAGAATGAAGAACTTTATACCCTTGACTTGCTTCATCAATATGTCATCATATCCTAATCCCAAAATTTTGTAACATAGAATTCTCGATGAAACCTTTTTCTTTCTTTCTAACCAGTGAATCCATAGAGAAATCCAATAGAAAAAATGTCAGCACCTGTTTCCATATTGATTATTGAACGATGACCCTTGATCTTGACGACTGCCTTCCATCAATGTTGTAATAAATGAGGTTTTCAAGAGATACTTCTTCAGGTGCTCCTTCCATGCTTATCTCATGATGCTATTAATATATCTTGCTTTCTATCATACTATTTTACATCCAACAAAAATCACTTAAAGAGGAAGATGATTTCAATTTTCAATCATAATAGAGATCTTTCGCTTCTTCTTTCTTAGATTTATTTGCATTAGGTTCTTCCCTTTCATTTGTGACATGGGCTTCTTCCTTTTTCCTCTTGTCCTTCCCAGATTTAGGACAATCCCTTTTATAGTGCCCAAGTTCATTACATCCAAAGCATCATACTTTGTCCATATTTCTTCTTTTATTCTGAGGACCAAATTTACTGAATCTTCCTTTCTTCCTAGACATGGTTGCAAAGGCTTGATTCCCTTCACTTGATCATGTATCAGCTTTGGCTTTCAATCTCGTTTCCTCAATTTTACATAAAGACCGTAGATCGTGGAATGGTGTTGCTTCTTTCTTCCTGTATAAGCTTGAAGTGAAGTTTCCCCATTCTTTCAGTAGAGCATTCAACACCACAATAGTCATCTCATTATCAGACATTACTTCTCCTAATTCCTGTAGTTGGTCTCTTATTTCAGAAATCTTCATAAAATATGAAGTGATTCCTTCCTCTCTTGACAATTTCATTTTGTATAGTTATTGTCTTAGAGAGATTGCTTCTCTTGCAGTACTCACAGAGAATAGCTCCACCAGTTTCTCATATATTCCTTTTGCAGTTTCCAATTTTGATACATAGGGTATGAGTGAGTCGTTAATGGATTCTATGAGAATCCTCTGGGCTCTGATTTCTCCTTTTATGTACTTCGCATGAACTGGAGCATCTTCTTTTGAAGGTTGAAACTTGTATCCTTTGTTGTCGCCCATAACTTCATCTTCAGTTAGATTCAAATCTGTCATTTTCTTCCATGCACTAAAGTTTGATGACCCAACCAATTTGTTGCTCTCTTTGCAATAAGCCATTTTGACACATTTAGACGAGGTCGTAGATACTTACTTGAATAGGGTGACTTCCTCCTTGTAGCAGCTTCCTTGATGATGATGAAGGTAGGAACTCCCTCTTAGATTGAATTCTCCAATGTAGATATTGAAGGATGGAGCTTGATGATGAATCTTCCAACAATGTCTTAAATGTCATAAATCTTTGATGGCAAAGATTATCTGCTTGATAAGTGGATCCTTTGACTGATATTGAAGAATCTTTCTTGCAAACGGATTTGAATTTTCAACTCAAACTTTGATCTTGACTTTGATTCTTGCTTCTTTGAGTGTCTCCTTGTCAAGTAGCCCTTGTCTTCAACACCTTAGCTCTGAAAACATGTTGAGAATTTGGTAAGGCGGAGATTAATTCAAATTTTCTTCTTGATAATTACTTGTGCGCTTACTTTTTTTACTTATATATCTACTTCTTAGCTTATTAAGTCTTTCATCAAGTTAATTACCAAAAACACAAGAGACACAGATTTAGGCTTTTCAAGCCAGGGCCAAAACCTCTCCCTCTTGGAGATGAAAACCCACAAGAAATTCTTCTTATAGACTTTCAGATGACAAGTACCATGACCATGACACAGACGCTTGACCCTTGTATGCCTCCAAGGCCTTGTCACCGATTATTCATTGACTCCTTGAGCTGACCCTTCTTTTCTGCACCTTTCTACACCATCATGCAGCAAGACTAGAGAGCTATTGGTACCTTGTTGTGAACTGGCTTGTGCATACCTTGCATATTCAATCTTGCTGGTTGATCTTCAGATTATACCCAAGTCTTCTTGATATGAACATACTTTTCATACTATAATGATAACATTCCTTGCTCAGCTTATATTTTAACGTTGTACTATAACAACCTTATTCCAATACTTAACGCAGTCTTATTTCGTACTTGATACAATCCTTCTTCTTTGTAATTGACCACAGTCTTATCTCCAAAAACACCACATTCTCTTTTACACTTGAATAGAGTCTTACTACGCACTCATTTCAGATAAGTATTACGATAGATAATTCATACTTCTTTACATTTTCCGCCTCGCTATATAACCCTGTTCCTTTTGACTATAATATGCAACCCTTTCACTTGAACCTTATCTGAAAAACTCAGACTACTCCTCGTTGTTCTATCTCAGACTAATCCGAAGTGCTTCATTCAAATGAACCACAGATTGTCCTTATTTATACAGGACAAATCTCCTTATTGAGCTGACATGGAGGGTTATTTCTGATCCCGACTTGTGCAAAGATATGGAGGTCGTCTAATTTACTGTATATAGGCCGACTTGAGATGTTACTTCAACGCTGATCTGGAGCATCATTCTGAGCCATGACTTCAAGCTTGATTGGCAAGGTCTTGAGGCATACAAATGTGACTCGACTCTTCATAAACATGACTCTTTAATTTGTACATTTATCACCAGAAGACAAATCCCTAATAGACATCAAGAAGAAGTCTATTGACCTATAATAAAACCTTGTTCATGAACCCATGAAGCAAGCATACCAAATATATATATATATATATATATATATATTATCTTTGACTTCTTCATTACGTAAATACATAATTACATAGTCAATATGTAGACCGATCCTAGTTACACTTTCCAACAATCAGGAGTAATATCCTTGAGAAAGGTAAGGTTAGTCTCAACCTCACTTTTTATAGACTCATTCTCCCCAACACTTTTCAGGAAGTTGTCAATCACCAAGAATGGAATGATGCCATGAATGAAGAATATCTGTTGTTGGTGGTATCATATGTCTTCTAATACCAACATTTAATTATCAATCTGGGGTCGTAAGACTTAGAGATGCAAGCACAGGAAATGCAAGATTAGAGCCTACTCTAGCGTATGCTAACAACTAACACTGGAAAAATCTAATCACTATGGATTATCACTTCTTAAACCCAAAGAGAAGTACTAAAAACTAAATTGAAAGCATGAAAGATCTAAGTTTTAACTAACATAAATTCATTGCAAAATAAAACTAAATTGCTAGATGTAAGACTAATCTACAAAACACATGAAGCATAGCAACACTTACTCACACTGAGGGGCCCTTCCCAGGAGGTTAGAACTTAGTGCTGCCAGGAAAATCTCAAATCAAGCTAAGAAGATGTACCAAAATTCAACAACCATCACTTTTTTATCCACATCAAAAATCTTTGTTACAAATCAGCTCTCTAAATCTCTCCAAAAACTAATGATTGATATCCTCTATTATAATAATGAACAAAACTCTATTACAATAATGAACAACTCCTTCCTCTGCCCTTTAAGGCTTCATTTATACATAAAATCCATTGAGGAAGGACGAGATCTAATCCCCTAGACTCATAAAATGATTTTACAATTTTAGAGGAAAATCTTATAATTTTGGTTTTTTTGCAATTTTATACAAATTGGTGTTAAAGAACTAACCATATATTCTCGACCATAATGTATTTTAGGGATTTGTTTCTATGGAGCCTAACTAGTTATATTATCAACAATAACCTCTGTTGGATTTTCCTGATTCAATTCCATGGCCTCAAACGTGCCAAAAGATGATTGTTTAGATTTTTTTCCAATCTGGGTTTTGCAGAAATTTTATACAAAGCGGCTTCGAAGAACCTGTTGAAAATTTGCGACCATATTGAATATTCGGAAACGGTTTGAGATCCAAGTAAATCACTATATTTTGCACAAACCCATTTTCCGGATTCCTGATATTCGCCACAATATCCACGGAAATCGAGGTGGAACATGGCAGTTTGAAAACTGTTACTTATTTTTTGTGGTAACTTAAATCGTGTGCTAGGATCCCATGTGTGAGTTGGGCATATTCCAAGGTTTTTACCAGCATATTAGGTCCATGTGAAACATAATTTACCATGCTAGAGAAAATAAAAACTTATTTAATAATTTTGAATTTTTTTCCTCAGTGAGTGTAGAACTAAGTATCAGAGTGCTCGTCTGGTACCTGTAACAGGGTTCTGGAACATTCTGGTACCAATACTGTTGGAGATCTAGTACCTGTTGTTGTGGAGATATATCATTCATATGATTGTCTCAACAGTGGAACATGCTCCTTGGCCACATAACCACATTAGTAAACCGTCATTGATAAAACCATATTAAAAACTCATTTAATAATTAAAAATACAAGAAATTGTTAATAATTAACCACAAGGTAAGATGAATGCATTTAGTGAAAATTGGTAATATAATAGTTATGGACTATGTTATAAATGTATGAATATGGCTTGTAAATGAAAGGTTTGGTTATCCAATACGATAACATATCTACGGCCCAACATCCCCCCCATGCCTAAGACTTTCCATGCCCTCATGCAAACAAAATATGAACTAGGAAGGAATGATGGATGATATAGGGTGACAATGAATATAATGGCTAAATAAATATGGACTTGGAAACTAGAATATGCATTAATGGAATTGGAAATGGGGGTTTAATGGTGGTTTAAGAAAGGTGAAGAAATAGGAAGTGGTTAATCATCAAGATTCCTTAAATTTTAATGAGCTAAAGAGCTTTTAAATATGTTTTACCTCAAATATATCTTTTGAATTTTGATTTGTACTGCAGGATGCAATGGAAGTTGTATGAAGCTGAAAATAAGGAAAAGTAAGGTTGAGAGTCTGGAATGATCTGGAAGAGTTGGAGTTGATGAGTACCAGTTTGATCTGCTGAAGGAAGTTGAAGAGAATGAAATGAAGATGTTGAAAAGGTCCCAACAACCACTCCTCGATGTCTGAGGTTTTGCATGTCCTCATGCAAACAAGGTGAGGTACTGAAGAAGTGAGGAGGGTCGCTGAGATGGCTCTAATACAAAGGAACCTGGAAAAAAAAAAAAACGAAACTAATGAGATGAATACTGAACAAAAATAAGTCATCTCAGATTTATTAAAATGATGCAAAGCTAAAACGAATCATAGAAGAAATTTCAAATCACTCATTACATATGATTTCATCAATCTTTAACAGTGTTAAGCTCAAGGAAGAAACCTTTTAAGGAGCTCTCCTTCTTTGTAGAAAAGGAGGATTTTTATGATCACATCAAATGATTAACCAATGAAAAATTAGTTATTACTAACCAAATCCCAAAGTCTTATAGTTATCCAAGTATTATAGATAAGTTGTGCAATTGAGTTATATTAATTCTCTGTGATCATAGGTCCCACTTCTAAGACAATTAGATCTTAGATATAGTACGAAAAAATAATGATAGAGGACTCAAGGTTACCTTAAGACCATTCTTTAGAAGCAAATTTATGGAGTTCATTTTTACCCTTGACTTCATCCATGCATGCTTCTTTTATTGTAACACTATATAGTAACCATCATACGTGGAAACAAAAAGCCTTGGCTTGGTTGACACTTCTTTAGGAAGAATGCCCCATTGCCCACGAGTGTCCATAGCCCCGATGGGTTTGCCTAGTGGTATCACAAGTCAATACCCACTACCGACAGGCGTCCATAGCCTCGACGGGTTAACCTCTTAAACTTATTTTACACTGAAGGCTATAGTCCCATGTTTCTTATCAGTTTAGTTTTAGATTGTGGTAATTGCTTTTGCAATTGGTAGATGGCGGAGCGGCTTCAGAAATTCCCTTAAAGGCATAGGATGACACCTTTCAGAGTGATTTAGATTACCTGCATAATGTTTTGGATGCATAGGGTACATATAGGTACTCAAAGGACATAGCATGAATGGGTCATTTTTAATGTGAGATGGATGAGGCTGCAAAAGAATAACCAAAAGTGTAACAACCCATCTCGAATCACGAATAACATGATAATATTAGCATGCATGTGAGACATGCATATGGTAACTACATATGCAAGCATCACATACAATGCACTAGTATATATATTAATTAGTCAAGAAGAAGGTTTAAATATAGGATAAGTAAATTTATTATTAAGATGCTAATCAAATACCTAGCTTTCGTAAATAAATGAAGTAAAAGATAATAAGGGTATAGTGAGTTTTCAATAAGATTACCATAGTACATAAGTATACTATAACCTTAAATATATTCTAAATAACCTTTATAAGTTGAATATAAAATTTAGAATTAAAAAGGATAGATATTATAAATAAAATTAAATATTAATTAATCATTATAATATTATAAGACTTTATAACATTTTACCTAATTAAAATAAAGCAACCGTTGAAATGAATAATAGGTGTTGTCACCCTATGATATAAGTGTCATCCAACACAAATCAAAAGCATGACAAGGTAGTCACCACTTAACCAAAATAATAATATCCTTTTAAAATGGTGAACGAAAGGGAGAAGAGAGACCTAGGCTATTTAAAACGAAAGGGGGATTTGAAGAAGTGGGTTCATATATATTTCTGAATGGAGGATTTGAATTCAGAGGAATTGTTGAGAGGAAGTTCATGTATTTCTGATTGATTAAAGAAAACTGAGAAACTGAGCCTTAGTTCTTGAGGTTTTTGGGCACGGGGGCCAGAGTACCTCAAATTTGGATGTACTTTGGAACTGAGTACAGAAATTGTACTCAGTTTGGCTGGGTGGTTTTTGGTCATTTGGTAATGAGAACGGGAGCAAATTGGAGCCACATCAGCATAGGATCAACTTCAAACACAGTAACCAAGTATGTATTGTGAATTTAGTTGGTAAATTCCTATTTAAATTGCAATGGTTGAATTTTGGTAAGATTAAAGGGATTAATTATGGTTAGTTTATGTATATGTGCATAAATTTTCTTTGGTTAAATTTACTTTTAAACCTCGCTGTCTAAATTATGTGTTTTGATGTTGTTATAACCAATTTTAATTAATATGGGTATCACACAAAAAAACCCCTAAAGTCCTACTAATAAGTGTTTTCATGTATGCTTCTGCCTTTAAAGTAGTGTTCCACTATGAGTAGAGACTTCATCAACTCTCTTGCAAGTCCTAATAAAGATGCTCGAAGATCATGCTTTGGTGTTATGGTTATAGTATTCAAGTTGATTTTTTTCATTGGTATCATTGTATGGACCTTTTAACTTTGTTTTAATCCCCTTAGTATGCTTCGCTAACCATATTTTGAGCCATTGTTTTGTATTGATAATCAGAAATCTATATGAATAAGACAAATGAAATTCCAAAACAGAAATGGAAACTATGAATAGTTTGGAATTATCATTCAATTCAAATTTTATGAAAATAATTGTTTATATCATCTTTGTAAATAGCAGTCTTAAAACAGATAAAGCATGAATGCATCCTTTTTAATAACCTAAGGAAAAAGGAAAGATGTCATCAAATACTCCCCTAAGTGTTCCATTCGATTGATGAAGATTTTTTTTTTCGCTTTTGAAAATATTCTTCTAGTATTTAAGCATCCCAAATTAACAATATCCTTGAATCCTCCTTTTTCTTCCAAAATAGCAAATTGGTACCAAAATTCTGGGTATTGATTAGCTGAAATAAGGTGCCATACAATTGCCATGCGATACCAGACAATGTTGTAATGCAATCATTTCCAACTTCACATAAGATTCCAAACATAATGGTCATAGCTTAAAAAATATAAACAAATCTAACTAGCAGAAAGAAATAATAAGTGGGAAAGCAAAGCAATAGTTGAACCATGTTGTTGTTGGAAATAAGATTGAATGGCAATCTTCATTAAAACACTATGCAACTGAAAGAGATCTCAACAAAATTATGGAATAGAAACATAGATCTCCCATTTGCAACTAGTTGTTTTTAGTTGTTAACATTCCCACTTATACAAAACAAATGAGAAAAATGTTGCACCATTTTTTATAACTAAACTAACTATTATATGCAACACTTATATATTTATTTATTACTATCCTACTCTGCCTGAGAAAAAGAAATTCCTCTCGAGTATAGGAGTATTTCCAATGTAAACATGTGCACAATAGGTGTAAAAATGCATTCATACTCAAGTTCATAATATAATCCTCAATGCATACCTGAGTATGAAGTAGCAACAATTTTAATGATGATGTCAAGAAGTAAGAATGAAGGAGTGGTATGGCCTTATAGATTCTTGAAACCAATTTTCAATAAAATCAAAAAGCTCATGGTTTAGCTCTTTATTTGGTTCATTTATCATATCCTTCTTTACCGTGCTATGTAGATCTTCTAGCATTAGGTGATTATCCTCT
The DNA here is from genome assembly GCA_034641835.2 of Pinus albicaulis. Classification (NCBI taxonomy): domain Eukaryota; kingdom Viridiplantae; phylum Streptophyta; class Pinopsida; order Pinales; family Pinaceae; genus Pinus; species Pinus albicaulis. The sequence goes on along the minus strand of CM076581.1, from coordinate 935,162,393 downwards.
TGTGTGCTCAGAGGATCCGCAGATAGGCATGTCAAAAACTCTTCAATCTCAGGTTCTAACGGTTCCTCTCCATTAGATGTGGTCCATGATTCTTTAGTTTCTTCAACAAGATTGTGAGGGTGACGATCTTCCTGTGGATGTGGTTCATGGAGTTGTTGTTCTTCTATCACTTCTGGAGAGGTAGATAAGTTCTTGACTATTGTCAAGATTTGTTCTTCCTGAGAAGCAGATATCCCAGCTACTGCTAGGATTTGAGAGTTCTCCCAAAATCTTGATCATCCTTGAGTACTTCTTAATCGGATGCTAATCCCTATCCTGCACATGGATTAGTGTATGGAGTTCTGTAGAGTACCAAAATTTTTAAAAATCTTAGAGAATCGAAAACAAAACACACATAAAACAAATGCAAGCAAACCAATTGTGTACTCAAAGCGCCACCATGCTACTAAGACCCTACTTTCACCGAGTTTTTTGTTCACACAAGTTAGACTTGGAAAGAAAAATAAGGAAAAATGAAGCTTTGGATCCTACTTTTAATTCTACGCATATGAAAAGAAAACTAGAAAATCAATTAGAGACAACTAGACTTTGGAGCAACCCCACCATAGTGGATGCGTGGCTCTTCACTCACGTCCTACCGTACACTCTCCGCCTCTAGTTATCCTGCAACTAAGATTACACAAAAAATATGTGAAAGAAACTATGCTCTAATCCCTTTAGCACCTCCTCGGAAACAGTGCCAAAAATGTTGGTGGAATTATGTGTCTTCTAATTCCAACATTTAATTATCAATCCGGTGTCGTTAGACTTAGAGATGCAAGCATAGGATATGCAGGATTAGAGCCTATTCTAGCCTATGCTAACAACTAACACTGGAAAGAACTAATCACTAAGGATTATCACTTCTTAAACCCAAAGAGAAGTACTAAACACTAAATTGAAAACATGAAAGAGATAAGTTTTATCTAACATAAATTCATTGCAAAAATAAAATTAAATTGCTAGATGTAAGACTAATCTACAAAACACATGAAGCATAGCAACACTTACTCACACTTAGGGGCCATTCCCAGGAGGTTAGTGTTGCTAGGAAAATCTCAAATCAAGCTAAGAAGATGTACAAAAATTCAACAACCATCAATTCTTTATTCATGTCAAAAATCTTTGTTACAAATCAGCTCTCTAAATCTCTCCAAAAACTAATAATTGATCTCCTCTATTACAATAATGAACAAAACTCTATTACAATAATGAACAACTCCTTCCTCTGCCCTTTGAGGATTTATTTATACATAAAATCCATTGAGGAATGATAAGACCCAATCCCCTAAACTCAAAAAACGAATTTACAAATTTAGAGGAAAATCTCATAATTCTGGTTTTTTTTCAATTTTATACAAATTGGTGTTAACGAACTAACCATATCTTCTCAACCATGATGTATTTTAGGGAGTTGTTTCTATGGAGCCTAACTGGTTATATTATCAACAATAACCTCACTTGGATTTTCCTGATTTGATTTCATGGCCTCGAAAATCTCGCCCAAAGATGACTGTTTAGATTTTTTTCCAATCTGGGTTTTGCAGAAATTTTATACAAAACTACTTCGAAGAACCTATTGTAAATTTGCGACCATATTGAATTTTTGGAAACAGCTTGAGATCCAAGTAAATAACTATATTTTTCACAAACCCATTTCTCGGATTCTTGAGATTCGCCACCATATGCATGGAAATCGAGGTGGAACATGGCAATTTCAAAATTGTTACATATTTTTGCTTGTAACTTAAATCATGTGCTAGGATCCCATGTGTGAGTTGGGCATATTCCAAGGTTTGTACCAACATATTAGGTCCATGTGGCACCTAATTTACCATGCTAGAGAAAATAAAAACATATTTTATAATTTTGAATTTTTTTCCTCCATAAGTGCAAAACTAAGTACCAGACTGCTTGTCCGATACCTGTAACAGGGTTCTGGAACATTCTGGTACCACGACTGTTGGAGATCCCATACCTGTTGCTGTGGAGATACATCATTCATATGATTTCCTCAACAATGGAACATGCTCTTTGGCCACATAAGCACATTAGTAAACCATCATTGATAAAACCATATTAAAAATTCATTTAATCATTAGAAATACAAGAAATCGTTAATAATTAACCACAAGGTAAGATTAATGCATTTAGTGAAAATTGGTAATATAATAGTTACAGAATATGTTATAAATGTATGAATATGGCTTGTAAATGAAAGGTTTGGATAGCCAATATGATAACATATCTAGGGCCCAACATCAGTCAATAATGAAGAATGGAGTTCGGGAGACCGTACCTAAGCCTGAAGACAAATTTGTGGTAAATTCCAAGTGGCTCTACAAGATCAAACATACAACAGATGGAAGCATTGATAAATATAAGGCAATATTTGTGGCTAGGGGCTTCTCTCAATAGGAAGGCATCGACTATGAAGAGATATTTGCTCCTACAGCAAGGTATACAACTATTCGCTCGTTGGTCTCTTTGGTAGAATCGATAGGATGGAACATCCACCAAATGGATGTCAAGACTGCATTCTTGAATGGCACAATTGATGAGGAAGTCTATAAAGAGTGGCCCTTGGGATTTGAAGTTAACGACAAAAAGGCATATGTTTGTAGATTGAAGAAAGCATTATATGGCCTCAAGAAAGCACCAAGGGCATGGTAGGTTAGGATGGATGCATACCTACAAATATTAGGCTTCACAAAGTGTTATATCCGAACCTTTATATTAAGGTTGTGAAGGGAGAGTTAGTAATCATTCTTCTGTATGTGGATGATCTTCTCTTGACAAGTCTGGAAGGTCGAATTGAAGAATGTAAGAAGCAACTAGCAACAAAATTTGACATGAAGGATGTAGGGCTAATGCACCACTGTTTGGGACTGGAAGCCTGGCAAGCACCTGATGAGATCTATCTAGGTTTAGGAAAGTATGTGATCAAGATGTTGAAGAGGTTTGACATGATGGATTGCAAACCAATGAAAACCCTGATGATCACAAACTTGAAAAGACTGAGTTCTGAATAGAGCCCTGTGGATCCTTTCGAGTATAGCCAATTGATTGGCTCACTGATGTACTTGGTGAATACCTAACCAGACATATGTTTTGCAGTTAAATGTTCTCAGTCAATTCCAAGTGGAGTCGAGGCATGATCATTTGATAGCAGCGAGACATATACTGAGATATTTGCAAGGAACCATCCACTACCACCTGAAAAATGATAGGAGGAATGATGTTGACTTGATTGGATATACAAATTCCAATTGGGGAAGAAGTGAGCAGGATGGAAGGAGCACTACAGGAGGATGTTTTAGTTTGGGATCCTCCATGATCTCATAGATGAGCAAAAAGCAAGAAACAATTGCTTTGAGTAGGGCTGAGGCTAAGTATATTGCAGCTAGTGAAGTAAGAAGAGAAGTTGTCTGGTTGAGGAAGCTGCTATCCGACCTATTTGAATGACCAATGGACCCTACAATGATACATTGTGATAACACCAGTTGTATATGAATGTCTGAATACCGAGTGTTTCATGGAAAGACAAAGCATATCAACAACAAGTATCACTACATTCGGAAGCTAGTACAAGATGGTGTGTTGCAGCAGCAGTAAATCTCCACCGATGAGCATGTAGCTGACATATTGACAAAATCTCTTCCTAACAAGAAGCTTGTGTATTAGAAAGACAAGTTTGGTTTGGTTGATATATCCTCCCTAGTTGAGAGGGAGAGATAGGCACATCATTCTTGTCTTCAATTAGGAAGACAGAATGGAGGATTGGGTAAGCATCTGGCATCTGATACTCTTTGAGGATGAGGTAGGGCATCCAAGATAAGAGTATTCGAGGACTGATATTCTTTGAGGACTAGCTATCCAAGATAATAATAGTCCAAGGAAGGTCATACTCAATGAACATCCAGGTGGGGTATGTACCTTGAGAGACAATGAGGATGGTGTCTATAAATCATTGGTCTCACCAGCATTGTGCTCTAATCTTGTGGAGAGATAGAGTTGTTAGTCAAGGCCTTGCTATATGACAATGCTGGTTGATATGATGCTAAACAGAGGGGTTACCAATCCAACTGTTATGACGAGATCTCTTCAGATTGAGAATGTACATGTACCATTTATGAATACCTTCCTAGTTAAGAGGGAGTGTTGAACAATGTGTAACTAGGTTTGGTCTTCATAAATATGGAATGTACTTTTGATTCTTGTATATAGTAAAATGCAAGAAAAAATGTTATTATTATTTTTAGAGCATGGGTTTCAAGCTCAAGGTCTTTTATTTTATAGGTAAAGCACCCATTGTGAGCTTCTAGGGTTTTTCCTAGGTGAAGAAGTCAAAAGAGTCATTGTCATAAGTTGAAGACCCCATCCGCACATTGTAAATTGTAAAGAAAATTATTTTTGTCCTTAAAATTGTCGAAATAGCCTTCAAGACAAAGTCAGTCTGGCAGCTGGCAAGTCGGCCTAAATTAAGGAGCTATATCCGCCTTGAGAAGCTTATATAAAGGAGGCAACTCCACCTCCTTGGAACACAATTGTCACTCATTCAAGCGAAGGAGGAAGAAGAAGAAGGCAATGAAGAAGGAAGAGGACAAAGGAGACTTGTCTTTGGGCTATGTTACCGCTCAAACTAGCAGGGGTCCTAGGAGGGGATCCTTGATGGGAAACTACTAGGTCAAGGGAAACAATGGAGTGATAGCCCACTGTCACCTTAGCTAAGGCACCCTACTCTTTACGGACTTTCACTGATGGGAGGAGACCCGATATAATAAGGATCGCGAAGATGAATGGATCAATGATAGGATGAAAGGTGATCCTAGAAGCCTATTCACAAGAGAGGCTCAAATATATGGCTACCTTGCTTGGAAAGCAAGATGAAAGGCTCTCAAAGAAGGGCTTAGGAGAATTCCAAGGGCTAGGGTTTGAGTATATGAATTTGTCAAGAAGGTTCCTAGACCCTAAAATCCCTGTGGAAACTTGGATTCCAAGTGGTCTTTGTGGAATTATCTTTAAAAGGTTGTGGGACCACACAGGATCAATTGGACACAAAATTAGGTCAAGGGGAGGGAATTTATCAACCAAGGGTATGCTTGACCTAATTGAGGGGGAGAAAGGTATTAAGGGATAAATTTTCTTTGAATTTGATGCAATAATCCCAATGGGGTTACTATCCAAGGGAAAGCTAGGGCAAGAAATGCTCCTCGAGAGAGGGCTTGCAATATCTCGAGATCCCACTGTTGGATTTGCTTCAAATTTGGAGGGCCTCTAGAGCAAACTTCAATGCAATTGTGGACCAAAAATCGAAGTAATTGGATGGCTATATTGTAAGATAAGTGATGCCCTAGGTGACATATGTAGGTTAGGCCTAGAAAGAAAGAGAGAAAGGTGAGAAAAATATGCTTTAAGGTGATCACCTATGGAGGACCAACGCCTAATCCTTTGGGGGAAATGAAGTCAAGGATATTTCAATGATTGGAATGGATTCACTTAGTTAAGGAGGCCTATAAAACAATTCTGCATAGCAATTAGAGCATGGACAATTGCTTTAGGGTCTTTACACGTCGATATGCAATATGTGGTAACTTATTGAGAAAAAATTTCAACAAAATATCTTTAGGAACATTCACTTATTCAAACATGGCCCATGACATGATGCAATGCTATAATGAGACAAACTTCCACCATTTCATACAAGAAAAGCAACAAATTTCAGCCTAGTATAGCGAAAATCCCCAACAACGTACATGTGACATAAAAAAGAGTGACAAAATAGCATTAAAAAGCACTTACATGTGAGAACAAGTATATCCAATCATCATCATATGCCAATATAGAAGCTCCAAGACAAAAATGAAGAGATCCAAAAATCAAAATTCATCCATCCATCCAATTTCGTCCTCCAAAAAGAATAGCGAAAATCTCCCAAGAGATAATGATCCAATTCAAGTGATGATGAGAGAATGAATATCTATTTATACACTTCCTAATGAATTCGATTTAGCTAATTAGGCCTAATTTAGCCCCTAAAATAAAATAATGTGCATAATAACAATCTTTTGGTGACAAGCCCACCAAACTAGCTCAATAACAAAGCAGTAAGCCTCTCAAGAGGGTCGAAGGACCAATAACATGTGTCATTGGGACTGAGAGGCGGCCTAATGAAGTCCATAGGTGCCATAATGTGAAATAGGACTCCCAAAAGTAGTGAACAAGGAGTTAGCCCCTTGTTCTCTAAGAAATAAAACTGTGGTGCTCCCAAATGAATGTGAGGGTACACAAGTGTCCTCGTGGGTCTCCAAATAGATCGAAGATGCCTGTAGGTAGTCTGCAAGGGCTAGGATGATGGTATAAGTGATGCCACATCATCATATAGATCTTGGACCATCTGCCAAGTGTATGGTGTAACTGTGGAGCCAGCTAGGCATGGTGAACCAGGTGCATCTTCCTTGTCCAATAGGTGAACCCTGAGCAATCTCTGAATGACTCTAGGATCCACGGAATGAGACCCATGGCTCTCTACACATACCCTTCATGTGCCAATGTAGCCCTTCTAGAAAGTTGAGACCCCCTATAGGGAGACCAAACCCAAGATGGAGACCATCTGCAATCCTGCATAAAATCCAATGTGTCCCATTGTCTTCCAGTATATCAAGTCATTAAAGAAATCAAGCAAAAGAGTTTACAAACCATGGAAACGAGGTGGGCACTTCATAATGGCATGCCCTTCCATACATTAGGGTAATTTTGAGGTCTAAAATGGGTCTCCTAAGGAAAATGTACAATCAAAATTCATTTTATGAGAACCATTCATATTTTAGGGGATGACATCATCCATAATGGTTGAGGTGGCATTGCTCGAGTTAAAGGTACTTACTTGTCACATTCTTGATGGTGGATAAAAATTCATGGTTAACCACGATAGTGCTCTAAGTACTTTTAAAGTCATAAAGTAAAGTACTCAAAATAAATGTCATTTCACACTTTTTGAATAAAATATTATTATTGTCATTTCATATTTTTTGAAAGAAACAATGCATATCCCTACACAATCTTCATGTATTTACACACTTTTCAATAAATATTATATTTGTATATTTTCAAATATTTATTTATAAATCAAATCAATTCAATATGTAATATAAAATTCATGCATAAGACAATATATTATATTATATTATTTTTATATATCATATTAATTACATATTACTATATAATTTAAATAATATAATTTTTAATTAATAGTGTATTCTATAATTAAGAATTTATGAATTTATATTTGTATTTTATTTTAAGTTATTTAAGTACAAAGGACAAATGCATTAGTTGTGCAATGATAATGACTTTTTCTTGAAAAATCTCATTTTTATTTATAGTCACATCAATACAATTTTTTTATTTTTTTTTATTTTGGTACAACTTTTGAATTGAATTTGACCATGGTTACATGGATTTTGGTGCAAAAAGTGAATTGCAAATTCATAAATATTATTTTATTGGTTTAACTATTATTTTATTGTTTCCTTATGAGGCCCATTTTAGACCTCAAAATTCCCCTAATGAGTGGGCTTTGGCATGTGCTAATGTCTCCAAGCTCCAAGGGGGGTTAACCAAGCACCTTATTAGGTGGTTTTTGCTTCTAAAGGGAGTGATAAAGTGATGGAACGTAGTGGGGGATGAAGGGGAAATCCTGGGTCACATGCGATGGTACAAGGGTAACTAATAAAAGGGAAGCCCACACTTGGGTAAATGATGTGTATGAGGGAGCAATCGTGGTACATGAGTTACCCCAACCTTGATTTTTCCATCCTTCTTCATATGCATTTTGCCTTTTATGATTTTTCTTTGGTCAACTGCTCGGGGCTCAAGGGAATGAGAGCATGATGTGTAAAGTATAGCAGTGGATACCCCTTTTAAGGTGGGGCAGTTCATCCCCCACCAGGGATTGCGACAATCATGGGTTCCTGAATGATAGAGGAGGCTCATCTAGGACCTATAGGAACCAGGGTGATGGCCATGGAAGCAGGTAGAGCTCATGTATTGAATTTTTCCCATGTGTTAAATGTGTTTGTCTCGACCATCTTTTGCATCCTGTGGTACAATTTCTTGTTGATGTGGCCAATTATGCTTTTTATTTTCTATTTAGTTGCGTCAACCTTCGGGCATTGATCCAGGTCCGACCCAAGGTGTGGGCAAAAGGGAGGGGGAGGCTGACCCTTTGTTGACCAAATGGGGGAATGTTCACCCAGGTGGGAGGAGTGATGAATGGGATTATAATGAGCGGAAGGAAAGTGATATATGTGGATCGGGGAGGGGGAAAACGCAACCAAAATTGGGGTTTCCCATGTAGTACCATCCCTAAATCCCAAAGGTCAGTAAAAAATATCCCACAGGATTAAGGTCCAAGGTTAACACCCAAAAGAGACCTAGGGGACAACAGCACAGACCTAGTCCACTCTTTCCACCAAATCCCCCCACTAATCCATGCCCAAGAGTTTCCATGATAAGTAAACTAAAATACTCAATCACCAAATGACAAGGCATACCTTTAGGTTTGGGAGGCCCAACTTCAAACATGCGATCATGACAGATGGGTGAGGGACCACATGGCTAGCTCAGGTAGCGAAGAAATGGCACAACAAGTTAGTTGGTGGTTGCAAGGAGTTGTTGGTTGCGGTTGAAGACCATCATGGAGAAAAAAAAAATTCATAGGGATATCACCCACAAAGTGGTGGTTAACATGTTATTTCTCTCTCAAACGTGCGAAGGGAGGCTAGGGCTTTTGCAGCTGGTCTAGGGTTTTCTTCTGTAGGTTCGATCTTGAAGAATCAAGGGAAAGAAGTTCAATGTAAGGGAGGCCCACCTTCAAACATGCGATCATGACAGATGGGTGAGGGACCACATGGCTGGCTCAGGTGGCGAAGAAATGGCACAACAAGCTAGTTGGTGGCTGCAAGGAGTTGTTGGTTGCCGATTGAGGATCACCATGGAGAAAAATTTTCTCCTAGGGATATCACCCACAAAGTCGTGGTTAACAGGCTATTTCTCTCTCACACATGCGAAAGGAGGCTAGGGTTTTTACAGTTGGTCTAGGGTTTTCTTCTATAGGTTTGATCTTGAAGAAGTAAGGGAAAGAAGTTCAATGAAAGTCACACAATAAGACATCCTAAAGCTCCAAAAGGAAGAGAAAAGCCAAGTGAAGGTCTAAGGATGCCTTGAGAGGTCAGAATAAGCTCACATGTATGGCAGCAGTTGTTGCAAGAGGGCCAAAAAAATCAGACCTGCAGTAGAGGCCGAAATTCTACAACTGAAGGACGAAGTTGTGCCACTGGAATAGATTTGACTGGGTTTGACTTGGACAAAGGAAACACACCATTCGGAAGGGTTGGACTTGGTCCTAGAGGGTATTGGTCTTGGAATTCGCTAATTGAAGAATCTATAAGAAAAGAAGAGTTTTGCAGGTTTTACTCTCAAGTGGAGAGGTTTTGGCCCTGACTTGCAACCTATATTTTGTGTTAATGTTCTTCTTGTTTTGATAGTTGTTTGATGATACACAAACATAATAAAAAGCTAAATTAGTTAGAAAAGTGAAAAGACATCACAAGCAGTTATCAATAAAAGAGAAATCACTCTAATCATTGCCCTATAGATTTCTCAACATCTAAGAAAGTAGAATACCCATAAACTCCACTCCACCAGTGATGGAAAATCAAACACAGAACATGATGGCCTTTTTGAAACAGGATCATCTGTAATATAGCCCATCAACTTAAGTGCAGCAATTGCACAGTAAGTAGCACCACCTGGGACAGTAATAATGAATCAAACTCTTAGGGACTTTTGGAATAAAACAAGAGAGCATGATACTAAAATCTTCACAACAGCCTGCTAGTGCAAATTGAATCGACCTATTATTAAATGCATGTACTTGAATTTGTATTGAAAATACATAAAAGTCACTAGTTATATCAGCCATTTGACCTCATTTTAACTCAAACTGACAACTTTACCATCTGCAGGTTCTACATAACTTTCAAGATATTCAATGACACAGGTTTAAAGGACATTAATGATTATACTAAGCATGAATTTCTGAGCATAACAAATTGTACTAAGGTTAAAATGAAATGAAATTATGTTAATGTCCACAAATAACCATAATAGGTTGATAGGAAAGTGGAATACAAAGAATTGCAAATATTACAAAAAGACAAATGAGTTTGCTAAACAACTCCAATATAACATGTTATACAAAGGAATAAAAACAAAAGGCAAGAGAAAATGGGAACCCTAAATAACAGTTGTCCAACAAGACAAACAGGCTAACAGTGTCCACTGCTAGCATCCAAGGTAGATAAGAATCTGGTTATGAGAATAGGCTGGCCACTCAATTGCTGTTCCTATGAAATTCTCTGCCTGACTGATCTCATTTGATGAAGCTCTTGCAATCTTTTCCTCATGGAATCAGTTATAGGTTGGAAGAAAGATGTGATGAGAAGATTCTGAGTTCTATTATTAGTACCTTTGTTAAGGATTTTTCATCTGTGTTGAATCAGCTCACAAATGAAAAGAGCTACATGTCTGGTCCTCGTGATGTAATAAAACTTAAACACATCCACCAGAATATCTCAGGGGACAATGATATCTACAGCACATCTCACAGTAGACTGGACACTAAAGATAAAATGCTCCTACGTTTCTAGTTAACACTAGCTGAGCAGGCAGATTCCTTACATACTTCTCGCACGCCCCTTTATTTGGTTATACATGTGTGCTAGATTTTCTGGTCCTTTTGACCTATTTTGGTATTTTGAGGACATTCATTTCATTTCTAATCTCTGAGAATGTGATGATCTGTCTTGATCCAAAGTTGATGACAGCAGCCGCAAACCTGCCCCACAATAAATTGCTAAATCGAATAACAGAAGCAGCCAATGCTGAGCCTGCAGAATGTGTTCCTAGGAAGGTTTCTGCCCTAGAACATTTTTCCTAAAATAGCTTATTTAGCAAAGGGGCTTCTACCTGTCAATTCCTAGATTTTCTTATGCAATTGGAGGGTTACAAATTACAATCTAGCTAGATTCCATCATGTTGGTTCTATTACAAATGCCTCCAAGCCTTCACAATGTTCAAAGCTTGCTATAGAGTCAGTTTCATTAGATTCCATGAAACTACTATTTTTAGCAGTTTGCTTCTAGGAACCAGAGTTCTGGGGCCTGCACGTTAGAGATGTTTACATATCTCTGATCCTTGCAAGCTCGCGATATCAATGGGCCTAGGTGACATGGAAGCAGTTTCACAACACCACTATCATTAAAAATTTGCTTTTTAGGGCTTGCATTTCTTTTAAGAACATATTCCGAGTTCCTTGCAAAAAAGCGAGTCTAATGAGACTACTTTCATCTGCAAGTGAGATGTTGCTATTTTTAGCAATTTCTTTTTTTAGACATGCTATGTTTGGAAGCACTCTCACATTTGTTAGCTTCATTTTCATTCTTTCCTGTTTTTTTGTACTTTTTGATGCAACACTGCTTTTTGGGAATGTTTATCTCTAGCAGTTTCTATTTGTTGGTGGGTATATGGTGTAATGTCATGGTTCCAAGTTTGCAGTGGTGGAGTGGTTTCTAGGTTCCAATTTGTTACCTCCCAAACCTGCACTTTGAGAAGTAAAACCCGTTACCCACCACTATTTGGTGAACCGTGACCCCTACAAGAGAATTTTTCTCCTAGATTTGTCTTCAACCGGCAGCCAACAGCCCCTTGCAGCCACCAGATAGCTCGATGTGCCACCATTCTCCACCACCTGAGCCAGCCATTGTGTTCCCTCACCCATATGTTATGATCGTATGTTTGAAGATGGGTCTTCCAACCCTGAAGTTATGGCTTTTCATTATGTAATTGGGTGTTTCTGCTTGTTTTTCTTGGACACAGTTGGACATGGATTAGTGGGGGGATTCAGTGGAAGGAATGGGTTTGGATTGTACTCTTGTTCTCTTGTCCCAACTTGGTGGTTAATCTTATATTCAAGTCCTGTGGGATCTCCTCTATTGGCTACTAGCTTTGGGAGTAGCGCTACATGGGAAACCCTGATTTTGGTTGCATGGTCCCACTCCCCGATACAATATATCTCTCCCCTTTGCTCTTTATAACCCCTTTTCACACTTTTCCCATCCGGGTCCACATTTGTCCATTGGGTCCACAAGGTGTTAATCTCCCCTTCCCCTTGTCCACACTTTGGGTCGGGCTTAGAATGATGCCTCAGAGGTTGATGTACCTAAAAAGAAAGTTAAAAGCATAATTTGGCAACTTACAACAAAAAATGTACCACTAAATGCAAAAGATGGTAGGGACATAAAAATTTAGCAAGTGAGCAAAAGCCAAACATGAGTTTTACCCCCTATTTCTATGGCCATCACTCTAGTTCCTAGGGCCCCTATGGGTACCCCCTACATCATTTAGGAACCTATGATTTTCCCAAGCCCTGGTGGGCGATGAACTACCCAACATTGAGGTAATTACTGCTTTATCATACACATCATGCTCTCATCCCCTGTATCCCCAAGCAGTTAAAAGCAAGAAAAATCAATAAAAGGCGAAAGGCATATGAATAAGGGTGGAAAAACAAAGGTCGGGGTAACTCATGTACCATGATTGATCCCTCCTACATCCATACACCCAACGTGTGGGATTCCCTCATTATGGCTACCCTTGTACCATGGCATGTGGCATGGAGCCTTCCCTGTTGCCCCACTTCATTCCACCATCATTTCACATGACACCTGCCATTTGACAAATGCACCATGGACCTGTTACTCCCTTAGAGGATGAAACCACCTAATAGGGTCCTTTATTAACTGCTCGACAAGACACCTGTACATTCTAAAGCCCATTTGGAAGGGCATGCCACTATGAAGTGTCCACCTTTGCCCCTGATTAGCAAGCTTATTTGCTCAATTGCATTAATGGATTGTTGTACTGGAAGGTGAGGAGACACATTGGATCTTATCCAGGATTGCAAGTGGCTTTCCATTTTGGACTTGGTTATATGGGGTCCAAGCCCTCCAAAGGGTCATGATGGCACTTGTAGGGTGAGCGTAGAGACCCATGGGCCTCCACCACGGTAGAGCATTGATTGCCACATCATGGGCTTCTTCAGCACCACACATTTCCTGTTCGTGCCCCAACCTTACAAAGATGATGATGCACTTGGACCACATTGCCTCGCCGACCACACATTTGCACTTGACACTTGGCAGCTATGAAACCGGATTCGTCCTCCACCCTCCACGTGTCCCGAATCCGTCGAATCGGACACGATTCGTACGGATTCGTGTCCACTAGGCCGAATCTGATCATGTATCGATTTGTCAGACTCGCTTAGCGCGGAAAAGCGTCCAGCATTATAAAATCAGCGATTTGTCTTTTGTTTTCTCACTTTGTCTTTGTGTGTGAATTGAGCAAGGAGCAAGGATCAAGGAGCAAGGAGCAACAAGGAGCAAGGGAGCGATTTCAAGGAGATTCAAGCAACCGGTAAGTTCATTGTCTCTCTATTTTTTTGCATTTGGTTTGCATGTGCATATGTTTTACAAATTTGTGCATTTTGTTTATTTTTTACAGCATTCATGGCTCAATCAAGGGCAGCAAGGAAGGGTTAAAGAAAGGGGAAGAATGTCGCCATTGGAGATGCCCCTCCTGTCCCTATTTCATCAAGGTCTGCAAGTATTCCATCTATTGGAAGTGGGATTGCAACAGTAGCTTCAAATGTTTAGGGAAAACAAACTCAAGACCCCAAATATCCATTGTGGAAATAGGTGACAAGAGAGCCAAGGCCAGGCCACAAGGTAAAGGGAGGAGGCAATGTTGCTTGGAAATGCAGTTTTTGCCATAGCCATTTCATGAGCACATATTACCGTGTGAAAGCTCATTTGTTGGCTTTACCAAGTTGTGGAATTGCAGCTTGTACACAGGTGCCTTTAGCAAAGAGGAAGGAAATGGAGAGAGAGGCATCTGTTGGTGCGGCAAATGTGGCATAAAAAACAAAACAAAACAAGAATGATGACCCCCTTCCAATATTGAGGAAAAGCAGCAACAAGTTCCCATTTGAGAGTTCTAGTAGGGGACAAGCAACAAAAAGAAAGGCAACTGCACTTGGTCCAATGGACAAGATTTTCCAGAAAGAGAAGCGGGAAGAGCTTGATCTCACCATTGCATTTTTTTCTATCAGAACTTCATATCCTTGAATGTTGCACGCTCACCTCTATTTATTGGGATGTGTCGAGCTCTAACTCAAACAGTTCCATCAGGGTATGTGTCTTCTAGGTTAGAGAAGCTTAGAACCACATTGTTGATAAAGGCACAGAAAGAGGTGGACAAAATGCTTGAGCCTATTAAATCAGCATGGCCAACAGCTGGGGTTAGCATTATTTCTGATGGATGGATAGATCCAGCATGGCACCCACTCATCAACTTCATGGTGTCTTCCTTGAATGGTCCATTTTTCTTGAAATTAGTGGATGCACTTGGACAATACAAGGATGCACAATATATGGGTGAGTTATTTATTAAAGTTATTGAGATGTAGGTGTTGATTCTTGTGTGCAAATCATTACAGATAATGCACCTATTTGCAAGGTTATTGGCATGATTGTGGAAGCTAAATATCCACAAATATTTTGGACACCTTGCATTGTCCATTCATTGAACTTAGCACTGAAATCTATTGCCTCTGATGTGCTTTGGATTGGAAGCATTATTGAGGATGCACGGCATAACCGCAACTTTCTACAAAACCATACAAATGCTCTCAATATCTACAAGGAGTACACCAATCTATCATTGTTGAAGATTGCAAATACATGGTTTGCCTCTTCATTCATCATGTTGAAGAGGTTGAGGGAGGACAAGACCGCTCTTGGGACCATGGTTATTTTAAAGTTTTGGTCCTTTTGGAGAAAGACAGATCAAGCAGCCTCAAAAAGAGTGAAGGACACATTGTTGGATGATGCCAGGTGGGAGAGGGTAGATCTACTTATTCCGATCATGGACCCTATCATTTCCTTGCTTCGATTTGCATATACAGACCAACCCATCCTAGGAGAGGTTTATGAGGGATGGGATTCCATGATTGAGTCTGTGAGGAACATTATTTTTACATAGTCAGTGCCACGAGTATGAGACATCACCAAAGGCCTTCTTCACCACCATACAGGGTATTCACGTCAACAGATGGGACAAGAATTGCACAAATTTACATTGAGTGGCTGAATGGTGGACCTTCCCACAGATTCCCTCCTCACATGGATGGTGAGATCTCATAGGGGAGGAAAGATGCATTCAAGAGGATTTTTCAGGATAGGGCATCCCTTGATGAGGTGGAGGATGCCTTTGAAGAGTTTTCCACTGGCACTGGGCAATTTGCAGGCTATGATGTGATTAGAGACATGGGGGCTAAGAAGCCCTATTCCTGGTGGGCAACTCATGGGGCAACAAGCCCTCCTCTACAACAAATAGCCATGAGGCTCCTCTCTCAAGTGACTTTATCCTCTTGTTGTGAGAGGAATTGGAGCACATATGAGAATTTGAATAGTGTGAAGAAAAGCAGGCTTGAGCAGTCCAGGGTAGAGACAATGGTGTATGTGCACACCAACCTTCGTCTTATTTATAGGCAGAGGGAGGATTGGTTGAAGGGAAAGACAAAGATGTGGAATGTCTTTCCTGATGATATGGGTCTGGACAACAATGTTGAGTTGGCATTGGCCAACTTGGATCTCAATGAGCCAGTGCTAGAACCTGTCACATTTGATGATGGTGATACAGTAGAGGGGTCATCCTCCACACTAGCAGATGCAGAGATGACATTGGATAAAGAGGAGGAGGATGCAGCAGAGGAGAGCAGTGGTGAGCACGATGATCATGATGATGACAGTGATGTTGATTATGATGATGAGGATTGACGACTCATGACTCATGAGCTACCTACTACGGCACTGCCTTGAGGCTTGTAGACTTGTAGTTGTTTTGTATTTGCTATTTCTATTTTCCATTGGCATTGTACTACCTATGTCACTCATTTTGATTTTGATGAATATGTCTATAAATTTGTATGATTGTATGATGTATCTTTGTAAAACTTACATCTAAATGAAGATTTATGTTTGAATCAATGAATTTGTATGAATTCGTGTAAGAAATATCTAATTTTTAATATATATATATATATATATATATATATATATATATATATATATATATATATATATATTAATAAAATAATATATAATGTGTTCGGACGTGTCCTGTTCCGGGGGGTCACCATGTCCGAGTCCAACACTCGAATCCGCGTGTCAATCGTGTCCTGTCTCCCCGTGTTAGGTGACTTAGCTTGGCAGTTGATCCAAGGCCCGAATGGGGTTTTGTCTCATCCAGAGAGACATGGGAGGGCTTGTGCCATCTTCTAGCCTTCACTGATGGAGCATTGACTTGTTATTGAGCCAATGGAGACCGATGAGACCATTGATTGTGCCCCACAACCACTTGGGAGCACCACAAGATGTTTTTCCTAGAAATCAAGGGGCCACCCCCTTGATCATCATTTTGGGAGCTCTCCTCTTCATCATGGCACTTGGAGGACACATTTTGGCCTTCCAATGGCTCTCATTTTGACTAACATTGGATGCCTTATTCTTCACTTATTGAGCTATTTGGTGGGCTTATCACCAATAGGGTTGTTACTTGCACATTAAAATACTATTAGGGGATTTATTAAGCTAATTAGACCAAATCAAACTTGTGAAGGCTCATATAAATAAAGGAGAACCTCATTTTGTAAATCATCATCATTTTTCGATTGGGATGTGTCTTGTAAGAGAATTTGAACCTACAATTGATGCATTTTGATGTGTGGGATTTCACTATCTTATCTTAGATCTTCTATTTGCAAATTTGATGGATGGATATATTCGCATTCTCTTGTAAGTACCATTTGATGTTATGTCTTTACATTGTTACATGTATAATGTATGGAATATCTTATCATGATCTTGTATGTTCCCTAATTTAATGTGAATTCAGGAAAACACTGAGATTATTGAAGTATTGCATGCATTACTAACAGATAATGTGAATGAATGTTCCTAGAGGCTCGTTTTGCATATTGCATCCTCGAATCTCCATCATTTTTTTCCAAATGAAGTATAAATACCTATTGTGGTCGAGTTGTTGCTTCCTTAGGGTTAGCGAAAGCTGCATAGGTCTCCTTGATAGAGCAAAGTCCTTAAGTCAAAAGAAATCTTGACTCCATTTCTCCCAATTGATAAGGAACTGGTCTTAATCCTAGGTGATCAACCTAAAATCATTTACCTTCGTCCTTTCACAATTTTTTTCTCTAACCCTAGAAGGTCAACTAGGGCCTAGTGTAAATTTCTTTCGGAGGGGTATTTTTGAGAGCGAGTTGGTAGGCTACTACGATAGTGTGTCCTCTATTAGCACTCCCCATTTGAGGCAAATCTTGTGGCTATTTTGAGAGAAACCTCAAGCCCTAACCCCATCCTGAAATTAATCTAGAACCTCTTGGGTTAGCGGCTTTCCAAAGGCCATTTTCTCTTGAAAACTCAAAGGAATTTAATCATTTGTTTGGCCTTTCTCGCCCTTGTTTGACCTAGAAATCACATTGAAGATCATTCTCTTGCAATCATAGCAAGCCATAGGCCTTGCTTCAATTTTACCCTAGGTCTCTCTATTGGTGTCAAACCCTTATATGGTAATCATCTTGCAAAGTCTTTAGAGAGGTCTTGCCTCCTTATGAAGCCTTAGGTCTAGTAGTATCCCTTATAATTGAATAACCTTTCCTTCCAGGTCTAGGTCTCCTCATAAGCCTTTCTTGGAGAGCCATTAGCTTCTTTTTGAAGCATTGAGCCATTATTTGAGTCTCTCTTTTGAATGGGCCTTGGAAATCACATCATACCTTGCCATTTATCCTAGCATTCAAGTGATTTCCCTTATATCAAGACTCCTCCCATCGGTGGAATTTCGTTAAGAGCAAGGGACACTGACTGAGGTGACAGTGGGTTGGTTCATGTCTGCATAGGGTTCATGATCTTTATGGTAAGATCCACCCTCTCGCACCAACCATCATCTAATTGTTGATTTGGGTTAGCATCGGATGTGCTCTTAGTCTCAAATTTTGTGGAGAGGCTTAGACACATGTA
Organism: Pinus albicaulis; assembly: GCA_034641835.2. Taxonomy (NCBI): domain Eukaryota; kingdom Viridiplantae; phylum Streptophyta; class Pinopsida; order Pinales; family Pinaceae; genus Pinus; species Pinus albicaulis. The sequence goes on along the minus strand of CM076581.1, from coordinate 935,144,139 downwards.
TTCCAGATAACCCAGAATTTTTTTGGTGATATTCCACTCATATTGTATTCTATAGAAATAATTAATTATTTTTAAAGGGACCCTACGTCTAAAAAGTGAATTAATAGAACATGAGTGAGAATGATCTAGAATAAACGGATCAAGTCAAAAGTTAATCTTAGCCGTTGATTAGAGATCTAATCTAGGTCGTTGAAGTCTCAACGACAAGACTATAAGATTAACTTGAAGGGTCATTTGGAAAACACATTTTTGGAGACACAAGGTAGAGATCAGAGATCGATTTCTTTAGTGAGCAATGCTCAGGAAGAAAATTTGATCGAGATATATTTTGTAGTAAGGGGCAGTAGCTTTGGTTGGAAGGTTTCCTGAGCCGGAGAGTACAGACTAGCAGAGACAGAGAGAGCCACAGCAACAGCGCAGAGCCAGTGACGCAGTGCTTATGCAGTCACTACGCAAATCCAGAGGGAAAGTCATTTTCCTGCTGAGTAGACAACGCAGAGCCAGTGCCAAATCCCAGAGAGATTTTTCCGGAGCCCAGAAGGCCTCAGTTTCCAACCAACATTGAGACCAGCGCAAAGGCAGAAGAGAATCCATAGTTGTGATGCAAAGACTGCGTGGGTGATGCAGTCATTGCGTAGAGGTAGCGCATGGCAATCCAGTCTTGGTGCAAATCATAGATTTGTACTCAGAATATTTACTGCATAATATATAAACCTTCAAATTTGTTGCACTAGTTTTCCTGCATTGGGTTTTCCGAGGACATTAGTCCAAAAATAACTGTGTCAAAATGGTTGTGTGATCTATGTTTGTTCATATTTGTTTCCACACTTGTAATTCTTCCGCAGTTAATTTGTGTAGGTTGTAATGAATGGATTTCTATATTTGCTTGTAGAACACATTGAATAATTTGTTAAGTAAATAACAAAAAGAAGACTTTCCATCAGTTGTTGCAGTAGGATTCCTGAGTTGATGAACTTTTCACATGGTTTCAGAGCTTGTTTAAGTTGAGTGCAGGCAAGACAAAGAACAGATCCAACAGATTCATCGTTGGTGAAGCTGGGATCAAAGAGCTACATAAGCAACAGATCGATCTCCCAATTGATTATGCAGTCCAAGCCAAGAGGGTTACACCAGCAGGAAAATCTCTGTCTGAGTGAGCCAACAAAGAGGTAGGATTGTTCCAGGTTGTTGTTTTTCTGAGGAAAAGGGAGCAGCGCAACAAATCTACGCAAATTAGCAGCTGGAGGGACACAGTTGACTGCGCACCAGTGATTGATGGTGCAAAGCATCAGGGAGCTTAGCTGAAACACAATGGGGATTTCTGAACTCGGTGAGTTTTCTTGCCCAAGAAATTTAGAAACCCCGTGCAGTAGCATCAAAATTTGTGGCTTGCACCACAAGGAGTGCGTAAAGACAGTTGCGCAGAGGGTGAGAGGCAGCATATTGACAGTGTTTGGGTGAGATGGCATCCAGTGGGTTGCATGACAAAGATCAGTTGGAGGGTGCCTCCAACTATGTAATCTGGAAGGCAAGGATCTCCTTCCTTATAGATGAGCATGACCTCAAGCACTTTATCGAAAGTGCTTAGGCTAAACCGGTGGATACAGCAGCATTAAGGGCCTTCAAAAAGAATATGGAAAATGCCAAGCGGTTGATCCTCGACGGAGTGAAGGATCATATTGTTTCACATATCTCTGGCAAAGGGACAACCAGGGAGATGTGGGATGCATTGGCAACGTTATATCAGGGGTCTTCCGAGCAGTGGAATATGTTTCTGGAGGAGAAAATGCGGACCACCAGGATGCAGAAGGGAAAGCGCATTGATCCATTCTTTTCTAGACTTCAGGAAAATTGAGATCAGCTGGCAGCTGTGGGGTCAGCTCCTCAGGCCACAGAGATGGTCAGACTTGCCTTAAATTGTGTCTGAAGACTATCAAGTCTTTGTCCAAAGCATCCTGGGCAAAGAGTATTTGTCAGCCTGGGAAGAGATGTGGGCAGCTCTTTAGCAAGAAGAGATGAGGAGAGATTTACTCAAGTGTCAACTTGAGAGCAGCAGTAGCAGTGGTTCGAAGGTCAAGAAGGAGGAGGATGAGAGTGCAGCCCTTACGTTGAAGGGGAAGCAAGAGCAGCGTAGGAGGAAGAAGGATCTATCAAAGATCAAATGCTTCTGGTGTGGTGAGATGGGACATTACACCACACAATGTCCTCTCAAAAAGAAGGGTAAGGATGAGAAGCATGATCCTTAGGCCGGAGCAGTGAAGATAGCGGAGGAGTTTGCTATGATTGCTCATATACCTCCAGGAGGGAGGTGGGCTGATTTGAAGTTGTAGACCTAGAGATCTACAAGTTGGGCAGGATCCTTGAGGAGTCCACCTCTCGGATCATCACCTTGCTACAGGATCCCAAATCATAAGTAGCAGGATGGACTAGTGCCAATCGATGTAGAGGAGTGCATAAGTGACAGAGCAGTAGTTAGCAGCACTAAAGTCTTAGCAGCGCAGAGGGACGCAGTGCAGAGCAACAACATCGCAGCAACTTCAAAGACGCAGCACAAAGGCTAGCAACAGTCAGATCTTCATCACCGAGATGCAGTATACTCGTCCAATTTTGGATGTTTTTCAGTTGCAGAAAGAAACTATGTTGCAATGCAATAGCAGTTGACAGTGGTAGAGTCAGCAGCAGCACGGATGCAGAATTTAGAGGGAGTTACAGTACGGATGCAGTGTTGACAGCAACAGTGTCAGCAATAGTACAGATGCATCGTTTACACAGAGTTGATGGGCAACAGTGTCAGACATTAGCAGCGTAGAGGGAGATGCTTCAGGGTCAGAACAGTATGCAGCAGGGCAAATTGTTAGAGCACATTCCTCGCTAAGAGGGAGTGTTGATTTGGGGTAGCATCGGATGTGCTCTAACTCTCAAATTTTGTGGAGAGGCTTAGACACATGCATTCCAGGTAAACCAGAAATCATTTGGTGAAATTCCACTTAGATTGTATTCTATAGAAATAAGTAATTATTTTTAAAGGGACTCTAAGTCTAAACTTAGGAAAATAAAATAATTAGAGTGAATTAATAGAATATGAGTGAGAATGATCTAGAATAAATGGATCAAGTCAAAAGTTAATCTTACTCGTTGATTAGAGATCTAATCTGGGCCGTTGAAATCTCAACGAGAAGACTATAAGATTGACTTGAAGGGTCATTTGGAAAACGCATTTTTGGAGACACAAGGTAGAGATCAAAGATCGATTTCTTTAGTGAGCAGTGCTTAGGAAGAAAATTTGATCGAGAGATATTTTACAGTGAGGGGAAGTAGTTTCGATTAGAAGGTTTCCTGAGCCAAAGAGTAAATAGCAGCAGAGACAGAGAGAGCCACAGCAGCAGAGACGGAGAGAGCCAGTAATGTAGTGCCTATGCAATGACTGTGTAGAGCTAGAGGGAAAGTCATTTTCCTGCTGAGGAGACCGCGCAGAGCTAGTGCCAGATCCCAGAGAGATTTTTCCGGAGGCCAGAAGGCCTAAGTTTCTATCCAGCAGTGAGACCAGCACAGAGGAAGAAGGGCAGCCATAGTTGTGATGCAAAGACTGTGTGGGTGATGCAGTCACTGCGCAGAGGCTGCGCAGGGCAATCCAGTCTTGGTGCAAATCAGTGTCGGGTTCCCATGGAGGAGTGAGGTTTGCTCACAAGATCTCTTTTGTCAGTTTCTCTGTATGATTTGACCAATGTGTCAATCATAGATTTGTACTCCAAATATATATTGCATAATATATAAACCCTTAGATCTGTTGCACCAGTTTTCCTGCATTGGGTTTTTCTGAGGAAATTAGTCCAAAAATAATTGTGTCGAAATGGTTGTGTGATCTATGTTTGTTCAGGATTTATGATTGTGTTTCCACACTTGTAATTCTTCCGCAGTTAATTTTTGTAGGTTGTAGTGAATGGATTTTGATATTTGCTTGTACAATGAATAATTTGTTTGTTAAGTAAATAACAAATAGAATACTTTTCATTGGCTGCTGAAGTAGGATTCCTGAATTAACGGAATTTTCACACTAACACTGTGTCATTTACCTTTTTAAAAAAAATTGATCTGTCTTTCTTCAAAAAGACCAAAGATCTAAAATAACCATGGCCCCAAGATTGGCCTTCACCTCTTCAACCTCTTAAGCATGATGAATGAGGAAGCAAATCAAGTATCTGCAATCATCAACAATGATAGATGTGTGTACTCTTTATATATTGTCAGGGAATTGGTATGGTTTTGTATAAAATTTCGAATATGGCGTGCATCCTCAATAAGATTGCCAATTCATGTCACATTTGAAGCAATAGATTTAAGTGCTAAATTCAACGAATGAACAATGCATGGTGTCCAAAATACTTGTGGATATTTAGCTTCCACAATCAAGTTAGCCGCTTTGCAAACATGTGCATTATCTGTAATGATTTGCACACAACATTCAACACCTACATCTTCTATAACTTTAATAAACAACTCACCCACATATTGTGCATCCTTGTATTGTCCAAGAGCATCCAGTGTTTTCAAGAAGATCGGTCCATTTTGGGAATACACCATAAAATTGATGAGAGGATGGTGTGTTGTATCTATCCATCCATCAGAAACAATACTGCCACCAAATCAAATCCATGACGATTTAATAGGTTGTAGAATTGTATCCACCTCCTTCCTTGCCTTAACCAACAATGTGGTTCTAAGCTTCTCGAAACTTGGAGGCACATACCCATTTGGAGCCAGATCAACTAGAGCTCGACGCATCTCAATAAACAAAGGTGATCATGCAACATTAAAAGAAATGAAGTTGAGATAGGAAAAAAAATGCAACTTTAAGATCAACCTCACCTTGCTTCTCACGCTGAAAAACCTTGTCCATTGGACCATAAGTTTGGGATACCCTCTTTTTGTTGGCTTAATTTCAACCCCAATCCCAAATCTGCTAGGCCTAGATGTATACCTCAAGAATGGAAGAGGATCTTCATTTTTTTTAAATTCTTGCTTGTTGCTGCCACTGTAATGTCCCTTCCTAAATATTTTGCCAAGGAAAATTACAATTTTGCCATTTTTGTCAATTTTGAGGCCTAAGGCAATTTTGGGGAAAATACTTAGGACATGGGGGTCTAAATTATTTCCTTAGTGGAATGTGGGGGCTACTACCCCATGAAATACATACCCTTGATGGAGAAATTTGAATGGCTAAGAAGGGAGCTCGAATTGCATGGTGAAGGGACCCACATGAAGTAAGAGAGCAATAATTATAAATAAGAGAAAGGCAACATCATTTGGGGCTTTTGATCGTTTGACATTCTCATTGTTGTTCTAGTTGTTTAACAAAGTTACATAGTGTTGTTGAGCACAAGAGTTTCCCAAGGAGGAAGCTCATCCTTTCTTCGATGGACTTCGAGTTCCACCCTAGGAAGTCTTTTCTTCTTGTCTTGTGGTGGCTGGAAGAGGGGAAACACAAGGACCACAAATTCCCTTGGCCAATTGGAACGCAGACCAGGAGTTATGCAGTTCCTTGGAGAGTGGGAGTCGGGAATTGAAGCCATATTCATTACTGGGCTTTCATTGTCCAATTTGCAGGAGGAGAGAAGGGAATTTGCAGGAGGAGAGAAAGCTATATTCAGCAGATTGAATTTCCTTGCTAGGCTTGTGTAATACAGTCACAGGACTATGTAGTTTTGGGTGGCGTTGATTGTGGGGGTAGCTTGGATGGAGGATTTTGGAGCAGGGGTTGATTGGGGTTGATAGAAGGGAATTTTAAGAGAGTTTCCAGCATTTGGGTGAGCTGCACACGTTGTATTTCCTCACAGGTTATCATTTCTGGAAGTGTAGAAGTGTGGGGGAAAATAAGGGTCGTTTTGGAGAGTCAAAACTATGGCAAACCCTTTATGGGTTTTTTTGGTTTTTCGGCAAGGAGTTTAGAGATAATTTGGTAGAATTTTTTGGGCAGATTTGAGGGTTCAGACAGAGGTTTCATTCAGCCAGCAGTGCACTTCTTCAAGGGCCAACGCAAACTTCTGGTGGGGAGACATTCTACATCACTTAGGCAATTGATATTCATTCACCTGGGACTTGTAGCTTGCTTTAAGCAAGCCCAGTGTGAAAATTTCATCTATTGCAACCACTGGAAATTATTCTTCTAGCTGTAAATTTAATTACGCAGTTTATTTGCTATGACAAACAATGAATAAAATCACAACAAAAATTTTCACCATAAAAATACTACGGAAAACAAAATACTAGAAACTGAGAAATTCTAGCACACACAAGTATTTTGATACAATTATTTTTGGACAATTGTCCCCGAAAAAACCCAACTTGGGAAAACCGGTGCAGCAAATGAGGGTTTTATTATTATTCTTCAGCAACAATTTTGAGTACAATAATTAAATGCTCTACTGGGAATATAATCTAAGGAAAATACTGACAAAATTATTGTGAGAATTTTCTCACTTCTTCCCCCGAAATTGTCTTCCTAGACACACATTGAATCTTCTGCATCACCCTTTGTGCAAGCAATGGTTGCGTAAAACCTTTGTGGATTTCGGCCTTCCTCTCACTGCCTCTTCCTGCGACTGGAAAACTTCCTCCTGGGATGCTACTACCCTCCTCTACCACCTTCTAATCACCCTTTGGCTCCATCTTCTCTGTTGAATCACTGCCACTGAGAAAATCGAACTGCTTGGGCAACTGAGTATCTGCACTGGTGTATTCTCCATCTACCCATCAATTTCTTCTTATAATCCTCTGTTGGAGCACCAACGACCAAGATTAAAACATAATTGATGGCCTGGATTAATTCCCTATCGATTTGTGTGAGTTTCTAGATGATTCTCACCTTATTTCAATTAATACTAATTAATTAACCATATTCCCTAAGTTTAGACTTAGGAAATATTTAAAAATTGGCTAATAATCTAATTGAGAATTTTCTAGGTGGAATTCCAAAAACGATTTCTGGGTTTTGGAGATCTCATGCTTTCTAACCTCTCCAAATTCTGTGGCTAGAACACATCGGATGCTACAAAAAGTAACACCCAGGTGCACTCCTTCCAATTCATATTGTAGTCCCTCAGTTATATAAAATAATGTTGGCCCATTTTGGCATTTTTCTGGAGCATTTTTGGTTATCTGATTTTTGTGTTGAATGTGCTTGCTTATCACTGTAAATTTTCCACTAGGAATATTACAGTGGCATCAAAGCATGTTCCTGGCTAGCATGGGGAACAAGAGCACGTGATGCTACCAAGGTACCAAGCACTGGTTTTCCAGAAGGGTCATGGAAGAGGAAGAGGCAGAGGTCAAGGTAGAGAGGGAGAACCAGATCCATTTTCTGATACGGAGGTGGAAAATATTAGGGACCGTATGGACAATCAAGAGAACAACAAGCAACCCAGGCAAGTATGCCAAAACCAGATTTTAGAGGAGTTGTTAAGGACCAACCAACAAATGTTGACGCAATGGCAACTCATGATGGACATGATGCAGCAGGTGATGGGGTTGCAAATGAATGGGAGACCAGAGGGGGAGAGCCAGGGTGATGAGGGTTCCAGAGTCGGAGGAGGCAGTCGTACCTATCATCCCCCACACACTCCTCTACATGGACAGGTTCGTCGTCCTGACTCCCACCATGCCTCAATTCATGGATGAGCCAGAGCCTAAGAGGGAGCCAGGCCCGGTTACGGATTTGGTCCATTCAGTTGCATCATGCATTGATGAGTATGAGGGGTTGGATGCTCGGATTAAGAGGGTGATGTCCTTTAGGGAATACATACACCTCAAGGAGTGTAATATTCCTAACAGAAATATACAATAATAAACAAAGCAAACATAGCAAAAACACAAACAAATCAGACACCACATATTGATCCAAAAATTGCGTTGCTTTGATGCCATTTTATTATAAAATCACGGGGTTACAATCATGTGTTTGGAAACTATGCACCTGTGCTTGCTCAAAGCAAGCTAGCAAAGCCCAAGTGATGAAGACAAGTCCCCTAAATTTTGTTGGTTGATCCCTCTATGGATCTGCAATGATCTGCCCAGAAAATTGAATTGTTGCTACAAGAAATGGTTGTTAGGGCCTCCTCTGGTGCTCAGAAAATTCCGGGAAACTAACCCCGAGATCTCCTCCAATAACCCACAAAAACACACGAAGGAATTGGCCAAATGCTGACCCCGAAATTTCGGCCCAATTTCCCTTAGCTCCTCCAACAGCTGGGTATTTCGACCCACCTGTAAATTCTGCTGTTGAATGCCCCCAAAATAGCTGAAATATTTAGAAAAACTCCTTCCCAAACTCTCAAATCCCAGCCCAAAATTCCCTCTCTCCTTGAGTCCCATGGGTGGCACGAAAAAGAGTTGCGCAGGCCCTACGTAGTCACTGTTGTAACTCCTCCACACTCTTGCTGCAATGCTCCCAGATCAATCTGAAATTGATGGAATTCCCTCCTAGGGCTGGCACTCGAAGTCCACCATATCAAGGGGTGAGATTCTCACACGAAAATCTCTTGTGCTCAACAGCACATGCAAACTTGGCCTCCAGCTCAACTGTGCTAGTCAAGATGAATGCTCAATTGATCAAGAATGCCCAAAAATGATATCCTCCTCTTTTGTCATCGTGCCTCCCAATTTCCCATGTGGGCCCAACCATCGAACTTCCCCATCACTTTTCCCTCCATGGAGTGCATATTTCCTTTGGGGCCATATTTCTCCATGAGTGACCCCCACCTTCCACCAACATTTTGATTTTCTCCCTTTCTCTAATGTTGAGCCTTTCCTTAACTCCCAAAATTCAAGTGGGACCTCCAAACCCACTTTTCCTAAGTGAAAATGCTAAAGACGACAAAATTGGGCAAAATTGATATTTCCCCTTAGCAATATTGCTAAGTGGGACTATCAGAAGGAGAGGCATACCACTGGGGCTGGAACAAACTATAGAGGGGGACAATCTAACCAGGAGTTACATAAGATAGCAGGGAAAGTTACACTACCTAACTTCGATGGGTCGACTAAGAGTTCAACCAAGGCATGGGTTCAAAAGTTGGACACATACTTCCACCTGATTCCCATGCGTGAGACAAATGTTATCTGATTTCCTACTCTACACTTGGAGGGTTATGCCCAAGAGCGATGGAACCATGGGCTAATCACATTGGGGCATATCCACATTACTCCTTACACAGAGTTCACCCAAAGATTGATTAAGAGGTTGGAGAGGATTGACCTGGAGTTACACTTTAGGAAGTTGGCCCATCTGAGGCAGACTGGCAGCACAGAGGCCTATATTGTGGAGTTCCGAAGGTTGGCCGTGATGGTGTCTGACATTTCGGAGGTACGGTTGATCATGCTATTTGTGGAGGGGCTTGTTGAACCATAGTATGGTTGGGTGAGGGCCTACAAGTCCACATCACTGATGGACGCTATCTCGAGGACTCGGGATATGATTGACGCAGTGCCCAAGACCCAGGCATTAGTTCCCACTAGACCTACTGTTCCGCAGGGGAACCGGGATACTATACCACCTCGGAGGGATAGAGGACGTGGCCAGTTGGACAAGGAGACTAGGAGGGACCTCAGGGGGAGGAAGCTATATTTGACATGCTAGGAACCTTGGGCACCTGAGCACAAATGTGCTAAGGGAAAGGCCCACTACATTGAGGTGTATTCAGATAGTGAGCCAGATGACGAGGTAGAGCTGACTGCAAATCAAGAAGATGAAGGGGCGCCTTCATCAGGGGGACCACCACCACCACCACCACACCATAGAGGACGGTCGTTTGCTCCTTCAGGGGGAGTTCTTGCTTCACTTTGAGGAGTTCTGAAGTACTTGACACTCAGGATCAGGGGGACTGTACAAGGGCAGCGAGTATCAGTTCTAGCAGACAGTGGGGCCACCCACAATTTTATTGATGCCCAAATGGTGGAGTGGAGGGGCATCCACACAAAGACATTTGAGGGGTTCTTGATGTTAGTGCCAGGGGATCGGACTAGGCAGTGCACGAAGTATGTCCCCAGTTTAACCTTGACGATAGGGAATTACTTTGTCACTAATATTTCTTTGTAGTTGACGTTCCAGACACTGATGTGGTGTTGGGTGTCCAATGGTTATACTCAATGGGGAGGGTCACCACTAATTGGCAGAAGTTAGAGATGGAGTTTACAGGCCCAGATGGAAAGCTGGCAGTGCTGAGAGGGATGCACTCTTACCCACCCCAGATATTTTCCGCCCATCGGATGGAGGCAGATCTATGACATGGGGACATAGAGTGGGCGGTGGAGTTTAGGATTTCAGAGACAGAAGCTCCATCATGGTCTGTGCACCTGGACATACTAACTTTGTTGGAGAGACACGAGGGGGTTTTGGGGGAGATCCCTCTAGGCATACCACCACACCGAGGATTCGAGCATATTATTGAGTTGGAGGAGGGAGTGCATGCGGTCATCACTACTCCATATAAGCATCCCAAAGCCTATCAGGATGAGATGGAGAGCGCGATACAGGAGTTGTTGAGATCGGGGCACATTAGGCCCAGTTCAAGTCCCTTTGCTTCTTCCGTGGTGCTGGTGAAGAAGGAGGATGGGACCCTCCGCATGTGTATTGATTACAGGGCCCTCAACAAGAGGACATTGAAAAACAGATACCCCATTTCGCGTATCGATGAACTTACAGGAGCGGAATACTTCTTTAAGATAGATCTGCACTCGAGGTATCGCCAAATCCAAGTGAGGGAGCAGCACATCCCCAAGACTATCTTCCGTTGCCACTATGGACACTTTGAGTTTTTGGTGATGCCCTTTGGGATAACCAATGCTCTTACTACATTTCAATCCTGTATGAACCACGTGTTTCGTGGGCAGTTATGGCACTTTGTTCTTGTTTTCTTCGATGGCAGTCTTATCTATAGCTGGACTTGGGAGGAGCACCTCCAGCAACTGGAGGAGGTACTTCATACACTCAAGGAGCAACAATTGTATGTGGAGATGTCCAAATGTGAGTTTGGGATGATAGAGATGTTGTACCTTGGGCATGTGATAGGGGAGGATGGAGTGAAGGTACACTAGGAGAAGATTAGGGCCATTTTGGATTGGCGAACACCCAGGAATGTGACAGAGTTGAGAGGATTTCTAGGCATTTGCACATACTATAGTAGCTTTGTGAGAGGATTCTCACAGCTTGCAGCGCCCCTCATGAATTTGACTAAGAAGGGGGATTTTGAGTGGACACAGGGGGCATAGGAGGCCTTTGAGCACTTCAAGGAGGTTATGAGCAGAGGTCATGTTTTGGCTTTGCCATATTTCACACGGTCATTTGCGCTGGAGTGTGATGCTTCTCGTGAGGGAGTTAGGGTCGTGTTGACGCGGGGAGGCCACCTAATCACATTTGAGAGTAGGAAGTTGATGCCACATGAGCGAATATACTCTATTTATGATAAATAGATGTTGGTCGTGATACATGCCTTGGCCAAATTCAGGTAGTATTTGGTGGGAAATCGGTTCAAAGTGAAGACGGATCACAATAGTCTTCGATTTTTCCTAGAGCAACATACATTACAAGAGAGGTAGCAGAAATGGATGAGTAAATTCCAGGCCTACGATTTTGAGATTGAGTATGTCAAGGGAAAGCACAACATCATGGCAAATGCACTCTCTCGGAGGCCCGTGACACTATCGTTGATGGACGTTACGGATGATTGGAAGGCTAAACTTTTGGTTGAGTACTCCAAGGATAGGCAGGCTTGTGAGATATTGGATGGCACGCATGGGGATGGCAGGTTCAAGGTGATGGATGATGTGATATATTATAAGGACCGGATATACCTAGTGCCCGAATCTTAGCTCAAGGAGAAGATTATGCAGGCAACTCATGACTCCCCTCTAGCAGGACACCCGGGGTTCCTCAAGACATATCGTACCATCAAAGAGCGGTTCTCATGGAAGGGACTCAAGGGGGATGTATTGAGACACGTATAGGAGTGTGTGGTCTGTCAGAAGAACAAGGTGGAGTTATCACACCCCGCAGGATTACTACAACCGTTCCCCATTCCAGAGAGGAAGTGGGAGAGTGTGTCCATGGACTTCATCACAAGGCTTTCGACTTTACAGGGACGGGATTGTTTCTACGTTGTGGTCGACTGATTGACCAAGTTCGTTCATTTCTTTGCCATCCCATTTAAATCTTCAGCCTCTCAGGTGGTTGAGTTGTTCTTTATGAGGTGTTCCGGCAACATGGTCTCCCAAAGAACATAGTCAGTGACAGGGACAACAAATTCATGGGGGCTTTCTATCAGGAGTTGTTCCGGTTGGTTGGGACCGAGCTTACACCCAGCACCAACTATCACCCACAGACCGATGGGCAAATCGAAATCGTGAACAAGTGGCTGGAAGGGTACCTACGCAATTATGTGATGGGACAACAGAGAGTGTGGGTGAGGTGGCTTAATTTGGGAGAGTTCTGCTACTACACTACTTATTACATTTCGATTGGTATGTCCCCTTTTCGAGCACTCTATGGATATGATGCACTTTCTTTTTCTAACATGATCTTTGGAGATAGCAGGGCCCCAGGGGCAAAGGATTGGGTTTGAGAGAGCCAGGATTCTTCGGGCTCTCAAGGAAAATTTGCAGGTAACACAGAACCAAAAAAAGATCTACGTTGACAGGCATAGGGTGGAGAGGCAGTTTGAGGTGGGGGACATGGTCTACCTACGCTTGTAGCCTTACTGACAATCTTCGCTGAAACAGAAGGGGGGCAGAAAACTTAGGCCATGCTTTTATGGGCCTTACAGGGTGACCAGGAGAGTTGGGGAGGTAGCCTATGAGCTAGAGCTACCTTCAGAGAGCGAGATTCACAATGTGTTTCATGTCTCATGCTCGAAGAAGGCATTGGGACAACAAGTTACAACAACTATTGAGCTTCCTTCGTTGGATGATGAGGGGCACTTAGTATTGACATCAAAGACCATATTGGAGACACAGGAGAGGAGGTTGAGGAACCGGGTCATCGGGGAGCACTTCGTCGAGTGGAAGGATTTGTCGGACGATGATGCCACTTGGGAGAGTGAGCATATTTTATAGCATCCAAGCTTGCAGTTGCTTGGAGACAAGCAACATTTGGGAGGGGAGGACTGTAATATCCCTTCCTAAATAATTTTCCAAGGAAAATTACAATTTTCCCATTTTTGTCAATTTTGGGGCCTAAGGCAATTTTGTGGAAAATACTTAGGACAAGGGGGTCGAAATAATTTCCTTAGTGGAATGTGGGGCCACTCCCCATTTCAGTACACACCCTTGATGGAGAAATTTGAATGGCTAAGGAGGGAGCTCAAATTGCTTGGTGAAGGGACCCACATGAAGTAAGAGAGCAACAATTATAAATAAGAGACAACATCATTTGGGGATTTTGATCATTTGACATTCTCATTGTTGCTCTATTTGTTTTGCAAAGTTACGGAGATTTGTAGAGCACAAGATTTTCCCAAGGAGGAAGCTCATCCTTTCTTCGGTGGACTTCGAGTGCCACCGTAGGAATTCTTTTCTTCTTGTCTTGTGGTGGCTGGGAGAGGGGAAACACAAGGACCATGAATTCCCTTGGCCAATTGGGACATAAAACCAGGAGATACGCAGTTCCTTGGAGAGTGGGAGTCGGGAATTGAAACCATATTCATTGTTGGGGCTTTCATTGTCCAATTTGCAGGAGGAGAGAGCCATATTCAGCAGATCAAATTTATTTGCTAGCCCTGTGCGGTACAGTCACAGGACTACGCAGTTTTGGATAGGGTTGATTGTGGGGGTAGCTTGGATGGAGGATTTTGGAGTAGGGGCTGATTGGGGTTGATAGAAGGGAATTTTAAGAGAGTTCAAGCATTTGGGTGAGTTTCACACACTATATTTCCTCACAGGTTATCATTTCTAGTAGTGTAGAAGTGTGGGGGAAAACAAGGGTCATTTTATAGCATCAAAACTAGGGAAACCCCTTTCTGGGTTTTTCTAGGTTTTTGGAAAGGAGTTCAAAAATAGTTTGGCAAAATTTTATTGGCATATTGGAGGGTTCAGACAGAGGTTCCATTCAGCCAGCAGTGCACTTCTTCAACGGCCAACGCAGACTTCCAGTGGGGATACATTCTACATCACTTGGGCAGTTGATATTCATTCACCTAGGGCTTGTAGCTTGATTTAAGCAAGCCAAGGTGCACACCCTCCAATTCATATTTTACTCCCTCAGTTATATATAATAAAGTTGGCCCATTTTGACATGTTTCTGGAGCATTTTTGGTTATCTGATTTTTGTGTGAATTTTTTGTGTTGAATGTGTTGCATGTGATTGCTTATCACTGTAAATTTTCCACTAGGAATATAACAGCCACATTCCCCAAGCCAGCTGCATCTCCCTTCCCAAATCCATTATTTCTTTAGCACTGATAGTTTTGGACCAGGGGTTTGCCTTCTGTTCTCCAAATAATAAACCTGTCGTGCTCCCATGTGGAGGTGGGGGCACACAACTGTCCTCATGGATCTCCAAACAACCATCTACAAGGGCTAGGATGATGGCAAAGTGATCCCACATCATCGTATAGATCTTGGATCATCTGCCAAGTGTATGGTTCAACTATGGAGTCGGCTGGGCATGGTGAACTAGGTGCATCTTCCTCGTCCAATGACTCTGGGATCCATGGAATATTGTTTTCTGCTATGGAGGCACGTGCCTCTCTACACACACCCTACATGTGCCAATGTAGCCCTCTAGGGGTTAGTACCCCATATAGGGAGACCAAACCCAAGATGGAGACCATCTACAATTTTGAATAAGATCCAATATGTCCTTTTGCCTTCCAGTACACTAATTCATTAAAGAAATCAAGCAAAAGAGTTTACAAACCATGGAAAACAAGTGGGCACTTCATAATGGCATGCCCTTCCATGGTGGGCTTTGGCATGTGCTAATGTCTCCAAGCTCCAAGGGCGGTTAACTAAGAACCTTATTAGGTGGTTTCTCCTTTTAAAGGAGATGGTATGTCCTTGGTACATCCTTCAAATGGTGGTGGCATGTGGTATTATTGATGGAACAGAGTAGGGGATGAAGGGGCAATCCTGGGTCACATGCCAGGGTACAAGGGTAGCTAATAAAGGGAAGCCCACACCTGGGTAAACACTGTATAGGAGGGAACAATCCTTGTACATCAGTTACCCCGAGCTAGATTTTTCCACCCTTTTTCATATGCCTTTCGTCTTTTATGATTCTTGTTTGGTTAACTGCTCAGGGCTCAAGGAATGAGAGCATGATGTGTAAAGTATAGCAGTGGATACCCCCTTTAAGGTGGGGCAGTTCATGGCCCACCAGGGGTTGGGGCAATCATGGGTTCTTGAATGATAGAGGAGACTCATCTAGGGCCTATAGGAACTAGGGTGATGGCCATGGATATGGGGTAAAGCTCATGTATTGGTTTTTGCCCATGTGCTAAATGTGTTTGTCCAGGCCATATTTTTCATTTTGTGGTACATTTTCTTGTTGAATGTGGCCAATTATGCCTTTTCTTTTCTTTTTACTTGCATCAACCTTCAAGCATCGTTCCAGGGCCGACACAGGGTGTGGGAAAAGGGAAGGGGAAGGCTAACCCTTTGTGGACCCAGTGGAGGAATGTGAGTCCAAGTGGGAGGAATGATGAACGAGCTTATAATGAGCGGAAGGGGAGTGATATATGTGAATGAGGGAGTGGGACCACGCAACCAAAATCAGGGTTTCCCATGTAATACCATCCCTAAAGCCCAAAGGTCAGTAAAAGAGGTCCCACAGGACTAGGGTCCAAGGTTAACATCCAAAAGAGGTCTAGGGAACAAGAGCACAAACCTAGCCCACTCTTTCCGCTGAATCTCGGCATTAATCCATGCCCAAGAGTTTCCTTGATAAGTAAAGCACAATACTCAATTACCAGATGACAAGGTATACCTTTAGGTTTGGGAGGCTCTCCTTCAAACATACGATCATGACAGATGGGTGAGGCACCACATGGTTGGCTCAGGTGGAGGAGAAATGGCACAACTAGCTATTTGGTGACCGCAAGGGGCTGCTCGCTGCCAACTGAGGACTATCTTGGAGAAAAAAATTCTCCTAGAGATATCACCCAAAAAATGGTGGCTAACAGGGATAACAAGGGGGATTCATTGTGGGGAAACCCCATGGTTAATCGTGCTTGAGCGAGAGTCTTAGGATGTGTGACCTCCAAGGAATTCCTGGTTACTAGGTGCAAACCCCAGAGGTGGAGATTGATGTAATGTGATTTATTTCACTAGTTTCAATGCCACTTCTTCACCCTTGTGGCTATCATTCAATGCAATGAGTGTTAAGTGGTGTTAATTTTAGTTAACAATGGAATGTTCTATGCTTAGCACAATTTACTTCAATGTTCTTTAAGCAGCCAAATAACAATATCCAATTAGTTCTAGTAGTAATCACATTGACAGTAAATGCAGATAAAAGATAAAACAAAATGCAGAAGACAAGCCAAGACAAGAGAACACCAGATATGGCGGATGCCACAAAAAAACCCCAATGCGTGGAAAACCATTTTATCAATTCTTCTTATTATTATTCAATAGTTCAGCAGAGAGAGAAAGTACATAAATCAAATTCAATTGTCCAATACACAGTCAAATCAGCCTTGTCAAATTTTGCAGTCAAACTTCAGCCCTAACCAGAAAGTCAACACTGGTCAAAACAACAGCTATCCTTCCCCAATGCAGCTCAGTCTTCCTTGGTCAAATTCGGCCTGAACAGGAGGTCAAATGCAACCCAAAATAGCTCGGTCAAAGGAGAGAAAATTCGTTGTACTTTTCTGCGGTCAAACTGCAATCAACCTCGAAGTTCCCTGAAGTCAACGTTGGTCAATATGCCCAGAAAATCTCGATTTTTGTGCCAATCAATGCGGCCTAGAGAAATCGGAATTATGCCCTCAAATCACAGTCAAATTCAGTCAACATAGCCCTAGTCAACGCTGGTCTAAAGTCTAAAAGTTTCGGCCTGCAATATGTCCTAGAAAAACTCGTCCTTCAACCACACGTGTCAGAGAGAGAGAGAGAGGATACCCAAGTTGTATGAACCAATCTGATGAAGAGAGATTGAAGAATGAGTGAGTGAATGATGTCCAAATGAGGTGAGAGGTCACTCCTATTTATACAATTCATTGAGGGTGAAGAGACACGTCCATTGGGCTCCTTGAGCCTACATTATGCTAAGGTCGACCTGAACAATTTGCATATGTGAAAGAATAAATTCAAAATCTCATTTCTGCTTGTCCGAATGAGATGATCGTTAGATTAATCTTGGACCTCTCGAAATGAGGAATCCAATGCAATCATCATCTCCATCAAATGAGTTGTCCCAAGGTAGAATTTGGCCCTAGTTGCCAAATTTAACCCTCCCTCTCAACTAGGGAGAATTCCACCTATCAATCCAATTGCTATCATGCCATCTTGTCTTCATTTACCATCTTTGTCATCTCTACTCTGATTTTCTCTGTTGAACCATGAAGTAATAATGAAGAAGAATTGATCGAGAGTGAGTCACAAGACCTTGCCACTCTCCACTGACACAAGTCAGTCCAGAGGTAGAACCTCAATTGATCCCAAATCAAGTTGTTGAACACCATGCATCCTAGCTTAGGGAGTACGATAGTACATGATGTGTCCATCGGTAGTGCTATGGTCCCTATCCTCATTTCCCAACTCATTGGCCAGATGAAAAGTACTTTCCATGAGTCCCAGACTTCATGGGTAGGATGTATGTTGGGGCATCAATAGGAGAAGGTGAACCACTCATCCTGCTCAGATGCCATAGGAGAAGGTGAACCACTCATCCTATGCATATGTCAATCGTAGGGGAAGGTGAACCACTCACCTTACATACATGTGTCTACAATTGTAGGGGAAGGTGAACCACTCACCCTCCACATATGTCAACCATCATGGGGTATCACAGGGGAAGGTGAAACACTCACCCTGTACACAACACACTACTAGAGGAAGGTGAACCACTCACCCTATACACAACCCACCACTAGGGGAAGGTGAACCACTCATCCTATAGTCGCTCATAGCTCCAAGAAGTACCCCAAGCCCCCAGGAACTCCCAGAGCTCAGTGTCCAACTCATGCAGGACCCTCATAGGAGGGCCTTTCCACGACTCCAAATCTCTCACGAAAGGTTAAGAATTTAAATTTCCCCAAGGGCTTTGTGAGAATGTTTGTGACCTGCTCATCAGTTCTGATGTGATGAAGCCTTATTTCTCCCTGTTGTACCATATCTTGGATAAAGTGATACCTGATATCAACATGCTTAGAGTGGTAGTGTAACACGAGATTCTCAAAAAGGCGAATCCCACTTTGGTTTTCGCAATAGATCACAGTGGTATCTAGCACATGCTCAAATAGCTCACTAAAGAGCTTCCTCAGCGAAACAGCTTCACAACAGGCCATACTAGCAGCAATGTATTTGGCCTCAGCGGTGCTTAAAGAAACTGATTTCTTCTTCCTACTCATCCAAGATATCAAAGCAAATCCTAATGAGAAGAAACATCTAGATGTACTCTTATGATCCACCACACTACAACATCAATATATCCATGTAGCCTCAAATTCTCGGTAGTGTATCTCAAACCATAGTTGATTGTGCCATGGAGATATCTCAAGAGATTCTTGGCAGCAATCTAATGAATGTGATGAGACTCGACCATAAATTGACTCAATGCATTCACAACGAAGCATATGTCGAGACAGGAGTTTACCAAGAACATCAAGGCCCTCACAAGATGTCAATACTCGGAAGGATTTTTCAAATCGGGCCCAGCAGCACTTCCTCATAGCTTCTTGAAGTTGAGTTCCATTGGAGTAGACACAGACTTGCGGTCCACCATCCCATATATTTCGAGTAGCTTCATAATGTATTTTCCTCGAGAAAGGAAAATCCCACCTGGTTTTTGCCAGACCTCCAAGCCTAGGAAGTAGTGCATCAAACCAAGGTCCTTCATCTCAAATTTAGAAACCAACTCCCTCTTGCATTGATAAATGAGAGGGTATGCACCTGTCAGAAAGAGATCATCCACATAAAGGGCCAGAATGAGAGGCTTGTCCTTTTCAACCTTGAAGTATAGGTTCGGGCCAGCTTCGCTCCTTGTAAATCTTAGCTTCATAAGATATCTATCAATCCTCTCATGCCAAGCTCTAGGGGCTTGCTTCAACCCATAGACAGTTTTCTTCAACCTGCATACATGTGTCTTTTGATCTTGAACTTCGAACCCCTCGAGTTGCTCTAGATAGACTTCCTCCTTAAGTGAGTCATGCAAGAAAGCAGTTTTGACATCCATTTGGTGTAGCCTCTGTTACGCCTGCCTCCTACACCTACCTACAAGTCAGTGAGAAAAGCCTTTAACCCCACAAAGTGTGGTTGGTGGCAAAGAACTAAGAGGAGGGATTGTCACACTAATTCCAACTCTCTCCGTTTGAGCTATCTCCTAGGTTAGCTATGGCGGGTGGTCCCTAAAGAAAAACTAAGTTAAGATGTGAGGTTCTAGGAGAATTATAGTGAAAATGGATTACTTTTAAGGATTTATGAGCAAATGTGATGTGAGCAACTTGAAATAACAATGACAATCATTAACATGATAAAACCATAAAACCAGTGCCTTATAAAGAATTTGCTCAAAAACTGAAAGATATATTTGCTCAAAAGTAAAATGTAATGCTCTCAAAAAGTGAAAGCAAAGTAACCCTGAAATACAAACAAAATATTGTTAGCACAAGATATTGCAAAATACAAAAATGCCTTTGAGATAATCAAGTTTAGGAATCAAAACATTGAAATATATCTTGTCAAAACTCCACAATTAGTAATCAACTTGGAAAATGTTAGATGCCAAATGTGAAATTAGACTTGAAAAATGAAAAGAAAACACTTGTCAAGAGAATTACAATACTTGCTTTTGGAATAAACTTTACAAAAAATCTCAAACCATCAAGAGACAAGTAAAGTAAATATGATGGAGAGTTCTCTTGGTTAATTTTGTTAATTAACTCTACAACAAAATTGCAAATGAACTCTTCAATCTTCAGACCTCACCCTCGTCCAAAGATATGGATCCCACAGTGAGGAGTCAATAGAGTAATAGAGGGTCCCTAAGATGCCTATTCAACCAACTTATGTTGGAGGTAAAATTTTAGTGAGTGTTGGTATGCAAGTTATGTTGATTGTTCCAATTAAATTGCTACATGCAATGTTTCAAAGAAATAGAAATGAGATAGTGCTCATTGCAATAACAAATCAAACTTGAGAAACAAAAATTGAAATAAGCTCATATGTGTTGCACCATTAAAACGAAAGTAGGCAATTTAAATGAAATAAATTTTCTTTAAGATACAATTGTTTCACTTGAGAGATAATGCTCCAGTAGTTTCCAAAAGATGTAGCATGAATGGTCCAAATAATGAAGCATGTGCCTAAATAACCATGAAACAATTAAAACTTGCCAATAATATAAATCATTCACACCTAAAAGAGATTTGTCAAGTTTGCAAATTTTGGAACTTATGCATGTTAGATTTCTTTTAGACACAAGATTTGGTGAATGGAATGTGGAGTGAATATGTTGTTAATTTTAAGCATGCATGTGATGGAAATAAGCATAAACAAAACTAGAAACAAAGTCAATCCACCCACAAAGGTCCTTCCTCTTAAATGAGGAAGGGGGATGCCATGGAAAAAAAAAAAATCCCAACCATGCTCAAGCAAAAATTTATCTTTTATTAGCTGTTACAATGAGTAGAAAAGAAGCCTCTAAGAAGGTTTCCCAAGAAATGAAAGGAGATCTTTACAAAGATGGGAGCTTGGAAAAGCTAGAATCTCCCCCTTGAGAAAGACAACAAAAGCAATGGAAAAACTCTCTAAATCATAAAGTTTGCAAGCCTCAAAGGCCCACAGCCTAGATAACTTGTTGTCCCTATAGAGCTCACGGCCTCCCAACAAAATCAGTCCTTGAGTTCGTGGAAGGTCCTGCATGCAAGATGATTAGTAGTTTTCCAACACTCTTCTTCAAACTCTTTGTTGTCCAACGCTCAAACCTACAAGCTGCCAAAACAAATTAATTATTAGTAAAAAGAGAGAGCAAAATAAAACAAGATTATATTACAAACTAATATAAAAACACTAGCTCAAGTAATGGGAGTGAACCCCCATACTTGGCTAGCTTAGAAATTGCTCTTGAAATATCTTGTATAACTTTGAAAGCTCTAAAAGAAATAGTTTAAATTTTAAATGAAATAGATTATCAAGTAGCTATAGAACAAGAAAACTCCCTCTTGGTCCTCGCTGGATGAAAGACTTGGGGTGGAAAATAGTTGAGTTTTTGATCCCTTTAAATGTAGGAGTGAGTTGATCTATGTGAGACTTCTCTCACGCCCAGATGGATTCTTGCACACAATACAAATAGATATTCCCTACACACTTGAACAAATATTTGTTTGCACAAGGATTAGACCGTCATAATGAATAAGATAAACCAAACATTCCTTCGAAAATGACTTGGCAAGTTTATTTCTAGAATAGTACTCTAAATCAATGATATGTGCAAGATAGCTTGCACACATCAATCCAAGCTAAATGGCAAATATAAACTAATATTGATCAAACATGTAAATGAATTCAAACACAATAGCAAGTTTATGGAAAGAAAGCACCTCATAACGCCAAGAGAACACCACAGCCAAATAGCCCCAAAGTCTTGATTATATTAACCAATATGCAAGTACAAAATGACACAGTTTTCTCAAGCCCAATACCTCATAACATCATACAATATGAGAGCCTATGGCTCTATTATATAGAGAGTTGGGAGCAAATCCCAAGGAAGAATGCATGTGAGAATTGAACTTGGATCAAATCCCAAGGAAGAATGCATGTGAAAACTAAAATTGGAGCAAATCCCAAGGAAAGATAAGTCAAGTTCAATGTGGAGAAGATAGAGACACCAAAGCAAAATCGAATTCCATATGTGCACCTCAAGGGAAATCGAATTCCATATATGACCAAGTAAACTAGCCCATAAGTGAATCAAATTACCGTGCTACCTCTTGTCAACCACTGCAAACTCGAACTAAGTGATGCCCAATTTGTAGATGATCCTAAGGTAGCTCTACGTAGGCCCCTTGGAACTACGTGATTCCTCCAGTGAAACTCGTAGTCTAGCCAAAGGAAAATCGTATATCCTCCAAGTGAAGTGCTACATGTTGAGAACTGTGAGAAAAGGCCCCCACATGATCTTCAGTCCAAACATTCCACAAAATATTCCTTTAGTGCATGCTCTATTTGAATAAATTCGATTTTCCATATGTGCAATTGTTGTTTTATCACTTGGAAGTTCTATTTTATGAAACAACGGTGTATTAATGATGCAGTAGTGTGCTCAAACATCCTCGACATGTTCGTTGACTCAACTCTTTGACTTAGGATAATTTTCAAGTCATTTCCACGTCATTCTGTCACATGGAATAATTTATTTCTCTCTATTTTATTTAATTCTAGCCTAATTAATTGTCTCAATTTCCACTAAACTTAGGAAATGTGTGTTTTGAGGGTCCAAAACACATTATTTTTTTTTTTTTTACAAAGTCGGTTGCTGGTTTGTATTCAAAAAAGAAAAAGGAGTCTGAGCTCCAGTGTTACATGGAAGAGCATGCGAGAAGCGGAGCAATTGAGGACAAATTTGATGTCAAATTCCCTTTTGCAACCAACGTTCTTCACAATGAGATAAACTGAGCTAGTGTAAATTCTTACAAATTGGAAAAGTAATAAACAATATTTGCAATTCATGTTCAGTTGATGTTTGTGTGTAAGATTGATCTCCCACTAAGGTCTTCAGGATTGCCTTCCGCTACTGCATTTCGAGCCTTTGCTGGGCTACTTCTTCTGCAGAGCTTGTAAAGAGACACTTCAAGCTATTAATAGGAGGAGCCTTTTCAAGGCGTTCAAAAGGTAGATCACGAGACAGTTCTATGAAGAAAGGCATGAGTTTTAGGAGTCCAATGGCAATGGTCTTCTACTCTTTGAGTCTGCGTGGATATTTAAGTCTGTTCATGGCAAATAACAATGGTATTCAGAAGCATTACACCGCAGTGTTCCCATTTGAAGAAGACAAGCCCTGTTTGCTCGTTCATCCGCTTCCTTGTTGAGGGAGCGAAGAACATGATAAAAAGAGTTTCCTTTCATCTGCTGATCAAGAGCTTGACAACGCCTTATAGTTTGCTATAAGATCAAGTTGGTAGCTTCCCTAGTGTGAACCATCAGACTTATGACAATAGATGAGTCTCCAATAATCACTGCTGTGTTTATGCCAAGTTTTTGAAGTTGGAGCAGACCTTGATGAAGGCTTAATGCTTTTGCTCTGTTGTTGGAAAGATTGCCCAGTCCCCATTCATAAGCAAGTATGATGTCACCATTACCATTACAGATGATTCCTCCAGCCCCAGCCATCCCTGGGTTGGATTTGGAGGCGCCATCGAAAAATAAATAATGTGTATTGCAGCCTCTGAGCCATATTGAGAATTCCTCTTCCTTCATTCTAATTTTTCAATTGTACCTTGAGTTCTTGCTATTGGTATTGGCATTGCTGCTACTTTGAACCAAGTTGCTTTTGTCCAATAAATTTCCTATGTAATTTCTTTCCTCCACATAAAGATCCACTGTGTTTAGCATTCCTTGGGATTTTGTTGACAAAGCTTCCAGGGTGAGGCTCCACGCCTTGTTGTAAAGTTGTCTAACTCTGGTTTCTTTATCTTTAAAGATCATTCGATTTCTTGCTAACCAAATGTTCCATAGAAGAGAACAGGGCAGAGCATTCCATACCCTTCGAGCAATATTATTTATTTTCCTCTGCCAGGGATAGTTGTTCCTCCATATTTGCAGAACTTCTAAGATGCTGGTGTTGGGTGCCCACGGTAGATTGATGCTCCGGGAAGCTTCCTTCCAACAAGCTATGGCAAAGGGGCAGTCTATGAATAGATGTTGGCTGGTTTCTTCATCTGATTGACAATTTGGACAGCGAGATGGGCCAGAAATTCCTCGTTTTTTACGATTTTCAGAAGTTAAAACTTTCCCTCTTAGAAGAACCCAAAGAAAAAATTTAATTTTTGGGAGGGTCTCCGCTTTCCAAACAAGTCTCCACTGCGCCCAAACAGACATAGGAAATTCGATGTTGCATATTAGAAGGTAGGCAGCTTTAACAGTGTAGATGGTGCCTGAAGGGAACCATCGAAATCCATCATCGCTGTAGCGGTTGGAAGGTGCTATGCCATGGAGCTGAGCTTGCAGATTAGTGAGACTAATTTCCATATCATCAGGGATGCGTGGGAAGACCCATCCTGTCCAAGTTTGAGTGAGGCCATCCCACTGTGAAATCTGATCCAAAGTTTGAATTCCTATACCATTAAGAAAAGATAAGATCTGATGTGTACCTGGCCAGCTATTGATGCGCTGTTTTCCCATTATCCTATCAGCCCCAATTCTAATGTGACTGCCACCATTGGGAACTTTGGAAATATTTTGTGCAAGAAGAGGAATTGCTCTCTTACACATCCTCCAAATTTTTGAGCACACTCTGTTAGGAGTCTCATGGTCCAGCAGCTGTTGCCTTGGGAAGTTAAGGTATTTATGTTCTAAGACTTTCTTCCACCACGCATTCTTGCCAGATATGAGCCTCCAAACAAGCTTGCCAGCAAAGGTAAGATTTAGAAGCTTTGAGGATCTAATTCCAAGCCCACCTTTTTCATATGGCTGTATAACTTGCTTCCAACCAACTAGATTGTATTTCTTTTTTTCATTTTTCCCCCCTTTCCATAGAAAGTGTCGAAGGAGTGCGTCCACTTTATTATGGAAACTGGCTGGTGCTTGCAGTAGTGTAAAACAGTACAAGGGTAGAGAGGAGAGACCTGCTTTCAGGAGTATTAGGCACCCTGCTGGATTGAGCCAAGAGGTGCCCCACTGCTGCACCTTCCTTTTCATCTTGTCCATAATGATATCCCATGCTGAAGCTTTCATATTGCTGGCACTCACTGGCATGCCCAGATAAGAAAAATGCTCCCAGTCCAACTTACAAGAGACTCCAAAGATATTTGCAATGCTGTGAAGAGTTTGGGCAAAAGCGTTCCAACCATAGATACAATTCTTGTGGCAGTTTATCAAGCCTCCAGAATAGCTCATGTATTTGTCTAGGAGAGTTTTGAATCGGCAGGCTATGACTTTCGATGCTCCCCCCATTAAAAGAGTATCGTCAGCAAACTGGGAGTGATTGATATTCTTGAATCCATTTTCAAATTTAATCCCAGTAATGAGACCCATACGTCGATTGTAGTCCAAGGCTTTGCTGAAAGATTCAGCCATCAATATGAAAAAATAAGGTGAGAGTGGACAGCCTTGTCTTAATCCACGGGATGATTGGAAGGATGGTTCGGGTCTACCATTGATAAGTGGTGAAATCCAAGGACCAGAGATGCATGCTTTAATAAGGTCAATAAAGATTGCAGCAAATCCCATTTTTTCCAAGACAACAAATAAAAAGGAGTGCCTAACACGGTCAAAGGCATTGGCTAAGTCTAATTTTAGGATAAAGCCTTTCTCATTTCTCGCTTGACTGGAATGAATGGCCTCTTGGACAAGAAGGATGGAGTCTGAGATTTGTCTATTGGCCAAAAAACCCCCTTGATTTTCTGATATGAGAGAGGGGAGGAGAGGTTTAAGGCGCAATGCCAAAATTTTGGTCAAGATTTTGTAAGAGGAGTTGCACAATGAGATGGGTCGAAAACGTGAGAAGGATAGAGGTCGATTTTCCTTAGGAATAAGTGCTGGATGGGTTGCATTAGTGAAGCCTCCTATCTTGCATTTGCGCTGAGCCCATCTCAGCATCTTGACAAGATCTCTTTTAATTATTTCCCAATATGTTCTGTAGAAGTAGATGGGGAAGACATCTGGACTAGGAGCTTTGTCTGGTTGAAGCATCCAGATGGCATTTTGAATTTCTTCTTCATCAATTTCTTTGGTCAAGTTTGCATTGATCTCCTCACTAACTCCTTTAGGCAAGTGCTGAAGAAGGTCTAAGTAGTCTTCTGCTTCTTTTGTCTCTGTTAAGAGAGAGCTGTAATAGTCTGAGGCCGTTTGCTTGATGGCATCTTGGGTTTTTTGAAGGCGGCCTTCCTCATCATTGATCATAGTGACATTATTCCTGACTTTCCTAACAGCAGCCTGCTTATGGAAGAAGGCAGAGTTTTTATCTCCTCCTTGAAGTCATAACTGTCTTGACTTTATTCTCCACTTCTGCTCTTCATCTCTATTGACACGATAAAGCTGATAATATAAATCACCTTCTGGCGCTTTATCCTCTTGTGATAGGCCATGTTCCTCTATCTTTCTGTGGACTATTTCCAGCTTTTTTTTAATTTTTGTTTTGGCTTTTTCTGGTTCTTTATAATATTGCTTGGCCCTGTCTTTCAAGGCACGTTTTGTCTTTTTCAATTTACATTCCCAAATGTAGCCCAACGACCCTTCTATGTGTTGCTGCCACGTTAACTTTACAATCTGAACCATGTTCGGATTGTTGCGCCATAAGGAGCTGTATTTAAAGGGAATCGGCCCTAGTGGGCAATGGGCCTCAAGAACTAGACTTGTGGGATAGTGATCAGATGCCATATATGGAAGTATTACAGCATAAGCTGTGGAAAAGACAGAAAGGAGAGTTGTGTTTATCAGTATTCTATCAAGCCGCTCCATTATGTTATCTTTGCCCAACCTGCGATTATTCCAAGTGTATCTTCGATTTTTTGGGATGACATCGAAAAGATCATACTCCTGCATGATTTCTTCCAGCTCTGATCTGTAGGGGTCATGGGCAAAGACACCTCCTCTTTTCTCATTTGAGTGCATTATAAGATTGAGATCCCCACCAAGGATGACATTTCTGTTATCTTCAGCATCTATGTCTGTTTGTAGAGTGGCCCAGCATTGCTCTTTATCTCTGAAATGGTTCGATGCATATATATTGTAGATGACAATTTGTTTGTGATTTGCCTAATTCTCTAAAGTACCTTTGATCCAATACTGGCTGATTGTATTGGATATGCATGTCCAAATGTTTTTATTCCAAATAGTAGTGATTCCACCGGAGGCTCCTCTTGATTCACATATGTGTCCATCATACTGTCTGAGCTGATCTATGATTCCCTTCATCTCTTGAAATCCTTGCTTAGTTTCTTGAATCATTAGGATTCCAGGCTTCTCATGTTCTATCAGGTCTTTTAGGGCAGCAAATTTAGAGGGATGCCCTAATCCCCTGCTGTTCCAAGATATTACTTTCATCATTGAGCATGGGTAATACAAAGAGATGCTTGCCCTCCATGTTCCTTGTGTGCTATTTCTTTGCTATTTTGACCCAGAATATAAGTTTCTATGGGGTTTTGACTTCCCATGGCTATATCTTTTTGAGCATTTTCATCTCTATGCTGCTTTATAGTTTTCCTGCCAGGCCCTTTTTTTTGCGCTTCCAAATTGGCACCATGCTCTTTTGAGGAGCTCCTTGTTGATCGGGAGGGAGGGGGATCGTGAGAATGGGAGGGTGAGGCTGGAGAAGGAATGATGGGGATGGAAGGTTCATTTTCAGAGGAGATCGGGGGGTCGGAATCAGGGAGGGAGAGGGCGCCAAAGGGGTTAGATGATTCCAAGGGGGTTTTAGAAGAAGGACCAGAGGCAGGAGGGATGGGAGGGCCCAGGGAGGAGGAGGGGGGAGGGGCAGAGGGGGTATTTTTGGGAGGGGCGGCTTCAGAGTTTGCCTTTGGGGCGGTCTTCTTCTTTATTACAGTTTCCCATTGCTCATCTGGCTAAGCATTTTCAACATTAACTAATTTAGAACATCGATTAGCAAAATGGCCATACTCGTGGCATACCTTGCATTTAAATGGGATTTGTTCATAGTCTAGCTGCTGAACATGCGTCCAGTCGTCCACTTTGAGCTTGATTGCCTCCGGAAGACCCTTGCCAAGATCGACTTCAACACAGATACGCGCACAAGCTTGCATATTGTCCTTGGGTTCGCTCCGATCTATGTATTTTCCAACAGCATTGCCGATGGCACGAACTGAATCGTCACCCCAGCAGTGCAGTGGGAGATGCAGAAGCCGAACCCATACCGGAACAGCACTAGGGACATCCAGTTCGGGATCGAAATCTGGAGTCCATTTATTCAGATACAGTCCTCTGGAATCCATAAAATATGGTCCATTTCTGAAGATTAAATCCTTCTCTGCTCTTGATTCGAAATGAAAAGTATAATATCCTTTCCCACAGAAACGTATGGATATTTTGCCACTTACTTTGTCCGCCCAATTTCGTTCTATCCATCTTTGCACTGTTTTCGGGGATGGCCATAAGCCAGTAAATTGCCCGATGAGGCCCCGTTCAGCTAGAGATAGCGCAGCCATTCGAGGTAGAGCAGGAGGCAGCTCAACTTCTTGCAGTCCATCTAATTTTTTCACAAACTTCGACAGAGCAGGTCATGGGCGTAGGGGAGGCAGCAATTTTATCAAAGCAGAGAAAGCAGATTCTGCATCGGCCCCTCCAAAGAAGCATCTAGAGGGGCCATGGCAGGGCCAGAAGCCACCAGCAATGGAGGGCGAATGCAGAGCGGCGGTCGAGGTCAAGCGCACTATTTCCAAAACACATTATTAACCCCTCAAAGTCTATCATAATAGAAAGTTGAGGGTGAGAGGTGTAATTTTGATTACTCATACCCCATACAAACTCTCTAGACAACACTTATTACAATTTAATTACAATTTTTATTGGAATTTTTGGCCATTGGGAAATCTAAAAAATTAAAAAATGACTACCTATACTTAACCAAATTCCACGAATTTTTTTGTGTGATCTAGTATGCTAATATGCATTGACTCTAGACACTAGGACTCACCCAATGCCTCACCATCAAGCCGTACTCCAGCTTTGGGGTAAATTTGGAGGAAAAAACTCAATTAATTATTAACTCCAGGTAGGGAGATGATAATTAACCAAGTGAAAAAAACTTCCCAGAGTAATACTCACTTGTTGACAAGGTCCCAGGCTACCTAGGCCTGTTACAGACTCAATACTAACTCAAAAATCATCATTACTAACATCACTTATTAGTAATTACAATTGCCCGTAGGGCGTGGAATCTGGGTACAAGACATAACGATGAGTAGTAGTAGAGTCTAAAAACTTTGGTGATCTGATGATATTTGATGGTACAAGTGTCTTTTGGTTCATCCTTGAGCATGTAGTCTTCATATAATCATCATGTGTCACTCCATTGGAAAACATGTTGAAAAGTGTAACTAGGATCAGTCTTCATATTGACTATGTAATTATGTATTTATAAAGAAAAAGACAAAGATAATAAAATGTATTTTTGTTATACTTGCTTCATGGGTTTCATGAGCAAGATTTTATTATAGGTCAATAGACTTCTTCTTGATGTCTATTAGGGTTGTCTTCTAGTTATAAATATAATCGAGTGTCATGTATATGAAGTGGCTAGAGAATGCTCCAAGACCTTCCGATAAAACTGTGGAAGAATGGCTTAAGACAGTCCACATTCAACGCTGGAAGATAAGCTTATTAATGTTGTGATGAATTCGGCTTATGATCAGTGATGAATTCGGCCTATATACAGTAAGGATGTTGGCCTACAAGCTTGTTGTAGGGTCGGCGTAAAAACAAGACAGTGTACTATATATACCTTAGATCCTTTGGCTCATTTGGACATCAACTAATTCAGATCTCTCTGAAGTAATCACAGTGGTTAAATGCGGATTTAAGAACAGAAGTTTGCGGATTATTTTGAGATAAAAGGTTTGTGGATTTATCTTTGATTAGTGCGTATTCCAAGAAGGATTCAAGTGCAGATATATCTGAGAGTCCACAACATGACAAAGTCTGAAATAAGTGCGAAGGCAGTGATCAAAGTGCTCATCTGTTTCATGAATTGTTTTGAAGCAGTGAACAAAGATCTGTGTGAATAAGTTGTGGACAATATTGGGTTCAATGTAATAATGTATACAATCTAAGTGGAATAAGAAGTGCGAATGGTTCACAATGATAAGAAGCATCGAAGTTAAAAGATTGAAGTCTGATATAATAATATAAGGGTAGAAGGAAGGTAAATCTATGATTTGCCTTCCTATCTTCAGTACACAAAACAAAAGCAAGATATCTCAAGTGAAACAAGAAGAAGTATAACCGAAGACTAAATCAAGGAAGATATAATTAGAGACCGAGTTCTCTAGTGGTGGTGCAGGTCAGTGCAAGTTGGTGCAGAAGAGAAGGATCGGCGCTGTGAGCATACAAAGAAGTATTGACAAGGTGTTGGAGGCATTCATAGGTCAAGGGTCTGAGTCTCGGTCATGGTACTTGTCATTTGAAGATCTATAAGAAGAATTCCTTACAGGTTTTCCTCTCCAAGAGGGAGAGGTTTTGCCCTGGCTCTAGGAGCCTAATTTTTGCGTCTAGTGTATTTTGATAATTGACTTGATGAAAGACTAAATAAGCTAAAGAAGAGAAGACATAAGTAACTCAAGTAAGCTCACAAGTAATTATCAAGAAGAGAATTTGAATTAATCACCAGCCCTCTAAATTCTCAACACAAGAGGCTCCATCCTTGAGAGGCAACGAGAGCAATGATGGATCGGATAATGGTGTATCGGCCAACTGGTGCAAATATCTCATCATAGTCCACTCCTTCCTTTTGAGAGAAACCTCAAGCAACGAACCTGTTCTTGAACTTCTCAACACTTCCATCAGCTCCATGTTTGATTTTGTAAAACCATTTTGAAGTGACCACACACTTGTTCTTGGGTCTAAGAACCACATCCCATACATCATTCTTCATGATCGATTCATATTCCTCATTCATCATATCCTTCCACACTTGGTGCTTCATAGCTTCTTCGAACGTACATGGCTCAGATTGAACAATGGTACTCATAGCAGCTAAGTACCCTTGGTACCTGTTCGACTTCTTACTTTCACGAAATGTCCCCCTTGGTGCAACATGTCTTTCAACATCTTCGAGAGTGTCTTTGAGCCACAAAGGTCTTTTCCTTGAGGTAGAGGGTTCACCAGGAGGAGGATCAATGGGATCCATCGAGCCTTCAACATCAGGCATCGATTCCTCTGTTGGAGATTCATCCTTCTTTCCTGCATCATCATCATTGTCTTCCTTGGGATAGGAAGATCTCTGACCTTCCCAAGGATAAAATATTCATCGAAGGTGACATCATGACTTATTTCAACTTCTCTTTGACCAGTCACATAGATTCTATATGCCTTTGAAGTGTCACTGTAGCCCAGAAATGTTCCTTTCTTCCGAGATGCATCTAGATTGTTTCTTTATTCTTTCAACACATGAAAATATACGGGGCAACCAAAAACTCTAAAATGAGAAACATCATGTTTCTTACCAGTGAAAACTTCTTCGGGTGTCTTGAAGTCCAATGCTTGATGTGGGATCTATTTTGAACATACACAGCACTGTTGACAACTTTTCCCCATAAGAACTTCAGTAAGCCTTGGTCATGAAGCATAGCACGAGAAAATTCTATGATTGATCGATTCTTCCTTTCGGCAACTCCATTTTGTTTGGGAGTATATGCAGTAGTCGTATCCCTCTTAATGCCAGCTTCCCTACAATAGTCATTGAATTCATTTGACTCATATTTGGTTCCATTATCGGTCCTCAATATTTTGATCTTCTTCCCTGTTTGATTTTCAACCAAGGCTTTCAAAGGGCAGAACCATTTGAACACTTCGTCCTTCGTCTTCAAGAAATAGATCCATTTTTGCAAGAGAAGTCATCCACAAAAATAGCATAGTACAAGTATCCTCCCAAATATGTTACGGGCAACATACCAAATAAATCATAATGGACCAATTGAAGAATGTCGGTGGTTTGACTCTAACTTGAGGGTAATGGCCCCCTTGTATGTTAGTTGAAATTTGATGACTAGAAAGTTTCCTGCAATCCCAACCCGATTTTAATTTCACCTTATCACTCCCATTAAGTTAAATGCCCTTTTCCATAAACATACATTCAACATATAGAATTCTGGAAATGAAATTTTTAGATTAAAACACATGGGACTGTCAACACATGCTGAAAATAAATATGGACATAAACAGACCAGCAACACATAAAAGAATACACACAAATTTTTAGTCAACTTAGACCCAGGCAAAACCCTTTCAATCTTCTCTGAGGAAAACCTCTTAGAGAGCTCTTCAAATTTATTTATCTTTCAAGTTTAGGAAAAATACATTAGCAGACAAAACAAAACAGCAAAGTACAACTTATCTCTTTAGCCCAAAACTCCTTGAAAACCGTGCCCACTTTGCCTCGATTTCATGCCCACTTGAAGCTGAAAATATGTATTGTATGGATACAGACTGTACGGATTTCCATACCGTTGTACGGATTTTTTTCTCAAAAATTTATCTCGAACTGTGTGCAGCTTACAACATTAAATGTTGTTCTTACTGTACCTTCTGTTGTCTTCCATGCCTTGATTTTCATGCCCAACTTTGCCCAGAAATCACTCCTTCATCTTGTTGCAAAAAATTTCTCTTTTAGAACTTTTCTCCAACCCTCCGCCTCCTTTCTCCAATCTACTCATGAAAAATGAATGAAAGAATGCAGTCTCCCTTTTCTTTTCCCCCTTTTGTTTCCCTAAATTACTTTTGGGCGACCCTAAGATCTAATGGCTCAGATTCATTTAGATCAAGAGATGAGAATAAATGTGCATTTAATTCTCACTTTCTATTTTTTAACTAACCCATTCAATAAAGTACCCACATTGTACTTTATGTCTAAAGTCACTTTTCACTTTATAATTTAACATTGACTTTACCACTTATAAAGTCACTTTCACTTTATAATTTAGCATTGATTTTACCACTTATAAAGTCACTTTCACTTCCTAAAGTCACACTTAGGAAAAGAATTATTTTGGACACTTTATCCTAGGTAGAGACTAACCCATGGGAAACCACTTGTCCAAGGTACATTAAAAATCAACACTCACTCTTACCAAGGAAAGTGTTTCTCACCACACCCATCTTGTTCCTGAAATGGACATGCTTGCCTCTTGGCAAGGACTTCGTGATAACATCGGCCACCTGCTCATCTGTCGATATATACTCCAGCTTCACTACCCCCTTTTGAACATAGTCCCTGATGAAATGATATCTGATGTCAATGTGTTTTGACATGTCATGAAACACTGGATTCTCCGTGAGTTTAATGAAACTCTAATTATCACAGTGAATAACTATCGGTCTCAATTCCTCATCAAATAGGCCATGCAACAACTTGTGAAGCCAAATGGCCTCACAACTAACCCGGCTAGCGGCCATATACTTAGCCTCAGAAGAGCTCAAAGCAACTAACTTTTGCTTTCAACTGAACCACGAAACGATTGCCGAACCCAATCTGAAGCAAAACCCTGAAGTGTTTTTCCTATCAGAAGCACACCCTGCCCAATCTGAATTTGTGTACCCTACCAACCTCACTTCATCTCCCCGCCTATAGTCGAGACCATAATCAATAGTTCCTTGCACGTAGCAAAGAATGTGCTTTGTAGCAACCCAATGCACCCTCCTGGGCTCAACCATGCACTGGCTAAGTGTGTTCACTACAAAGCATATATCTGGCCTAGTGTTGACCAGATACATCACGGACCCAATACGCTGCCTATACAATGTGGGATCCACCAAACTAGAATCTGAAGCAGGAAGCTTCTTCCAGTTGGTGTAGACATGGGTCTACAGTCTGCCATGTGAAATCTGCTCAACACATCCACAACATACTACCCCTACCCCAGAAAGATATGCCCCTCCTCTTGCCACACCGCAAGCCCCCAAAAAATAATGCATCAGCCTAATGTCCTTCATCTCGAACTCCATAGCAAGATCCTCCTTGCAACCACTAATCAATCTCTCTGCCCCAGTAATGAACAAGTCATCAACATATAGCACAAGAATGAGTAGATCATCCCCTACAACAATGTAGTATAGGTTCGAATCTACATCACTCTTCGTGAAACCAATTTGCTGCAAGTAAGTATCAATCCTCGAATACCAAGCTCTCGGAGCTTGCTTAAGTCCGTAGAGTGCTCGCCACAACCGACATACATGGGTCTCTCGCCCAAGTACCTCAAAGCCCTGTGGTTGCTCAACATACACCTCCTCCTCTATAACTCCATTCAGAAATGCGATCTTCACATCCATCTGATGGATCTGCCAACCCATTTCTGCAGCAATAGAAATAAGGGACCAGATAGAAGTGTACCGAGCTACGGGAGCGAAGGTCTCATCATAGTCAACCCACTCTATCTTTGAGTATCCTCTAGCCACAAACCTCACCTTGAACTTCTCAATGCTACCATCCTTAACATGCTTGATCTTGGAGAGCAACCTGGAAGTCACAACTGACTTGCCCACAAGCCTAGGCACCACCTCCCAGACATTGTTCTTAATGATAGAGGCATACTCCTCCACCATAGCCTCTCTCCATACCTCCTGGCTGGCAGCCTCCTCATAGCTAGTAGGCTCAGAGTCAACAATGTTGGTAGCCTTCGCTACATAACTACAAAACTGCTCAAGTGGCACACTCTCCCTGTTCACCCTCTTCAGAGGACCAACAGACTCTGCTTCCTTCAAGGTGCCTTGAAGCCACTTGGGCCTCCTCTTCCCTGAAGAAGCTTCCCCATAGGGAACCTCATCCTCTGCCCCCCAGTCTAGTGAACCTAAAGGTCTGCCAACTGACCCTAGTGTGCCTGTACCAGCACTTGTCCACGAAGAACCTATGCCTATGTCAGCTGAAGTGCCATGTGAACTTTGTACCAGTGGACTCCCTAAAGAAGTGCTCAATGAACTCGCCACTAGTGCCCCAGATGTCACTGACACTAAAGTAACTGCTGCACCAGTCGATCCAAAACCCTAAGGTCCTGCTTCCTGTACCTGACCTCCTTGCTGAGAAGAAGTCTGCGAGACTCTCTCATCATACTCCCGTGATCTCCGATAGGCCCTCTCCTCCTCAAACTTCACACCCTCCTAATTACCACTCTCCGTATAGAAGGAATGAAGATCCGATAGGCCTTCAAAGTCTCGTTGTAACCCATAAAGATACCCTTCTCTGCCATGGGTTCCAGCTTCGTCCTCTGCTCCTTGGGGATATAAGAATATGTGATACATCCAAAGATACGAAGATGTCCTAGATGAGGCTTCTCTCCAGTGAAAGCCTCCTTCGGAGTCATATTCCCCAATACTCTATGAGTACTCCTGTTTTGAAGATAAACAACAGTATTGCAAGCCTCAGCCCACAAAAACAAAGGCGAACCTTGATCATGAATCATCACTCTAGAAGCCCCAACAATAGCTCTATTCTTCCTTTTAGACACCCCATTCTGTTGGGGGTTGTAAGGAACCGTGAACTCTCTCCTAATGCCCTCATGTGCACAGAAGTCAGAAAACCCACCATCAGTGTACTCACCACCATTGTCTGACCTCAAGACCTGAATCTTCCTACGTGTCTGCTTTTCCACAAGAGCTTTGAACTCTTTAAAACGGCTGAAGACCTCACCCTTGGTCGTCAGGAAATATATCCAAGTCCTCCTAGAGTAGTCATCAATGAATATAACATAATACTCATAACCGCCCAAAGACACATAGACATATGGCCACTAACATCTATATGAATCAAGTCTAGTATACCTATAGATCTGTTGTCGCTTGCTCGGAATGGTAACTTGGTGTACTATCCCACAGCACACCCTCTATGAACCTCATAAAGCTCAACACTAAAATCGGGAACTCCAATAGTGATCTCCCTCAGAACTTTTACGTAATATCCCCAACGGGAAATAGGCAACAATACAAGCATACAACTATATAGAAAAATGTCGGAAACAGAATATAGAGCAAGTACACATAAAATGCCAGGAATGCTAAGCCATTTTATTAATCTGAGAATATAAATGGGTACAATGGATAATCAGAATAAGAGCACCTATCCTTGCACCAGGCAAGTGAAGAACCCTCTCAGAAACAGGAAATGGCTACTACAGAAACTGCTTCCCAGCTGCTGGAAGAAACTGCCGTAAACTCCTGCTCCTGGAAAGAACTGGAACTAGAGGCTGATCCCCTCGCCGGAATGAGCTAAAAATCTACAGATCACCTGTACTCGCTGCTCCGGACAAAACCCAGAAATCATAGACAAAATGGACCACCTCCGAAAATCACCCCCAGAAACCACCCTCCTAGAAAAACGCTGTCCCTTCAGGACCAGCGCAGAAGCTCAAGGAACACACTGAGAAAAGGGGTTGAATCCTCCTGCAAAACCTCCAGATGAAATGGCAACCTCCTCAAGGCTGAAACAACGCTGAACCCACTGCCAAATCACCCCACAATAACGTTGCTCAACCAAGGCTGCGTCCTCCCTGCAGAAACTGCGTCCTCTCTCCTGGACTGCGCAGTCACTCAAGGGGCAGCTCCTATGCAAAACGTCCACCAGAAATCCCTGCAAATCACCAACTGAAACTGAAGGAAAAACCTTGCTCGAGCAGGCACTCGAAGTCCCCCGGAGCCAAGGGCGAGATCTCCGACTGGAGACACTCAGTTCGCACTAAACAGTGTTGCAGACCGACTAAACAACCGGCGTGCTGAAGTAGACAGAAGTCTAGCTCTCAATATCAATATCATATCAACAATGCCAAATGGAGTGGAAACCCCACCTTTTATAGTGCTAAACTCCCTCCAAAACCTTAACTGCGTCCTTCACCCTCCTTGGCCTGCGTAGTTACCTTAGGGTCAGCGTGAGGCCTCCCCTCATACACGTGTGGACCCCCAAGGCCACCCCTTAAGTTACAACGTCAATCAACTAGGAAAGCACTTTATTTTATAAAGTGAGATGACCCCTCTTATTTCTCACTTTATTTATTATTTTTAGCTAAAGCGGCAAAATTAAACAAAAATGAAATATTCCAATTAGCAATGCTAATTAGGAATATTACAGTCTCCCCCGGCAGAATGTTGCTTGTCCTCAAGCAACTGAAGTGATGGATGTTGCAAGATCCTCTCATCCTCCCAAGTGGCATCCTCATCCGGCAAGTTCTTCCATCTCACCAAGAACTCCCTGATCTTCCTGCTCCGCAGCTGCCTCTCCCTAGTGTCAATAATAGCCTCCGGCTGTAACACCAGATGCCCCTCATCATCTGTAGGTGGTAACTCCTCGGTGACTGTCACATGCTGGCCCAGTGCCTTTTTCAGGCATGATACATGAAAGATGTTATGAATCTTGCTGCCTTGGGGCAGCTCCAACTCATACGCAACCTGCCCGATCCTGCGTATCACCCTGTAAGGCCCATAAAAACGGGGCTTCAGCTTCTCCGCCCCCTTCTGCTTGAGCGAAGACTGTCGGTATGGCTGTAGCCGTAGGTAGACCAGGTCTCCTACCTCAAAGTGTCTCTCCACCCGACCCTTATCAGCATACAACTTCTGCTGATTCTGTGTTGTGGCTATGTTGTCCTTGAGAGCTCGGAGGATATCTTGGCTCTCTTGGATCCAAAACTTGGCTCTCGGAGCCCTGCTAACACCAAACATCATGTCCACAAAAGATAAGGAATGATATCCATATAAAGCATAGAAAGGTGTCATACCAATAGACATATGGTGCGTTGTGTTGTAGCAGTACTCGCCCAAATGCAGCCACTTTAGCCATGCCCTCTGCTGCCCACTAACGTAGTTACGCAAGTAGCCTTCCAGCCACTTGTTAACTATCTCTGTCTGCCCGTCCGTCTGAGGATGATAACTAGTGCTCGGTGTCAACTCGGTCCCCACTAGTCGGAAGAGCTCCTGCCGGAATCCGCCCATAAAGCGGCTGTCCCTGTCGCTGACAATGGTCTTGGGTAGACCATGCAACCTGAAAACCTCCCTGAAGAACAGCTCCGCCACCTGTGCTGCCGTGTGATGTGCGGATATGGCGAAAAAGTGAGCATACTTCGTCAGCCGGTCAACTACCACGAAGATGCAATCCTTGCCCTGCACGGTGGGCAACCCTGTGATGAAGTCCATCGATATGCTCTCCCATTTCCCCTCCGGAATGGGAAGAGGCTGGAACAACCCTGCTGGATGGCTCATCTCTCCCTTGTTTCGCTGGCAAACATCGCACTCCCTGACATGCTGGAGTACGTCCTCCTTGAGGCCCTTCCATGAGAACCTCTCCCGGATGGCCCTGTATGTCTTGGTGAACCCCTGATGGCCCGCCAATGGTGAATCATGTGAATCCTGGAGTATCTTCTTCTTGAGCTGAGACCCCTCAGTCAAGAAGATCCTGTCCCTGTAATAGATGATCTCATCGACCACCCTGTACATGTCATCTGCTACCTGCCCATCCAGAACCTCGCATGCAAACCTATCCTTGGAGTACTCAACCAATAGTCGAGCCCTCCAATTAGCGTCCAAGCTCATGAGTGATAACGTGGCCGGTCTACGAGAAAGGGCATCAGCTACCACGTTATTCTTCCCTTTGACATACTCTATGTCAAAGTCGTAGGCCTGGATCTTGCTGATCCACTTCTGCTATCTCTCCTGCAACTGCTTCTGCTCCAGAAAGTACCTCAAGCTGTTATGATCTGTCCTCACCCTGAATCTGCCACCCACCAGGTACTGCCGGAATTTGGCCAATGCATGCATGATGGCCAGCATCTCCTTGTCGTATATGGGATACAACCTCTCGTGTGGAAGGAGCTTCCGGCTCTCGAAAGCAATCGGATGACCGTCCTGCATAAAAACTGCACCAATCCCCTCTCCTGATGCATCACACTCTAGGACAAAGGGCTGCGTAAAATCTGGCAACGCTAATACGGGACAACTGCTCATCACCTCCTTGAGCTTGTCAAAAGCTCGCTGTGCTGTGTCCGACCAACTGAATGCCCCCTTCCTCGTCAGATCCGTGAGGGGTGCGGCAAGCTGAGAGAAGCCCTTGACGAACTTCCTGTAGTAGGTGCAAATACCAATAAATCCCCGAAGCTCCATCACATTCCGCGGCTCGGGCCAGTCTCTGATAGCCCTGATTTTCTCCTCGTGGACTCTCACCCCGTCCACTCCTATAATGTGTCCCAGATACAGCATCTCTGTCAAACCGAACTCACACTTGGAGAGCTTGGCATAGAACTGCTGCTCCTCCAAGATGTGCAAGACTGTCTCAATATGCTGGAGGTGCTCCTCCCAAGTCCTGTTGTATATAAGGATGTCATCAAAGAAAACCAGCACAAACTTTCTCAGATGATCCCTGAAAATGTGGTTCATACATGACTGGAAAGTAGCAGGTGCATTGGTCAGCCCAAATGGCATGACCAGAAACTCAAAGTGCCCGTAGTGACACCTGAAAGCGGTCTTGGGAATGTCCTGTTCCCTCACGCGTATCTGATGGTACCCGGATCTCAAGTCAATCTTCGAGAAGAACCGTGCTCCTCTCAACTCATCCATCAGCTCATCGATCCTGGGGATGGGGTACCTGTTCTTTAGGGTCTTCTTGTTCAGAGCCCTGTAGTCAATGCACATGCGCAATGTGCCATCCTTCTTCTTCACCAGCACTACGGAAGAAGCAAAAGGACTAGTACTGGGCCGAATGTGACCAAGGGCCAGCAACTCCTGAATGGCCCGCTCTATCTCGTCCCGATAGGCCTTGGGATGCCTATACGGTGTAGTAATCACGGCCTGTATCCCCTGCTCAAGCTCGATCGTGTGCTCAAACCCCCGATCCGGTGGCTGCCCTGGTGGAATATCCCCGAAAACTATTGCATACCTGTCGAGAATAGACTGTAGATCAGGATGCACTGTCTGCCCTGTATCCACTGCCTCTGAAGCCCGCAACTCTACCGCCCACTCTATATCTCCCTTGCGGAAGGTAGCCTCCATGTTGTGTGCCGACACCGTCTGAGGTGGGTATGTGTGCTGCCCCCGTATCTTCTCATGCTTCCCCGTCTTGGGATCATCCCACTCCATCTCTAGGGCCTTCCAATCTGTCGTGACCTTCCCTAGAGTAATGAGCCACTGAACTCCCAATATCAGGTTGGTGTCCGGAATGTCCACCACAAAGAAGTGATCTGTCAATGTATAAGTGCCCATCGTCACTGATAACTCCGGAACATATCGAGAACATGCCATGGTCTGATCTCCTGGGACCAAGACAGAAAACACATCAAAGCCCTCCGTCTGTAT
This sequence comes from Pinus albicaulis, assembly GCA_034641835.2. NCBI lineage: Eukaryota > Viridiplantae > Streptophyta > Pinopsida > Pinales > Pinaceae > Pinus > Pinus albicaulis. Next base: position 935,103,780 of record CM076581.1, on the reverse strand, counting down.
GCCTCTCCGCTCAACCATCTGGGCATCAATAAAATTGTGGGTGGCCCCACTATCGACTAAGACTGAAACCTGCTGTCCGCGCACTGTCCCCTGTACGCGCAGAGTCAAGTACTTGGGGACTCCCCGCAATGCGGCTAGGGCTCCCCCAGTGGGTGCAAACGATGCCCCACCTGTCGCGGGTGGTGGAGGTGGTAAGGTACTCTGTGCTGCATAACAATCTCTTGCCTCCACATCATCCCCATCATCCTCTTCTCCACTGCTCTCGGAGAAGACCTCTATGAAATGTGCCTTCCCTGCCGCACATCTGTGTCCCGGTGCCCATGGCTCCTGGCAAGTGAAGCACAACCGCTTCCTCCTCAGCTCTCTCCTGGCCTCATCATCAAACTGCCCTCGTCCGGGATTCGCCTTGAGGCCGAGAGCCTCGTGTCCTACCCTTAGGCTGGTAAGCACGATACTGCGGGGATAAGGTGGGCAGGAGTCACAGGTAAGACATCCTATAAGTCTCGAGTCCTGCTGATGGCATCCTGTAGTGTAGCCGGTTTGTTCAACCGGACTAGGCCACGAAGTGGCTCTGACAGCCCCTCCACAAACATATAAACCATCCTGGCTGCCGATAAGTCAGGTACCATCACTGAAACCCTCAAGAAATCTGAAATGTATGCCTCTGCACTCCCAGTCTGTTTGAGCTTGGTCAGCTCAACAAAATGCTGCTTCGGATCCCTCCTGTCAAAGCGCTCTACCACCCTCCTGGTAAACTCGGCATATGTCGTCACTGTGGAATGCCCGAGTGTCGCCATCCCATGAAACCACCAGTCCTGAGCCTCACCCTCCAGATGCAATGTAGCCACCTTAATGGCCTCTGACTGCGACACCTGGTTAAGCTGGAAATAGATGTCCAGCTTCTCCACCCAGGATTTTGCCGAACTGTTTGATGAGCCATCAAACGTGGGCAAATGGAATCTACTAGCCGCGCGGTGGTCATCGCGGTGGTGCCTGTGCCCCTTGTGATGATCACGGGGTCTAATGCCATACTGGACATGGAGATAGCTCTCGAAGGTGAGAGAATCCATGAATGCTTGTCCGTACGCCTGATACTCTGCAAAAACGGCCGCCATCTGGGCCGGATCCATCTCTCGCGGCGCTGCCGGCCACTCGTCCTCTGCTAGGAAGGTAGGCATGGTAGGTCGCGTGGGTGCTGGAGCATCCCTCTGTGCACCTCCCCGTACTCCTGCCCCTGTGTCCTCTGGCAAGAATGTGGGCATAGTGGATCGCGTGGGTGCCTGAGTCGTCACAATGGGGATAGCATCGTGCACTGGTATGTGGTGAGACATACCCGATCCCTCTCCGACCTGGAAAACCCTAGGGGGTTCTCTCTGTGCTACCTCTACGGCTGCGAGCCTCTGTGACATATCCTGCATGTGATGCAGGATTGCATCCAGTTTTTTATCTGTGTCTGCCATCGGATCCCGCTGCTCTGTGCCCCTCACAGGCTGCTCCGCCTCTGAATCTGTCTCAGGTGGCTCCTGATCAGAATCACTTCCCCCGAAAGGAAACTTCCACCTACTCTCAGCTTCTCTGCGTCTCCTCCGATGGATGTAGGGATTATCCCCGGGCGTCATAGACTGCTAGCACCACAGGCTGAGCCAGAACTATGCTCTGATACCACTGTAATATCCCCAACGGGAAAATAGGCAGCAATACAAGCATACAACTATATAGAAAAATGCCGGAAACAGAATATAGAGCAAGTACACATAAAATTCCAGAAATGCTAAGCCATTTTATTAATCTGAGAATATAAAGGGGTACAATGGATAATCAGAATAAGAGCACCTATCCTTGCACCAGGCAAGTGAAGAACCCTCTCAGAAACAGGAAATGGCTACTACGAAAGCCTTCCCAATTTCTTTGGAAAAAGCGCCAAATGGCTATTTGCTCACAGAAAGAAGAGAAAGCTTGGAACTAGAAATTTGAATCCCCTTGCCGGAATGAGCTAAAAATCTCTGAGATCTTTTTTGTACTTTCGGCTGGCCAGGACAAAACCCGAAATCATAGAACAGAACGGACCACCTCCGAAAATCACCTCAGAACTCCTCCTCCTACAACGCCTCCAAGAGCAGTATGACTCAATACGTTGAGAAGGGTGATCATCTGCAAAACCTCGGATGAAATGGCAACCTCCTGAGGTGAAAAAGCCAGCCAGACCAACGCAAAACACCCCACAATACATTGCTCAACCAGCAGAGCTGCGTCCTCCTGCTGGCTGCGTCCTCTCTTTGGTACAACGCGAGTCACTCAGGGCGGCTCGTGCAAACGTCCACCGAAATCCCGCGCAAATCCTGCGCCCAGAGCGGAAGGAAAAACCTTGCTCGAGCAGGCACTCGAAGTCCCCCGGAGCCAAGGGTGAGATCTTCGACCGGAGACACTCAGTTCGCACTAAACAGTGCTGCAGACCGACTAAACAAGCGGTGAGCTGAAGTAGACAGAAGTCTAGCTCTCAATATCAATATCATATCAACAATGCCAAATGGAGTGGAAACCCCACCTTTTATAGTGCTAAACTCCCTCCAAAACCTTAACTGCGTCCTTCACCCTCCTTGGCCTGTGTAGTTACCCTTGGGTCAGTGTGAGGCCTCCCCTCATACACGTGTGGACCCCCAAGGCCACCCCTTTAAGTTACAACGTCAATCAACTAGGAAAGCACTTTATTTCATAAAGTGAGATGACCCCTTTTATTTCTCACTTTATTTATTATTTTTAGCTAAAGCGGCAAAATTAAACAAAAATGAAATATTCCAATTAGCGATGCTAATTAGGAATATTACATTTCAAAGCTCCATGATGCATATGCGCCATCCTCCGGTGCCATAACTCACACAAGTCTCTACTATTGGTGGTACTAGTGTGAGTGCTACTAGATGTGCTACTCACCAATGCTCTTGCCAACTGAAAATTGAACCTGTATAGTTTCCCAAAGCGGACTCCAATCACTTTGGCCGAAGTGATGGAAGCTCCCCTGGGATGCATCAATACCTTTCCTCCTAAGAAAGTGATGTCAAACCCCTTCTCCTCCATAACAGACATTGAAATAAAGTTCTTCTTCATTCCCAGAATATACAAAACATCCATGACCTTCAAAGGACGCAAAGACTCCCTCTCAAAGGTCACAGTCTCCACACCAACAGCTCTCACAGTACGGTCATCTCCTAGAGCAATCTCAATATCAAGTGCCCTATGTGCAAGCTCTGAAAAGAACTCATGTGCACCTATCATATGGCGGGAAGCCCCACTGTCTATGTACCACACATCGGATGATGTACTCCTACTAGATGTAGAAGCAATAAATGCAAAGTCCCTGTCAAACTGTGAAGAAAACTGCTCTACCTCTGCTGAAGCTGAAGTACCCTTCTTCCCCTTGTTTTTCCTCTCAGCACACGTAGAAGCATAGTGTCCCCTCTTTTGACATGCCCAACATTTGACTTTGGACATATATGTATCTTTCTTCTTCTTCTTCTCCTTTCCCTTAGCCCCATTTGATGAGGCCCCTTTCTTGGCCTTCCCTTTGTTCTTCCCCCTGGCTGTCAAGGCTACATTCTCCTCATCTACTATCTTCACCCCACCACAGCTAGTCTTTCGTATCACATGCTGCACACAATCATCCCAGAATCTGTCCCAATTGGGGAAGATTCTCCCTAGAGGTATCTCCAAAGACCTCCCAAGACTTAGGAAGTCCCGCTACAGCTATCTTGACTAACACTGTGGGTGCAACTGCCTCACCAATAGCAATCAAATCATCACGTACCGGTTTGACCCTACCAAGATAATGAACTACACTTTCAGCCTTTGTCATCCTAATGTTCTTTAATTGTTCTTTGAGTACCATCTTCCTGCTCTCATGGTACTTTGATAGAGAGTGGTTGAGTTGTCCACATCTAATATGCATATGTGTTTTAACTTTTCTCTCACCTGAGGAACCACATGATCCTTCAGACTGTCCATCAAAATCTTTTTTGCCTTTGCATTAGTTTCTATGAATTCAGCAAGTTCATTTGTAGCAGTAGGAGGTACAACCTTTTGTCGCACTATGTCCCAAATTGCTGCCTCCTCAAACACTATCTAAATTCTGTCCTTCCAAATGGCATAGTTGGATATCCCATCCAGTGTGTCCTCTATCCTTAAGAACATGGCCATGACTGTTGTCCAAAATTTACAAAACCACGAAAATGGAGAAATGAACTTTCCAGCACACCTTGTTGTCCCAAAAGTTCAGTCTTCGTGAAATTTCACCTTACTGTCCCAAAATATCAGTTTGTTGTCCAAACTGAGTTTGCTATCCAAAAATTCGGTTTGTTGTCCCAAACTATTGTTTGTTGTTCAAACTACAATTTTCATCTTGTAGCTCTGATACCATGTTGAAATTTGATGACTAAAAAGTTTCCCCAACTTGATTTTAATTTCACCTTATCACTCCCATTCACTTAAATGCCCTTTTCCCATAAACATACATTCAACATATAGAATTCTGGAAACGAAATTTCAGATTAAAACACATGGGACTATCAACACATGCTGAAAATAAATATGGACATAAACAGACCAGCAACACATAAAAAAATAAACAAATTTTTGGTCAACTTAGACCCAGGCAAAACCCCTTCAATCTTCTCCAGGGAAAACCTGTTAGAGAGCTCTTCAAATTTATTTATCTTTCAAGTTCAGGAAAAATACATTTGCAGACAAAACAAAACAGAAAAGTACAACTTATCTCTTCAACCCAAAACTCCTTGAAAACCGTGCCCACTTTGCCCCGATTTTTGTGCCCACTTGAAGCTGCAATTATGTACTGTACGGATACAGACTGTACTATCTGGATTTCATATGGACTATATGGATTTCCATACTGCTATACGAACTGTATGGTTTTTTTAATTTCTCAAAAACTTCTCCCAAACTGCGTGCAGCTCACAACATGAAATGTTGTTTGTACTGTACCTTCTATTGTCTTCTATGCCTTAATTTTCGTGTCCAACTTTGCCCAGAAATCACTCCTTCAGCTTTCTGCAACACACTTCTCCTTCAGAACTTTTCTCTAGCCCTCAGCCTCTTTTCTCCAATCTGCTCATGAAAAATGAATGAATGAATGCGGTCTCCATTTTCTTTTCCCCTTTTTGTTTCCCTAAATGACTTTTGGGCAACCCTAAGATCTAATAGCTCAGATTCATTTAGATCAAGGGATGAGAATAAATATGCATTTAATTCTCACTTTCTATTTTTTAACTCACCCATAAAATAAAGTACCCATATTGTACTTTATGTCTAAAGTCACTTTTCACTTTATAATTTAACATTGACTTTACCACTTATAAAGTCACTTTCACTTTATAATTTAACATTGACTTTACCACTTGTAAAGCCACCTTCTCTTTATAAGGTCACACTTAGGAAAATAATTATTTTGGACATTTTTCCCTAGGTAGAGACTAACCCATGAGAAACCACTTGTCCAAGGTACATTAAAAATCAACAATGTTTTCCAGCTGCACAACCCTGACAAACACCTTCATGATCTACCTTGAATTCGAGCATACCTATGACCATCTTCCTTGCATCAGGTAAGGCTTTATAATGAAGGTGAGCAAACCTCCATGCCATAATTCAGATTGAAGAGAAGTGTTGCAAGTCATAGCTCCCAAAGGACTTCCTCCAACTTGATAGAGACCTTCAACCCTAAATCCAAGTGTAAATGCATCTTCTGTTTCTTCCTTCTTTGAATCGTTGTCTTCCTTGACCTTGTCTCTTAGGACCATTGTTGTTCTTCCTCTTAGCATGAGTGGAGAATGCAATGGGCTCATTTCCATTTGAAGGCTTGTCTCTCTCCATCATCCTCGTCTCTTCTTGAGGGAATCTAGTCAACAATTCATCGAATCCTGGAATCATGTCATTGTTAAGGATAGTGGTGATAAACACATCCCAAGCTTGTGGGAGACCTCCAACAGCAATAAGAGTGGGCTCCTTGTCAGCAACAACTTCTCCAATAGATAGAAGATCATTTTTTATTTTGGTAATCCTCGTGAAGTAGGATTGGATAGATTCCCCTCTAACCATCTTGATGTCCTTCAGCTTGTTCTTGAGAAAGAGGATTTGGTTTTCATTGTTGGCTTTCAACATCCCAACCAACTTGTCATACATCTCCTTAGATGTGCCCAAATCAGAAATGTAAGCAACCAAATGTTTTAGAATCGAGTCTTTGATGATCTTCTTAGCTTTGACCTCACCTTTCTTATACTTTGTCTTAGTAGCAATGGATGCATTTGAAGAAGGCTCCACAACTTTTCCCTGCACATATCCCATGACATCATTTTCTTACAAAGTCAAGTCCAACGACATCTTACATGATAGTCAGACTTATCATTGAGATTATTCTCAGACTTGAAGTAAGATGGGGAAGCCATTGAGCCTTTGTCCTTGTCTAACAAATCTTTGTGATTTCTTTTCTCTCTCTTGCTTGGGCTTTGTCTCCACCTAGCTCTGAAACCATTTCACTTTATTTAATAATGGTATATTCTATGCTTAGCACAATTTACTTCAATGTTCTTTAAGCAGCCCAATAACAATATCCAATTAGTTCCAGTAGCAATCACATTAACTTAAGAACATTGAAGTAAATTGTGCTAAGCATACAACATACCATTGTTAACTAAAATTAACAAGTGGACTATCTAATATCACAAGAAATTAGTCATTCTAACTAATACTCATACAATATGAATCATACATTAATGACTTACCCTACATACCTAATCCCAAAAACAACATCTCATATGACGAATTGCAAAAGCAACCCAGTTGTTTAAAGAAGTAATTTGTAACCATGGCACCTGAAATAAGGAGTGGAAAATATTTCAATACGATTCCTCCAAAATATGTTGAGAAACAATTTCCAATAAACTAAATGTATCTAGAAAGTCATGCATATGAGTTGTTTATCTAGTTTGATAATAAGATGAGAGGGTTGTTTGCAAATTGGTCAGTGTTTGTTTTGAATTTTTTAAACAAGTTCCTTGATCATGAAAGTTGAGCATTTTAAATGTGAACCAGAAACATATCAAAAGAAGGATCAAGGATTATAACAGAAGAATCAAGATCTTGAAAGTACTGATGCAAACCTTAATTATGAAGTGCATCCCTACAATGTAAATTGAAAGAGCGAGTTAACAAAGCAAATAAATTGAAATAACAATTACAAGAATTGGAGAAAATGATTTGTGACTTGAAAATTAAGGGTCAAGAACTAATTACATAAGATGTTGCAATCCATTGTGATCAAGAATCATAAAGAAAACTCGTGATCTAAAGAAAAAGTTTGACAAGATCATGTTAGACAAGGACAAAGAAATTAATCATTTAAAGAATCAAAGTTAAATCTTACTAAGAAAAAAATAACCTTGAAGGATATAACAAACCTAAAAATCGATGCAAAAATTGTTGATGTTTTGGGTAGCATCAGGAGTATTCTCACATGTGGGGCAAGTGGGCTAAGTGATGGGGCTTTGCACCCATAGACCCATGGTATTCAAATAACCCGTGGTATAGACCCACGGTAGTACGATGGTGAATGATTCATTCTTGTGTGGCTTGACAAGAGAGTTGAGTTGTATGAGCAAGGTCAAAAGCACCGAAAGGGCCAAGAGGTCCACATAGGGTTGAAAGGGTCGAGCGGGAATGGAAGGGATGGAAGGGATGGAAGGGTCGAGAGGGCCGAGCAAGGCTGGAAAGGTTGTGAAAGCACAAAAACGTGCAATAACACAAGACTTTGAGAGAGGAGTTATCTCATGTAAGAAAGAGATTCGCATGAGTCATATTGCTGGTTTGTTGTGAGTGAGATACTTAGTTGTGTTGGGTCCGAGAAAATAGCACGAAGTAGAAAAGGAGATCCAGATCAGCTAGATCGAGGACATATCTAGGGCTTGATCCACTGGATCAGATCCAGGGTAATTATTGTATACGTAATTTCCTCCATGACCATTACCCTAGTAAGGGAGCCTAAGTAGGTTCTCGGAATAATTTAATGAAGGCTGTTGGTTGGGAAAAACTTGTGTGCATGATCTAATTGTTGTTTTCTTAAAGTTTCGGATATGCTAAATTTGTTGCTTGTTAGGCACATCAATGTATTTCAATTCCTTCATTGTGTAAAGTTAATAGGTGTTGAAAATGTAACTAGTGTTGGTCTTCATAATGTAAAAAAATGTAATTTTTATCATTGACATATTTATTATTATTCTTATTTTTGGTCAAAGCATGTTCTTCATGGTTATGAGAGTCAAAAGAGTCAAAAAGAATTTATTATGAATCAAAAGAAGTATTTGAGTCAAGTCCCATTTGGACTTTTGAAAAAAAAAAGGGAATTTTGTTTTTGAGTCAGAGTCAACACAAGACCAAGTCGGGCCTCCTTGGACAAGTCAGCCAAGTGGCACCTATTTGACCCTCTTGGACAGCTATGTATAAGAGTCAACTTGACCTCTTGGAGAATCATTCATTCATCACATTATCCTCTATCTCTCTGATTGGTCAAGAAGAAAAAGGAACCGAAGTCAAATAAAGAGAAGCAATTCAAAGGAAAGAGAAGATCGAAGTTTTCTATGCTACTACAGGCCCGAAGTTTCAAGCGCCAAATTTTCAGAAGGTTGACTAGCGTTGACTTTGACTTGATTGGAGGAGACTTGGAGGAGAGTTGATTTGGTTCTTTGTAGCAGTTTCTAGTCTTGGTCTTGGGTCTTGGATATCTCATTTTGATCTAAATCTATAAGAGAAGGACTTATGGGTTTTACCTCTAGTGGGGGTTTTTCCCTGGCTTGGAGCCTAATTTCTAGGGTTCTTCGTCTCTTTGTGATCTTTATGTTTTGAAGATTTGTATAACTTCTTGATGAAGAGAACATTAAATTTAATAAGAAACCAACAAACATTCACAAGTAATTATCAAGACAAAGAAATCATCCTATATCCAACTACACTTGATTTCTCAACAATAGGAAGTTGTTACCAGAACTAGTGTGTTTGTGTGTGAACTGAGTATAGTGCCCAAAATATAACTTGGTATCAAAGTAGGTTTCTAAGAAATACAATTACATCTAAGATTTACATAGGTGACAACTCTGAGAGGGAGTTGTAGAAATTGTTGCAGGTAGGACAGTGTGTTGAAGACCCATGCCAAGAGAGTTCACTAAGTATGGCCAACTGCTTGAGAGGGCTGACAAGGCAAGACCAAGATGGTCAAAGTGTTGAGATAGCCATTGGAGATCCAAGTGAGAAATTTGGAATGAAGGTTAAGCAGAAACTTTGAGGCCGAGAAGACTTGCGATCTAGACTCAAAGGGAGTCAGCAGCTCAGAGGAAGACAACCTTTAGGTTTAAAAAGTCATGGTACAAGATGACCATGACAGATGCTCAAGAGCGGGAAGCTCCTAAGAGCAAGGTGTCTTTGAAGAAGGGCCCCTACTATTGAAATTCCAATACAAGGGGGAATTTATATACATGATAATTACTTGTGGAATTATTTAGTATTCTTCTTTCATTTTTCCTTTATTATTCATCAAAGAATTACCATTTAAAATAAGAAAATAGAGATCATAGTGCACAAAATGTTGAGATTTGTGGAGTGTTGGGGTAGCTTCAGATGTGCTCTAGCTCCCAAACTTTGTGGAGGGACTATAGTACATGAGATCTCCAAGACCTAGAAAGGGATTTGAGAAATTCATCTGATTTAAGAAAAAAATAATTAATTAATATTTTTAATTAAGGACCCTAAGCCTGACTTAGGAAAATTAAAATATTAAAGGTCATTAATTTAAACATGTGATGGAAATGACTTAAATCACACGGATCAAGCTTTCTGTTAATCTTAGCCGTCGAATCAAGATTAGATCACGGTCGTTGGTTTCCCAACGAGAAAGTATAATGGAAAGGCTTGGGGTTAGTTGGAGAACACACACATAGAGGCAGAGCACTGAGACTAAACTGGAATTCTAGGGCGTGGTTTGCTAGGAATTTCCAGAAGTGTTTCAGCTGCAACAAGGGGTAGTATTGGCTAAGGGGATGATCTGATCCCAGAGCCAAGAGTCAGCAAGAGGCAGAAAAGCAGTCAGAGCAGCGTAGAGGGAGCAACAACTACGTAGCAGCTGCGCAACACAGAGGGCTTCAGTGCTACGCAGGCCCAGAAAAGGCAGCGCAGAGGGCTTCAGTGCTATGCAGGCCCAGAAAAGGCAGTGCAAAGGTAACAGGAGGCCATCAGGGCTTACACAGGTCTAGTTAGGGAGGCGCAGGGACTGCGTCACCTAGTCTGGGGTTACGTGGGCCTCTCCTGAGCAGCACAGGAGCACTAATAGGCTAGCAAAGTTGACGCAGAGGACTTCAGAGCAGCGTTGAGGTTTATGAAGACAAAAAGGGGCAGAGTTCTATAAATCTTGTATGAGGGTGTGAATCAGTCTAGTTTTTCGTCTCCGAAACTGAGGTATTGCTGCAGATATTTGTTTTTCTCTATCGAGTTAACAGTAAGGTGCCCAGATTTGTTGTACTTAGAATCTACTTAATAAATAAACCCTCTAGCAGTTTCCCGCATTTGGTTTTTCCGGGGACAATTGTCCAGAAAATCTTGTGTGTCACTTTGTCTATGTGCATGTATTCAGTTTAGATCTGTATCTGTGAAGAACAGTTAATGTGTTTGCATCGATGTTAATGCTGAAAGTTCAGATGAATAACTTGATTAAGTAGGAGAAGTATAACCATATTTAACAGTAGGGTTTCTGCATAAGTAATATTCAGAATTTTTCACATGGTATCAGAGCGATTGCAGATCTAGTTGGATCACCAGCAAGAAGACTGAAGAATCCTTGCTGCAGAAAGCAGCAATAGCCGCAGAAAGCCGGACCAGAGAGGACAGCATAGCAGCAGAAGGGAGGAGAGCCACGCAGAGGTCGGAGTGACGCAGTCTCCACGCAGGCCCACGTACTTATGGCGCAGAGGCAGTGCAGAGACAGTGCTGGGACTGTGTAATATCCCCAAATTAGCAATTACCTAATTGGGATATTAATTTTGATTAATTTCGGCAAATCCTAATGCTGGGCGGAAATAAAGGAGTGATGGGACCCATGAATAAAACATTAGAATAAAAGCACTTTCCTAAGGTCATTGGACAGATTAAGTAAAAGATGAAGTGGGGCCAATGAGGCCAAGTGACAACGCAGGAGAGGAGGCACTTAGGACAAAGCAGTGTTAGCGCAGTGGCAGCAAGGGAGAGGCAGCGCAACGTGGCACAGAGGGACAACGCAACATAGGTGGGCCCAAGGAAGTTTAGGGGTTCACAAGCATAAAAGGAGAGGATGGCAGCCTTTCTCATTCATTCTTGCATCTTATGATTTTTTGTTTTTCAAGACTAGAGCACGCTCAGGCTATTAAGTTGGGTCTGCAATGTTGTTTAGCACAAGGGTATCTCCGAGCAAAGATCCCAACCTCGTCCTCGGGGGACTTCGAGTGCCCACTCAGGAGAGGAGCCATACCATCAGTTTTGGAGAGCAGCAATACCATTTCAGCCTCAAGATTACGTAGTCACTTCTAGGGGCAACGCAGTCTTCTAGGGAGATTATGCAGTCATAGAGAGGAGCAATATCCGGAGGAGAGAACTTCACGAGATTTCAGTCGGGAGATGGCGAGGGGATTAGCCCTTCCATAGCCGAGTGAATCAGAGAGTTGGAGGCCCTTCTTTCAGTGTTTTCATCAGAGAGGCCAACGTACCCAGCAGGAGAGCGTAGCCATCCCTGGAGGGTGAATTTTCGGGGGAAGCCTTTCCAGAATTCCTTCGCGGGTTTTTCTAGGTTTATTAAGGAGAAGCCAAGATTAGTTTGGTAGAATTTTCTAGGCAGACTTGAGGTGTCAAACAAAGATCCTAACTCAGCCAGCAGCGATAGGAGTTGGGGAAATTGGGCCAAAATTCCGGGGTCAACATTTGGCCAATTCCTTCGTGGGTTTTTGTGGGTTTCTGGAGTAGAGTCTGGGGTTAAATTTCCGGAATTTTCTAAGCAGTGTAGCAGGCCCTAGTGGCATTTATTCGGGAGCAGCAGTAACATCTCTAGCAGATTGCAGCACAGAGCTATAGCCATACAGCGTACCATCCATGTGGGATTTCAGCACTGATTCAGAGGGCTTCTCTAGCTCGCCTTGAGCAAGCCCAGGTGCCTTCATTCCAACACCTCCATTGTACTCATTTCTAGCAAATTAATAAAATGGCTCAGCAGTATTTTATGGCTCCGTGGGTGTTTTGATATCAGTTTTTGCTTTTTTGTCTCCTTAATATCTTTTAGCCTGTTATTATTGTTATTTTCCCATTTGGGATATTACAGTGGTATCAGAGCTTCGTTCTTGGCTCAGCCATCGAGATCTCTTCCTATGAACAAGGAGGGTAGGCAAAACCTTACCCACCAAAGCCAATAGAGGTGGCGAATATGGGGAAGTCAAGGAGCAAAGGGGAAGCAGCATTTGGTAACATTTTTGAGGTACTAAATGATTTAGCCAAAGGACAAAATGGAATGTTGGAAAGGCTCAAGCAATAGAATAGGAATGAGAGCATCCATCAGGAATCCCTAGTTGGGGAGACTTTGGGGGTCTCACAACAGTGTGACCACCCTTTACCAGCCACTCACCCACCAGCCTTCAGTAGGCCACCAGGATCATGATGCCTACATTCTTACCTCCAGTACTTAGTGAGCAAGGTAGGCGACATGATCATATACCCATGGGCGATTATTTCCGAGAATGGCAGTCCATGGGGGAGAACTTCAGAGCGGCTTTGTCCTTCAGAGATTACTGCCAGTTCAGGCGGGATGAAGAAGGAAGGAACAGTGGGGGGTCTAGCACGCAGAGTTCAGAGTTGCAGCGTAGCATTGGGAGGACACCTTTTCCCACATATGATGGATCCAATGATTGCACGACTCAAGATCGGGTGGAAAAGTTGGACACCTCTTTCCAGCTTTACGAAATAACAGAGGGGGAGGGCACACAGGATTGTGGGGAGCTCGTAGATACACCTAGTGTGTCGCAGGACTCACCCTTGTTGGAGACTTCCTTGACCGTGTCAATTGACATCTCAGTAGAGAGAGTAGAGCCTACCCCAGTATAGCCATCCATTGAGGTGATGACTGGAGTCGTGTCCGAGTTTTTGGGTGACAACCGCACACAGCAAATGGGTGAGGTGCCAGGAGATGTATCCACCTTTGATGAGGCGCTAGGAGATACAGAGGTATTGGGCGATGGTCACACACAACGGTGTCATCAGCTTCAATCCGACCTTCTAGTTTTGAAAGGGAAGGCCACATTAGCACGAGAGGCTATTTTGTTGCAGAACGAGGAACTTGAGGGCATGAGAGTGGTTTGTGCCGAGTCAGCGGCCAAGTTGGCCCACATTGAGGAATGGTTGGATTCCCTAATGGTACAGCTAGAGGGCACATTGGAGTGTCAAAGTAGCCCCCTTCTGGCATACATAGACAGGGCTAGCAGCACCGTTGGATCACCTCTTCCCATTGGAGAGAGAGAGGCGGAGCCACCTAGTCAGATCTCATATATTGACTGGGATAGCGGAATGAGACGATTAAAGTTGCACAAGGTGCAGCATCCACATGTTGAGGTTGGATGGCGAGAGATTTTGAGTTGGTCCCTGGTGGAGTGGGCTATGGAGATGGTGGTGGACCCGGGTGTAGTTCAGCATGAGTTTCCAGGCGCTGGGAATACAGGAACCCCAAACTGGCATTGGGATCCAGGTGGGACTACTTGTCGTTTCCCAAGCAGGTCAGTGGACTATGTCTTGGAGGGTACAGTTGACCTAGTAGTTGAGCGTACACATTCGCTTGGGAAGTTTCAGTTAGGTCCAGTGGCCAACTAGTTTATGGGCAGACTCCTTGGGTTGTGTTGGTACGACACTTGTACGCGGGGTCAGAGGCTGATCAACATACTTTGGCAGGAGCTTGCCGGAGGAGGTGGCATTGGCAGGCCACCAGACGGTGCCTTGTATGGAGCCAAGGATTCTTCACCTTTGTGTGGGGCACAGAGGTCGCAGCAGAGCCGAGCAATGGTGGCATCACTACTGACACATAGGAAGATTCACTTCTCGGCCCCTCGGGGAGGGTTTGGAGTGATGATCCATTCATCGGCAGGTGTAGTGATGCGACAGTGGAGGTGATGATACCGATTGGGGGTGGTCCGACATGTAGAGACACAACTCTAGGCCATCACATCCAAGGATGTGTGGTAGCATCTAGCATTGAGCAGTGGACTATCAGTGGACATGGAGGTGCATGGTGGTGTACCATAGTGTGTGGGACATGCGAGGAGTGACTAGTGCCTTGACACAGACAAGGCACGAGACGGTACAGGGTGGTACAGCAGTAGCAGGGGGTATCCAACGGTGTACAGGGGTATGTCACAATGTGCAATGGCATGTCGAGGAGTACATGGATGATTAGTGGTATGCAGGGGTGTACGATGCTGCACAACAGGGTCTTAGAGTATTTCCTCTAGGGAGACTCATGGATAGGGACACCGGACATACCTTGGGGGGTAGTTCACCCAGGATCGACAGGGAGACAAATGAGCGATACTTGACGATATCCGTGGGGACTCACATGCCTGACCCTCTTCTACATCACTCACAGGCACAGTCGATTCTGTTTTTGTCCTTTGGCACTCTGGGCATGAGCAGCGGGGCACACGAGGCTCACCCAAGATATTTGGATGACACTCAACACACTAGTGGAGAGACTTCTCAGTAGTGGCACCGGGCGATGCACTAGTCGACAGCCACAAGATAGGGGATGAGATGATCATCTGCAGGGGTGGCACATCAGTCATCACTGAGCCTATGCCTAGGGAGCGGGTCATGAGGGAGACATGCATCACTCTTTTCTCAGGGCATGTCGAGACCATGCATGAGCAGAGGATACTGGGTACAGCAGAGGAAGCACCCCAGTATGTATATGGGCTCCAGAAAATGCATCGGCACATTATCGAGAGGGTGGATGGTAGACCCAGTGGAAATGGTTGGCAGGGACAGGAGGGATCCACATACCTTGAGTCGATTGCGAGTAACAAATATCCATCTACTGATTGCATTCAGGGGGTGGTTATTTGTCACATATGGCTTTCAGCGGTCATCAGTACTACACAGTGGCAAGCACAGGGCAGGTTAGCATGCATCATATTTTCCCGTGATATATGGACCCTCTATATTGGTCACATGCAGGGACTAGAGATGAGGCACGAAGGGATTCCTGCAGTTGTCAGAGCTATGGTGTAGAAGGTCCGACTATGGGATGCAGAGATTCAGTTGATTGATAGTCCCTTTTGTCTCATGATGGTTGGAGTCAGGGCAAAGAGTGATCTAGTTCACTGTTGGGTTGGAACATGGGGGTACACAGAGGCCTTCATCAGATGGCAAGGCAGACTTTCTCTGTTGCTGCATAGATTCAGAGCTGCATTCGAAGGGGTAGGTATTGGCATCATGGCGGTGCCTAGGCCAGATGAGCTTGTCTCTAATAGATCTCCTGCCACTAGGCCTCAGGAGAGGAGGATACAGTCTGCGCATGATGGGGAGTATCTCATGATCAGAGTAGAGCAGCATCAGCATGGTGGTACCTCTACGAGATTAGCAGGAGACTTGAGCATTACAGCTCTAATCAGCTTGATAACCTCTAGGGGTGAGTTGTATACTACATGGGGAGATCATGAAGATCTTCCATTAGGCTTTAGTGAGTCACTGATGGAGTGGGGGACTTCATTAGCATGGCAGTATGGTGAGTGGAGCATGTGGAGCTTTATGTTGGACAGGATGGCTTGGGATCCTGGCATTGAGAGATCCCTTCATATCAGGGTGATGCAGAGGACAAGGAAGATTCAGTGGCGCATTTGGGACCCAGGCACATTTTGCAGTGACGGTGGGGAGCATCAGCTAGAGAGGAGGCTTGTTCGGGCATTGCTTGAGGACAAGCAATTTTTGGCGAGGAGGACTGTAATATCCCCAAATTAGCAATCAGCTAATTGGGATATTAATTTTGATTAATTTCGGCAAATCCTAATGTTGGGCAGAAATAAAGGGGCAAGGGGACCCATGAAGAAAACATTAGAATAAAAGCACTTTCCTAAGGTAACTGGACAAATTAATTAAAAGATGAAGTGGGGCCCATGAGGCCAAGTGACATTGCAGGAGAGGAGGCACTTAGGACAGCGCAGTGGCAGCGTGGGAGCGGCAACGTAGCATGGCATAGAGGGACAGCGCAACATAGGTGGGCCCAAGGGAGTTTAGGGGTTCACAAGCATAAAAGGAGAGGAAGGCAGCCTTTCTCATTCATTCTTGCATCTTATGATTTTCTGTCTGTTAAGACTAGAGCATGCTCAAGCTGTTAAGTTGGGTCTGCAGTGCTGTTTAGCACAAGGGTGTCTCCGAGCAGAGATCCCAACCTCATCCTCGAGGGACTTCAAGTGCCCGCTCAGGAGAGGAGCCATACCATCAGTTTTGGAGAGCAGTAATACCATTTCAGCCTCAGGATTACACAGTCACTTCCAGGGGCAATGTAGTCTTCTAGGGAGATTACGCAGTCATAGGGAGGAGCAACATCCGGAGGAAAGAACTTCACGAGATTTTAGCCGGGAGATGGCGAGGGGATTAGCCCTTCCATAGTTGAGTTTTTCAGAGAGTTGGAGGCCCTTATTTCTGTGTTTTCATAGGAGAGGCTAGCGTACCCAGCAGGAGAGCGTAGCCATTTCTACAGGGTGAATTTCCCAGGGCAACCTTTCCGAAATTCCTTCGCGGGTTTTTCTAGGTTTATTGAGGAGAAGCCAAGATTAATTTGGTAGAATTTTCTGGGCAGATTTGAGGTGTCAAACAGAGATCCTAACTCAGCCAGCAGCTAGAGGAGCTAGGAGAAAATTGGGCCGAAATTCCGAGGTCAACATTTGGCCCATTCCTTCATGGGTTTTTGTGGGTTTCTGGAGTAGAGTTTAGGGTTAAAGTTTCGGAATTTTCTGAGCAGTGTAGCAGGCCCTAGCGGCATTTCCTCGGGAGCAGCAACAACATTTCTAGCAGATTGCAGCGCAGAGCTATAGCCATACAACGTACCATCCATTGGGGATTTCGGCATTGATTCAGAGGGCTTCTCTAGCTCGCCTTGAGCAAGCCTAGGTGCCTTCATTCCAACACCTCCATTATACTCATTTCTAGCAAATTAATAAAATGGCTTAGCAGTATTTTATTGCTCCGTGGGTGTTTTGATATCAGTTTTTGCTTTGTTGTCTCCTTAATATCTTTTATCCTGTTATTATTGTTATTTTCCCATTTGGGATATCATTGACTATCTTCTCACGCAGAGAGCAGCCAGGGTGATGCAGTCCTGAAGCTGTTGTTGATTCAGAGTGCCAGAAGCAGTGCTGTAGAGCTTCAGTAGTTGTTGGTGGGGTTAAATTTCTGAAGGTGCAGAAATTAACCTGAGCACTAGTTGACAAACAGCGGGAGGAGAACAACTTCTTAGAGGATTTCCAGCCAAAGAAATCTGTAGTTTGATTAGAGGATCAAAGAGAGTTGATTCGTTGAGATTTGGCAGTCTTCCAAGAGAGGAAGTTAGTTGTCAGAGGGATCAGAGGGTGCATTTCTCGCCAGGGACCCTAGATCCGAGTCTCTAGCATATAGAGAAGCATTAGTTCCGACAGATTTACTGAGTAGATGGCATCTCAAGGACTACGTGATCAGGATAGGTTGGACGGCCTGTCCAACTTTGCAGTCTGGAAGGCCAAAATCTTGGCAGTCATGGAGGCATACGGTTTAAGGGAGCATGCAGAGAAATTCCTAGCCACGCCAACCAATGAGAAGCTCCTAGAGAAGCATGAAGAAGCAGCGGCACACGCCAAGCACTTCATCATGGATAGTGTCAAAGATAATGTAGTGCCTCACATAGCCGAGAAGATAACGGCTCATCATATGTGGGTGGCCTTGACCTCACTATATGAAGGAAGATCCGTCCAGAGAAGAATGCTTCTGGAGAATCAAATGAGGTTATGCATGATGGCCAAGGGAGAAGAGATCGAACCCTTCCTTTTCAGATTACAGGCGATCAGGGATCAGTTGACTGCCATGGGAGTGAAAGTGGAGGATGATGTGATGGTGAGGACTGCACTCAATGCGGTCACAGAGGACTGGGAAACTTTTGTCTAAAGTATCTTGAGCAGAGTAGACCTACCCAACTGGGATAGTATGTGGGCGATTCTCCATCAAGAAGAACTCCATTGGTTCACCAAGAAATAGTACAGCACCGGATCAAGTAAATTGAGGAAGGAAGAGGAAGAAGATGCAGCCTTGGCATGAAAGAGGCAACAAGGGAGGAAGAAGTGTGATCTATCAAAGATCAAGTGTTTCCAGTGCGGCGAACTAGGACATTTCGCCAGCAATTGTCCTGAAAAGAATAAGGACAAGGAAGCTTCTACCTCCAAGGCTGTTGTGGCGAATGATGGCTCCGAAGATGATGTAGCCATGAGTGCTCATACACCACGAAAGTGGGGCAACATGGATCTGTAGAGAAGCTACAGAGCAGTGGTGGGATCCTTGAGTAGCTCAACTCTTGGATCACATCAGTGCTACGGGAGCCTTAAGACAGTAGCAGGACAAGTGGAGAAGTGGGTGCAAAGAATCACAGATGGAGCAGAGGCGAAGCTAGATGCTAAGAGAGAGCAGCGCAGTGCAAATACAGCAGTAGCGTGGCAACGCAGTGCAGGCTAGCTTACGCAATGCAGAGCTGGAGCAGCGCAATGGCTTTAGGAGGACAGCGCAGAGCAGCAGCCTATGGAGCTTCAGTGATGAGGATGCAACCCAACTAACTTGTCTGTCAAAGATTGGGCAAGAGTTTTCAGTTGTTTCTCTCAGCAACTGAGTTGTAGTGCAGTAGTTGGCAGCACAATGCAGCAGATTGAGAGGGAGCTGTAGTACGAATGTGGCAGTGGCGATGGCAGCGTCATGGGCAGCAATATGGGAGAGTAGCAGCAGCGCAGTGATGAAGGGCAGCAGACCAAGCATCAGCGCAGAGACCCACACCAAAGATCAATAAAGAACTTCGAGGTGAAGTAGTGTTGTGCTAGAGCACTTTCCTTGCTAAGAGGGAGTGTTGAGATTTGTGGAGAGTTGGGGTAGCTTAGCTCCCAAACTTTGTGGAGGGACTAGAGTACATGAGATGTCCAAGACCCAGAAAGGGATTTGAGAAATTCCATCCGGTTTAAGAGAAAAATAATTAATTAATATTTTTAATTAAGGACCGTAAGTCTAACTTAGGAAAATTAAAATATTAAAGGTAATTAATTTAAACATGTGATGAAAATGACTTAAATCACACGGATCAAGCTTTCTTTTAATCTTAGCCGTCGAATCAAGATTAGATCACGGTCATTGGTTTCCCAACGAGAAAGTATAAAGGAAAGGTTTGGGGTCAATTGGAGAACACACACATAGAGGCAGAGCACTAAGACTAAGCTGGAATTCTAGGGCGTGGTTTGCTAAGAATTTCCAGAAGTGTTTCAGCTGCAGCGAGGGGTAGTATTGGCTAAGGGGATGATCTGATCCTAGAGCCAAGAGTCAGCAAGAGGCAGAGAAGCAGCAGTCAGAGCAGCACAAAGGGAGCAGCAGCTGCGCAGCACAGAGGGCTTCAGTGCTATGCAGGCCTAGAAAGGGCAGCACAGAGGCAGCAGGAGGCCATTAGGGCTTACGCGGGCCCAACTAGGGCAGCACAGGGACTACGTCACCTAGTCTAGGGTTACGCAAGCCTCTCCTGAGCAACGCAGGGGCACCAGCGGGCTAACAGAGTTGACGCAGAGGGCTTCAGAGCAGCGCTGGGGTTTCTGAAGACAGAAAGGGGCTGAGTTTTGTAAATCCCATTTGAGGGTGTGAATCAGTCCAGTTTTCCCTCTCCGGAACTGAGGTATTGCTGCATATTCTTGTTTTTCTCTATCGAGTTAACCAATAAGGTGCCCAAATTCGCTATACTTAGAATCTACTTAATAAATAAACCCTCCAGCAACTAGAAGAATGGTTTTCCCGCATTGGGATTTTCCAGGGATAGTTGTCCAGAAAATCTTGTGTGTCACTTTGTTTATGTGCATGTATTGAGTTTAGATGTGTATCTTGGGAGAACTGTTAATGTGTTTACTTCGATGTTAATGCTGAAATTTCAGATTAATAACTTGATTAAGTAGGAGAAGTATAACCAGATTTAACAGTAGGGTTTTTGCATAAGTAATATCCAGAAGTTTTCACACAAAAGACAAGGGACACCAGAAATTAGGCTCCACGCCAGGCCAAAACCCCGCAAGGGGGAAAACCCAAAAAAAATCCTTCTCATATAGAATCAGATCAAAATGATATATCCAATACCAAGACTAAGACCCAAAACAGCCACCAAAATGTCAAGTCCAACCCTCCTCCAAGTCTCCTCCAAATCTGGTCAACTGTAATCAAAGTCAATGATGGTCAAATTGACCAAATATGTCATCTTCCTAAAATTTCGGTCCTATCATGCAATTTCGGGTCTGTAATTGTCATAGAAAAATTTGGTTCTTCTTCTTTTTCATCCTACTTACAACTATTAGTCCTAGCCATAGTACATGACACATGGAGAATACAGTGTCAACCATCACTCCGTCTCAAACAGGAAGAAATAAACACAACCTGAGCTTGTTTCAAAAATATTCATCAATGCATCGACTACCTAATCTTTTATGGAGATCTATTTGTAGCTTTTCAGATACTATCTGCATCACATCATAACAAGCTTTGACTTTCATGGTTCTCTGACAATCTTCATATCAAATCCAACATGTCATCAAATAGTTCATCAAATGCCTTTTGGAGCCAAACTTCTTCATAGCTTTTTGCACAAGCCTTCACACCTTCTTTCTTCGTATTGTAACAGAATTTTGCTGCACACTCTTCTAAGAAATCATATCAACTCTCAATTATCATAGTATCTTTATCAGCATCGGCACTGTCAACACAATCAATGTGTTCCTGAATCGAACCGATCAAAGCTCCCTCTTTCCGGCTGAGGTAGGTGAGCTTCTTCTTTTGTGTTGTCATCTAAATGACTTCTTCTTCCTCTTTCTTAATCTTCATACTTTGCCATGCTCTTCCAATTCTTCCATCTGCTAATCAAGCTTAGATAGATCTTCTCTTGACCTCCAACCTTTATTAGAAGACTATGAAAGAACAAAGAGGCAAAGTACAAAGATAAAACAACAACAGTAATATTAAAGAAAGGAGGCATAGAATACTTATCTCTTTGAGGAGATTCACCTCCCTCTTAATCTTAGATCTTTTCATCAACCTTGTATCAGCATGATGTCATTCCTATCATTTTCAAGAGCTAGGTTCCTCTTTTTTATAGCGGAAATGGTTGGTTGGGGTTTTTTTTCCTAGGGTTTTCTAACTCAAACCTTCGATTGGGTTTACAAACCCTAGTTTCTTCAAAGCCTTCAAGATTTGCCATTTTAGAAAATGCAAATTCTACAAGCATGCTATTAAGTTAGTTACAAAACCTTAGCGATGTTATTTACCTGCTTTCTATACATGAATTTTATTCCTTGATCATAAAACATACTCTACATATGCAAGGAGATACTTCAAATACTAACATGTCAATGATTTCTACACAAACCCTTTTATGATTCATTGCTATCTTACAAGAGATCATTAGATTATTATATTATATGCACTACAAATGAACAAGGTTCATATGTACCTTTTTCAATCTTACCTTATCCTTGCAGAGATCTAATCCTTTGATTTCTCTTCAGTCATCGTGTACCAACTTACTCCAACAAAGGTGCCTCAATCCTTCAACCACTATACTAGGATACGAACCACAGAAAGTTCCTTGAGTTGTTGGCTTTGTCTTGGCTTCATAGATAGGTCGACTTCATTGATGTAGATAGTCCTTCTTCTATGTATAGGAGAGTAGCATTGCAATTTCACATACTAGCCACTGAGATGAGATTCATGTGACTTCATATGTTTAATCATAGTCCTTTCATAGAGTTTGCAAAATCACAGAGATGGTCTGTATAGTTTCGATCCCTTCCAATTTATATCACTGACAAGATGTTGCAAGTTTGTTCTTTCAAGGTCAACTTCAAAGGTTATTTTTGTAAAATGTCAATCTATATCCTTAGATATTTATAACAAACTTTTGTTGTTCATCCTTCAGGTCATCACATATATAAGGCAATGCCACAAGAACACATAAATAGTGCCACAAAAATGTTTGGATGCTATTTCAATATAGTGTCACGGCAAGTTTCGTATGTCACCACAAAACTTTGGGATTTGTCACAGATTTAGAGCCTTGTTTTCATCCTTGCAATCACTACATTGTTCTTGAAAGCTCTAGGTATAACATATTCATAGAAGAAATCTTCTTTCAAAATTAGATGTTGCAACAAACTTGCAGTTTATTTCATAGTGCCTCTAGACTTTGATCTTTTCCACAATGAGATGGACTTCTTTCAAACTCATCATATGTTTCAAAACATATCTACTTAAACTTCAGAATATTCTGATGTCTTGGATGGCATGGATCTCGGTGTCATGAATGCTTGAATTTCAAAGGTAAATTGCTATGGTAAGCTTGTTTCTTTGAATCTCAAGTCACCTCAGGTTCACAAAATTTTGTCCTCTGTTCATATTTGTAATCTAATTAATTCCTTTTAACTTGCTCCTTTGCGTGATATATATGCCTAGAATTTTCTCTAGTATCATGATTCTTCCACAAGATATTTAACCAAATCATTTATGCATGCTTGTGATGTCATAGGGATATAGACCACTTCATAGATATATCGGTGCTAGCCTCATTTCAGAGAAAGATACCATAGCAGGCATTCACAGGAACTTGCATCATGGAAGGATATACCACCACAGGGACTTTTGTCTCAGAGAAATATATCATGTCACAGAAAACTTGTGTCACAGAGAATTTATATTGCCATAAAGACTAGCATTACATGTCCACAGGGGCTTGGGTTGTCATAATAGAATTTGTACTATATCTCCACAGGAATTCACAACATCTTTATATAACAGAAACTTCTTTGCATCATATGTATAGGAGTATCATGTTGAGAAATCTAGGGCAGATAGATTAGATGTGATTTCTCTTAACTTGATAACTGCTTGTGATGTTATTTTCTTCAACTTGTAGGGTTTATAATTAGCTGCTTCTTTCCTTGATTATTATAGTGTTCTTATCATCAAATAGCTACCAAAACATGAAGATCAATAGTACAAATGGACACAAGATGCAGGCTGCTAGCCAAGGCTAAAACCTCTCCTAGAGAGGAAAACCCACACGAAATTATTCTCCTCTTATAGAATCTTCAAATGACGAATTCAAATACCTTTAGACCCAAGACAGATACCCCTCCAAGACCAAGTCAACAAATTCCAATCCTTTGGAAATTCCTCTAGCAACTTCAACAACTCTGACCCTAGCAACTTTATGTAACTTTGACCCCCAGCAACAAATCTCAACCTTCACTGCAGGTCTGTAATTTTGTTCCTTCTGCAAAAGCTGCAACTTCGCACGTGTGGGATAGAGAGGCTAATTTAAACCTCCTTTCTTCTTTGCATGGTTTGCTTCTTCTTTCTTATTTAAGTGGATAATATGCCTTGCCTTTAGATCATAGATTTTGGCCTTCTTTTGGAGATCTCAAACTTCGTCCTAATTGTTGCAAAAACCCTAGCTTCTTCTTCGCACGTGTGAGAGAAAGGAGACAGAAATTAGAGTTTAGACTTTGATCTCCTCTTCCTTAGATATTCCTCCTTTGCTTGACTTCTAGTCTTCCTTCTTGCCTCAACAAACTTGCTTAATCGAACTTGATGGATGTCGTTCAAATGAGGTCAAATTATTTTTATATATAAGCTTCCTTGGAGTATGAATTGCTCTTAATGAGGTCGACTTCTTCTTCTTTGTAGGCTGACTTGGTCTTGGAGGGAGACTTTGACACATTTTGACTCAACTTAAATTCTTTTTGACTTGATACAAGATGCCCAGTAGGGTCTATTACATATGACAATAAATCTTTTGACTTCTTGACTCTGACAAAATCTAGAAGCACACAATGGGTGCTTTGACCTAAAACAAAATAACTTTGAGCATGAAACCCATGCTAATAAAATAACAATAATAATGTTATTGTTATCAAGAATGCATAAGATATTATGAAAACTGAACCTAGTTACAAATTTCAACACTCCCTCTTAACTAGGAATGTATTCATAACAACGGTACAAGGACGTTCTCATACTGAAGAACTCTCATAAGAAGAGTCAAATTGGTAAGCCATATCATAAGCTATTCTTTCAACTTATCTCAGAGCCTCATCATATCAACCAACATTGTCATATTAAGGCCTTGACTAACAAGTCTATCTCTCCACTATATTAGAGCACAATGTTGGGGAGACAATGATTTATAGACACCTTCATCATTGTCTCTCAAGGCACATACACCATCTGGATGTTCACAAGCTATGTCCTTTTAGGACCATTCCCCTCTTGGATTTACACATCCTCAAGGAATTTCCTCTTCGACTACTCTTGTCTATTGGATTCCTTACCTCATTCTCAAAGAGTATTAGCATTGGTCTAAGATGCTTATGCAATCCTCCATTCTTTCTTCATGATATGAAGACAAGAATGATGTGTTTATCTCTCCCTCTTACCTAGGGAGGATCTCCTCATTCCTTTACATGAAAGGAATATACCCAAGCTTCCTCTTAACTAGGGACTTGTTTCCAACAACAACAATCTATTCTTCCGTGGAGATCATGGTACTATCAGCTACTTGTAGGGCTCCTTTTTGCATCATCATGTAATGAATAAACTTCAACTTCCTTGTCATAGAGCCAACTTCTTTCATAACTTCTTCGTAGGGCTTCGGTCATCTTCTATATCACTTCCCCTCAACGAAACATAGTGTTGAACCAAGTAATGCTAGTCATGTCATCTTTCTTTTCATCGGTAAGTGACCTTCTTTGTCATCATCTGGGTATCCTTCATACTAATACCTCTTCTAATTTGTGTTCATTTTAGAATCATCCATCAAATTTGTGTACTAGTTGTAGGTGAATTTCTACAACCTTCTGTTGGTAGCCCTGTTTCAATCTAGCCATATGCTTGCTTTCAAAAATCAAAAGTAAACATCAAAATTACCTTTTTATGATGGCCCTTTGTCATAACATTTGCTTCTACAACATCAACATCCTTTTCTATACAAATCTATCTCCAAGGCTTCCATTACCGAGGTTCTCCTTCTTCATCATACTTATCACAGTCTTCATAATTTCTTCATGGAGATGTCATAGCCAATCCCTTTTAACATTAGATGTTGATTATCCATACTATTTATGTAGTTGTAGACACATATTTATGAGCTCTCCTTTTCAACTTCTTCACATACTGCTTTCTCGGGATCACTATACATAGCTCTTCTTGCATAGGAACAATTGTTGTTCACCACCTCATATTCTTCATGAGGTCATATGATGTTGATTCTATCATGTAGAAGAGTTCAAGGCATATTGTATTTATGCCTTCATGTATCATTCGGAAGGTAGAATTCCTCCTTCAATCATGCTCATGAGATAGAGCATTCTAACCATTCAAATTAAGTGATGACATGACTTTATCTATCTATTAAAATTACCAAATATATGCATACCTCTTTCTTCATGTGGTCATCTAGGCTTCATTCAGCGGCTTCCTTTTCCTTGCTTGAATATGAAAATGCTTCAACTAAATTGTCATGTTGCACTTTTTTGTCACCATATCTTCATCATTTTAAACTGTGGATTCCATACTAGGTGGAATGTAGACTATATGTGTAGTAGTTGCTTCTTCTAAGTAGAGGTAAACCTTTCCAACAAAGATTATAATGGAGGATCTTTGATGATCCTTATTACATAAAAGCTTCTCTCTAATGATGATGAAGTGTGATGATATTTTATCTTCCTATATTGCTAGTTGACTTGCTTCAACCACGCAAATGTTGTTTTTGCTAACCTTTCATGCTTCTAATATGATGTCATCTCAATTATTGTTATAATGCATCTTATCATTAATGTAATGCTTCTTACCATGACTGTTGTCTTAAAAATTAACTTAATGTATCAGAGACCTTTAATAGTAGAGTTCTTTCACTTCTTCCTTCTTAGAATTCTTCTCTTCTGATTCTTCTACTTCTTCGGTCACATGGGCTTCATTCTTTCTTTCCTTTTCTTGTTGCCCTTCTTGAGTTTAGGACAATTCCTTTTGAAGTGCCCATACTCATTACATTCATAACATTGAATCTTAGACTGTTAATTTTCTTTTGATATTTCTTCCAAGGCTCGAATTTTCCAAACTTTCCTTTCTTCCTTGTCATAGTTGCAAATGCTTGTGTTTGCTCATTTGATCCAACATCATTCTTCAATATTACATAATTCCCATTGATCAATGAATGGTGTAGCTTTCTTCTTTCCATAAATGCTTGATACAAATTTGCCCCATTCATCTGGTAATGTATTGAGTACACAAGTGGTCATCTCTAGATCTAACATTGTTTCTCCTAGCTCTTGTAGTTGATCTCTAATTTGAGATACCTTCATGAGATATGAAGCTACCCCTTCTTCCTTTGATACTTTCATTTTGTCTAATTCAGTTCTTAAGGATATTATTTCCCTGGTTGTACTTACAGAGTACAACTCTACTAACTTGTCATAAATTTCACTTGATGTCTTCAATTTTGCTACAAAGGGAATGAGACAATCCTTGATAGGTTCAGTTTGGATTCTTTGAGCCCTTACTTCTCCTTTCATAAACTTGGATAATGCTTGAGATTGTTCTTGAGGAGGCTTTGTGATGGAGCCCTTGACATACTCAAAAACCTCATTTTCCGTGATAATCAAATCTATTCTCTTCTTCCATGCAAGGTAGATTGATATCCCAACAAGTTTATTGTTCTCCTTGCAGAAAGTAGTCATTTGATTTGTAGGTTGAGTCATGAATATAAAGTACTTATTGATAAATGAATATGCCTCCTTGAAGATGATATCTTCCACTAGAGTGTGAGATTTAGGATGAGGGAAGGATGACAATGCTTCTTCAATATGAGGGAGATCACTTTGATTCCTTTGATGATGATGAATTGCTCTTCTTGCTTCCTTTGGATGATGATGTAGGATGTGGAGACCTTCCCAGAATGCTTCAAACGTGTAGAGTCCTTCTTTCTTTAAGATGGAGGTAGGGTCCTTGAGGTCTTCTTTTCTTCTTCCAAAAGTTCTTCCTTCAAGATGATAGTCTTTGTGAAGTGATGACTAGTTCTCCTTGATACTATTCCTCTTATATTCGGACCTTACGTATCCTATTTCAGTTGAGTGATCTTCCAACTTCCTTTCCTTGTCACCTTAGCTCTGATACCATGTTGATAAATCTAGAGCAGCTAGATTAGATGTGTTTTCTCTTAACTTGATAACTGCTCGTGATGTTCTTTTCTTCAACTTGTAGGATTTATAATTAGCTGCTTCTTTTCTTGATTATTATACTGTTCTTATCATCAAACAACAACCAAAACATGAAGATCAATAGTACAAATGGACACAAGATGTAGGCTGTCAGTCAAGGCCAAAACCTCTCCTAGAGAGGAAAACCCACAAAATAATCTTCTCTTCTTATAGAATCTTCAAATGACAAATTCCAAGACCTTTAGGCCCAATAATGAGACCCCTCCAAGACCAAGTCAAAAAATTCCAATCCTTTGGCAATTCCTCCAGCAACTTCTGCAACTTTGACCCTAGCAATTTTTTGTAACTTCATCCCCTAATAAAAAATCTCGGCCTTCACTGCAGGTCTGTAATTTTTGGTCCTTTTGTAGTAGCTGCAACTTTGCACGTGTGGGATAGAGAGGATAATTTAAGCCTCCTTTCTTCTTCGCTTGGTTTGCTTCTTTCTTAGTTAAGTGGATGATATGCCTTGCCTATCATAGATTTCAGCCTTCTTTTGGAGATCTGAAATTTTTTCCTAATTACAGCAAAAGCCCTAGCTTCTTCTTTGCACATGTGAGAGAAAAGAGACAAAAATTAGAGTGTGTACTTTGATTTCTTCTTCCTTAGATCTTCCTCCTTCTTTGCTCGACTTCTAGTCTTTCTTCTTGCTTCAATGAACTTGCTTAATCGAACTTGATGGATGTCCTTCAAATGAGGTCAAATTCTTCTTATATATAGGCTTCCTTGGAGTATGAATTTCTCTTAATGAGGCCGACTTCTTCTTTGCAGGCCGACTTGGTCTTGGAGGGAGATTTTGACACATTTTGACTCAACTTAAATTCTTTTGACTTGAAACAAGATGCCCAATAGGGTCTATTACATATGACAATGACTCTTTTGACTTCTTGATTCTATGACAAAACCTAGAAGCACACAATGGATGCTTTGACCTAAAACAAAATAACATTGAGCATGAAACCCATGTTAATAAAATAACAACAATAAGTTTTCTCTCTTTTACATCAAATACATAAAATCAAGAATACATAAGATATTATGAAGACCTAACCTAGTTACAAATTTCAACATATCTTGCATCATATTAAGCTTTGGGTATTTGTTGATATACCTCAGATACTTCCTTATGTGCCTCAGAAACTCTATATCACAACTTGATCTTGCCTTAGATTCCATTAGTGTAGTGAATTATGCCACAGGAATTTTGTATCAACGTGTGCCTTCGTTTAGGGTTACCACAAATATCAAAAACTCTAGTGTTCTCCTTTCTACCCCATAACTACCAATGCAACATAGAAAAAATTTGGTCCTCAAATAAGATATATTATAGGTTTCGTTTCTAGTCCTTAAGGGTTTCAATCCTCCTAGTTATAGTACAGAGATCTTAGCTAAAAACACAGATAGAAAATACAGTATGTCTAGCCCAAAATCATGTGCGAATTCAATCCTTCCTTCATTGATGAGATTGGTTGCCTCACCGGCCTTGAACAGACCTTCTAACGTTCCTCAGAAGATTGCTTCTTTGATCGTCCAAGCTCTGATTCCATGTTGAAATTCCAATACGAGGGGGAATTTCTATACATGATAATTACTTGTGAAATTTTTTAATATTCTTCTTTCGTTTTTCCTTTATTATTCATCAAGCAACTACCATTTAAAACAAGTAAAAAGAGATCATAGTGCACAAAAGACAAGAGACACCAAAAATTAAGCTCTAAGTCAAAGCAAAACCCCATAAGGGGGGGAAACCAAAAAAAATCCTTCTCTTATAGAATCAAATCAAAATGAGATATCCAGACCAAGACCAAGACCCAAAACCAAAATGTCAAGTCCAACCCTCCTCCAAGTCACCACCAAATCTGGTCAACTGTAGTCAAGTCAACGATGGCCAAACTGCTAAACTTTTCTTAGGGCTATATTGCTCTTTGCTTTAGATAATTGCATTTCATTATTTTACTCATTTAATTCACCCCATAGCATCATAACATTATTCAACAACATATGCAACTATATAGAAAGAAAAATATCATCATCAATACAGCGGAACGTAAAGGAACAATAGAAGAAAACATTCACACATAGAGACACCAAGATTGGTCGGAGACCAGGGCAAAACCCCACAATGGGGAAAACCCTTTCAAATTCTTCTTCTTATTAGATTGTCATTGAATGTTTCAACAAAGAGAGAGTACAATGATCCATATCCTCATTCACAAAACTATCTAGCAAAGTCAACTAAACAACATCCAAGAGATGAACCCAATAATACTAATAATCAAAACCTCGATTCAGAAGCCTACGGTCAATTGTCAATACTTGCGGTCAACTACTGAATTCTCTGGTCAACTAATGGAATTAAACCGTAGTTTCCAGCCGCACGGAGAGAGTGTACGTGCATGTGGTTGAAACCCTCCAACCACATGGATAAGCATGTGTGTCGTGCAGTTGCAACCAAAATTCCCTGTGAAAACCCTACGACTGCAAATCAAAACCCTAGATCACACGTGCGAGCTTCAGACCCTCCAATTTCGGACTTGTATGAACCAATCTCTGCAAACCACTTCAAACCTGTGCGAGCCAAACCAAAGAAAGAAGAATGATGATGATGATGTCCAAATGAGGGTCACTTGACTTGTACTTATAGCCATCCATGGGTGACCAATTTCCTTTTGGGTCGACCTATCCTTTTCGTGCACATGTGGGTTTCCATATTAAAATATATTTTTTCTTAACCAAATTAAATTATACCAAGGGCTAGGAGGGGTCTTTCTTGATGAGGAAGGTTGTCCAAAGAAGGCAATTTATCCTTGAGCTACCAAAGTGCTCCTCGGCTAGGGAGAAATTGCAAGCTATAACATGGCAACTTACTCATCACAAATATCTCATCATCATCAAATGTTGTCTTTGCTCCTCCTCATCTCATATGTTAGACACTCTCAAATCTAAAAGAACAATAATTTGACATCAAAGTGG